>JARQOC010000003.1:89650876-90190876 GCA_033576535.1 Allobates femoralis
TCCTATACATCTAACTATCATGCAGGCGGGAGCCAGGTCCAAATTTTGCACCGGAGCCCCATCAAACTCTATACAGACAAATCAGAATTCGCAGACATTGCTAGCATAAGGCATGCAAATTTCTGAGAAATCTACACCAAAAAACACATCAAAAGCGCAGTGTGGGCACATGGCCTAATAGATAAAAGCACACCATCCCACCTGGGAAAGTAAACAGTAATAGTAATTTATAACATATACGGTAATTAACATAGGTACTTATTAGATACCGTTTTGAATCAAAAAAGTGTAAACGCCGTCCCTCCTTGGCAAGGTGTACCCCAGGGTATTTGCTAAATTTTTTGTATCTTCTGTGTTGTGTAAATATGACTGTAAAAAGAAAAAAAAGAATGAAGGGAAAATGATTTTCCACTTACAGAATCTGGACAAAAACAATGTGCAGCGTTTCTGCCCCATGCGAGGCTCTGGATAAATATATACCCTATTTCTTGTGTTAGATTAGGCTTCTCCCTCAGGATCTTCATAAAACTAGCAGTTTACATGGACCACATACTTGATCTGCTTAGTGTTTTGTACAGCCAGATTATGGCAGCAATCTCCATCATGATTTGGAGGAAGAAGGTCAAGTGAGTCCGATCTGTCAAGTGTGATCCCAGCGTGGTTTAGTAATGTTAGGATTCGTGAACACGACACAGTCTTACCATAATGTACAAAGTTAGGATATGGTACCATGTCTCAGAACTAAATTTCTATTGGGGATTTTATGAAGGGCAACTTTCTGGAAATTTTCTTAAAAAGGAGAATAAACTAAAATGTTTTGCATAGATCTGTAACTGATGCCTCAGATAACCTGTCAAAGGTCCAACATTAAAAGGGAACCCGACAGCTATTTTAGCTCTTCTAACCTATCCCTACCTGTCCCTGCAGCCACCTATTACTTTCCTAACCATCCCTCTCTGACCAATATTGCATTTATAACAGTGGAACAGAACAGTTTTTAAACTTACAAAATCTCTGACGATGGGGGGTTCCTGACGGAGGGGTAGTGTCTCCAGGGCCGCGCTCCCCCCGCCTCACTGCTCTAATTACGCCCCGATGGGTGGCATTATTCCTTCAGGACCGATGTCCTGATTTAAAGCTCCCGCCCCGTACTTCCTGGTGTATGGCGCGATGCCGGGTGCCGCATCACGCCGCGTCATACCTGGGCATGCGCAGTGCGCCGAGTGTAGAACGCCCAGGCCGCCTTCAACATGCGATCTGCGCATGCGCTGAAGGCGGCCTTGTGTCAGTGCAAGGTCGTCAGGTGACGATCCCCAAGCTTTGGACACCCAGCACATGATGAGTTTTTTACCTCAGTATTTGTAAGACCACATATACGCTATGAGTATTTAGTGAGTTATTTACCTCAGGATTTGTAGCCAAAACCAGGAGTGGAACAATCAGAGGAAAAGTAAAATAGAAATACGTCACCACTTCTGTATTTATCACCCACTCCTGGTTTTGGCTACAAATACTGAGGTAAAAGAAAAAAAAAAAAAAAAAAAAAAAAAAAAAAAGCAACGTAGGCACAGTTGAACTTTTAGGCGATGTGCACAAGCTGAGTTTTTTTACCTCAGTGTTTGTAGTCAAAACCAGTAGTGGGTGATAAATACAGAAGTGGTGATGTGTTTCTATTATATTTTTTCCTCTCATGGTTTTGGCTTATAGATAATGAGGTAAAAAACTCAAATACCAAACATGAGCACGTTGCCTTAGGCCAAGTGCACACGTTCAGTATTTGGTGAGTTTTTTACCTCAGGATTTGTAGCCAAAACCAGGAGTGGGTGATAAATACAGAAGTGGTGACGTGTTTCGATTATACTTTTCCTCTGATTGTTCCACTCCTGGTTTTGGCTAGAAATACTGATGTAAAAAACTCAAATACTCAACGTGTACATGTGGCCTTACAAATACTGAGGTAAACAACTCATCAAACACTCAATGTTTGAACGTGGCCTCATAGACTTTGCTGGCCTCAAGATAGACATGCAGATTTTAATGCAGATTCTCAAAATCGGCATCAAAAAAGGCATCAAACGCACTGTGAGCACAGAGCTTTAAACCCCCGTCACACATAGCGAGATCGCTGTTGCGTCACAGGTTTTGTGACGCAAAAGCGACCTCGCCAGCGATCTTGCTATGTTTGACACGTAGCAGCGACCGGGCCCCTGCTGTGACATCGCCGATCGTGTCGGAATGGCCTGAACCATTTTTTGATCGTCGGGCTTCTTCTGGGCAGCATGCATCGGTGTATTTGACGCCTTAACAATGACCTCGTTGGCAATTTAGAACTCAGCCACGTAGGTCTGAGTCGTCAGAGTAGCTGCTGTGTGACAGGGTCCCAACGACCGTCGAGGTTGTTATACAGGTCGCCATATCGTTGCTGCGTCCGTTGAGTAGATCTTACTGTTTCACATCTCACCAGCGACCACGTAGCAACGTTCCAGTGATCCTTACCAGGTCGTATCGTTGTCGGGATCACTGGAACGTCGCCAAGTGTGATGGGACCCTTAGGGTACCTTTACACGCCGCTACGACAGGATGGATACAACCCGCTACTTCACGTGCACGAGCACGGCCAAACGGTTACAAACGGGAAACGCACCACCTTTACACGCCGCCACGAGGTGCGCTACATCTATAGCTAGATACATCGCCGGGTGTCTCAAGTAGCCATCTGTAGCTTAGCTTACCTCATTTACACACCGCTACAACAAGCTAATATGGGCGGACCTGGTGCAGCAGGGACAGCACATAGGCGTGCCACAATTGTGGATTACAAGACGTCCGTACGCTGATAGGACAACGCAAGAACATCATGATTGGGCAGGCATCGCAGGAGGCTGATTAATACAGCACGCTTGAGCGATTGTGTAGTGTGACTGGTCAGCTCCTTAAATATGCCGCCCTATGCAGCGACTACCAATCGCAACGCAGGAGCTTCCTCCAATGATCGCTGAAGGGGCGCGGTATCCCGGAGGCTGTGTCACGCCCCAGCTACATACCAGGTACATCGCCTGGTGTATAGACATCCCTTCTGTAGCCTCTTTACACGCCGATACAGCTCGCTACAATCGGCTTTGTAGCCATCTGTTTTCGAGCAGTGCTCGGAAACAGATGTATCTGTTGCCGGCTGTCACGTCCCGTCTTCACACGCCGCTACTACGGGCTATATTGACGCTACAAGCTACATTTGTAGCCTGTAGCGGGTTGTATCCATCCTCCAGTAGCGGCGTGTAAAGGTACCCTTAGGGTACCTTTACACGCGGCTACATTTCTAGGGTGGCTACAGGTAACTTACTGGTTGCAGTGAAATCATGGAGACAAGGTTCCATCTTGTTGCTGTGTACAAATGGAATAATCTCTCCATGATTTCACTGCAACCAGTAAGTTACCTGTAGCCACCCTAGAAATGTAGCCGCGTGTAAAGGTACCCTTAGAGAGGAAATACACACTGTATACCATGGATGGGGAACTGCAGGCCTCAAGGGCCACCAACAGGTGATGTTTTCAGGATTTCCTTAGCTTTGCACAAGGGTTGGAATCGCCACCAGTGCAGGTGATTATTTTATCACCTGTGCAATACTAAGGAAATCCTGAACATCTGACGATTTTATAGCCCTTGAGGCCTGGAATTCCCTACCCTTGCTGTATGCTATGGTCACTGGGGGAAAAAAAAAAAAAACATTGGAAGGTATAAACCTAAAGAAAATTTAGCATAAGGGCCACGTCACAGTTCAATTTCCTGAACGATATTGTTAGCGATCACATGCACGCGCGATCGCTAACAATATCGTTCACATCGTTGGTGAACTGTCACACAGGCAGACTCACCAACGATGTGGACCAGCGAGAACACTGGTAACCATGGTAAACATTGGGTTACTAGGCGCCGCGCGGCGCTTAGTAACCCGATGTTTACCATGGATATGAGCTCCCAGCATAGGCTGCGAGGCATTGGGAGATCGTTCATCGTTGCTCTGCCGGTGTCATACGCAGCAATGCTGCGTGTCCACAGGCCGGCCAACTATAGATTTATGAACATGTTCACAAATCTGCAATCAAACAATCAAGCGATTTTTCAAAGAAAAATCGTTTGATTACACGCAGCGACGTACAAACGATATCGCTTAAGCGATCAAAAAAGCAGGTCGCTTAAACGATATCGTTCAGGAAATTGATGCGTGTGACGTGGCCTTACTGTTACACAAGTCAAGTCTTCTTCACAGGGCATTCTTCACAGCCCTAAGATTGGAGCACGTTGTCTAACATAAGTAGTTCACTTCATACATCCTGCCGTCATTCCTCATAGAGGACCCATATCCTTGCATTAAACATTTAAGTTACAATTAATTGGACCCAGTATTTTCATGGGGTCCCGATCCTACCGCAATGTGAACCATACGGGCACGATAGTCAGGTCTATATACTACTCGTGGTCTTGCTTGGCAACTTGATGCTGGTAATAACTAGTAGTCCCAGCAACAAAGCCGTCAGGTGTCATTTATGGCCTCTGTTCAGATGACCCCCATTAGCACTTTGCATTTACCTCATGACAATATGAGGTATAATCAGGTTTGCTGTATAGATTACATATATTAACTTTTACACAGCAATGAAGAATACAAAGGTGAGCTTCTCCTATCCAATGCTGGATTATACATGTAGGTCTCTGAATCCGAGCTCTAAGCCAAATCCAAAGTGAGGTAGAAAAGAGATCTGCATTCAGCCTGCGTCCTCACAAAAGAAACAATTCAGACCCATGAAGGGCTGGAGCCGCACAGAAGCCATGCAATGGAAAGTTCTGCAGTCTTTTCAGAGTCCCAGCAAACAACAGACGTTGCAATCAATCACACAATAATGCTTATGTTGCCTGGCCCAGAAAAGCTCTTCTTTTCCCATAGCCATCCTTTCCCTTCCTAATTTTTAGCCCTGTATAAGTCACTTGCTGACATGAATGCCTGACAAAGTGGAAGAAGCATCAGGCAAACTGTAGAGAAAGAAAAACTGAGAGGGACAGGGTCTTTCCATCCAGGAAGCGTCTGTGCCCCCTCTTTTTCCCTGGTCTCCCATTCTAAACACAGATGAATAGGGCTCTGTGTTCAGGAGCTGTCAGCTAGAAGGCTACAGCCACAGCAGGTATGCAGCCCGACTAAGAGGAAACTAGACACCTGAATATCATCAATAAATAGTAGCAGATAGTCTGTGCCATGTGACCATACCATGCATGGGCACCATACTAGGGGTGCAAGGTCACCATCCCATACATGGGCACTATAGTAGTCTGTACCAGGTCACTATGCCATATCACCAAACCATGCATGGGCATTATTGTAGTGGTGCCTGGTCACCTTCCCATACATTGGCACTATAGTAGTCTGTGCCATATCACTATGCCATGCATGGGCACTATTGTATTAAGTACCAGGTCATCATACCATGCATGGGCACTATAGTAGTTGTGACAGGTCACCTTCCCATACATGGGCACTCTCGTAGTCTGTGCCAGGTCATTATGCCATGCATGTACACTACAGTAGCCTGTACCAAGTCACTATACAATGCATGGGCACTATAGTAGTCTGTGACATATCACTATGCCATGCATGGGCACTATTGTATTAAGTACCAGGTCATCATACCATGCATGGGCACCATAGTAGTCTGTGCCATATCACTATGCCATGCATGGGCACTATTGTAATAAGTACCAGGTCATCATACCATGCATGGGCACTATAGTAGTTGTGACAGGTTACCTTCCCATACATGGACACTCTCGTAGTCTGTGCCAGGTCATTATGCCATGCATGTACACTACAGTAGCCTGTACCAAGTCACTATACAATGCATGAGCACTATAGTAGTCTGTGCCAGATTACCATGCCATGCATGTCCACTTCAGTAGTCTGTACCAGGGCAGTATCGTAGTCTGTACCAGGTCAACATCCATGCACGGTCACTACACTAGTATGTGCCAGGTCGCCTTCCCATATATTGGCACTATCAGTCTGTACCAGGTCACTATGCCAGACATAGGCACTAGGCACAGACCCAACGCTGCACAATAGGCACCTGAGCATTGGATACAGTTAATAAACAGGACACAGGATAAGGATACATGGAAATGTCATGTGTAAAATGTATCCGTTTACCTGCAGCAATGACAGGAGCTGGTGTCAGCTGGAAGGAGCAGCACAAGCTTCTCTGTTTCCAATACACAACAAATCTCCTCCAGCCTTTACTATGCACTCTGCACATAGCTGGAGACTGTCAGCACCTCCATAGATCTAAACAGGAGCTGCAGCCAGAGCATCCCCTGCACTGGGCACAAAGGGCCAGGAGCATCCCCTCAGGGGCACAGGGCACCACATGGGCCAGGAGCATCCCTCCTGGCACTGGGCAACAATGGGAAACAGGAGCATCCCCTGCCTGGGCACAAAGGGGCTCTGCGGGAGCACTCCCCTGCACTGGGCACAATGGGCCAGGAGCATCCCCTGCACTGGGCACAATGGGCCAGGAGCATCCCCTGCACTGGGCACAATGGGCCAGGAGCATCCCCTGCACTGGGCACAATGGGCCAGGAGCATCCCTCTGCACTGGGCAACATATGGGCCAGCAGCATCCCCTGCACTGGGCACAATGGGTACTGCCCTCATCAATAAGGAGGAAAGAAGTAACAAGTAAAGAAAACATAAACAACACTTCATGCAATTGTGCCCTCAGGTCAGGACTGGAGCACATTGTGGAAGCTTCTGGAGCACTTCCATCCAGGATTGCCAGATACGGTGAGATATCATCTTGCTTTACCTCAATCCACTTCTGGGCTTCTCTACAGGCAGCATCAGGAGGGGATTCCTGTGGCTGGGAGATGTCCTCTAGGTCTAGAGCAGGGCTGGCCATGTCCAGGCTGCTGGTGCCTTCCTCTCTGTAGGTAGATGATCTATCAGAGAAAAAAGATCCACAATCTCCAGCAGCTCCCAGTGCAAGAGACAAGCAGCAGAATCCCCTGCTCTGTGCAACGTGATCTGTACACACCAGCTAAAAATAATCAGTCTGTTGCAGCTTTTGCCTTCAGCCCATGCAAATCCTGAAGCCACCTCCTCCTGGAGCAGAGGCAGCAATCACATGCCTCATTACTGCTCTCTCTGAGCCAGGCACTCACTGCTGCAGCCACAAGAGGGTGGAACAATTACCAGGCAGAGGACAGGCTACAGAATAACACTGGGCATCCACACACCAACAGGGAGCGCAGGAGCCCTGGGCATCACACAGGAGCAGCGGGAAGCGCCTGGCAATCTGTCTAGGAGGTGGCTCGGCAAGGCTGACTCTGCAGACCCCAGGGGATGATGGGAGAATCATTAGTCAGATCGTGCACCTGATTCTCCTGCAACAAGTGTCTGGCATCTTGTCAGCTCATAAAGCCAACCAGACCTGGGCTTTATAGTCTCTACATCCATAAATCCTGCAGCAGCTTCATCCACCTATGAATCGTCTGATCCCTGCTGGATTGATGACATTTAACCAGTACTTTCTCACTTAAAATAAAACCATTGAATATACTGTAAATCAGGGGTCCGCAAGCTGTAGTTCGGGGGCTGTGATGTGCAGTGGCTCGGGGCTAGCTCCAGGTTTTCCTGGGTCTTGGGTGAAGGAGCCTCAGTTAGACCCTTTTAGCACATACCACAATTGATGATTATAATATAGAGACTGCGGGCTATTCATATAAATATATAATCCCCCCGTGCACTCTCTCCCTGTGCACTCTTCTCCCCTTTGCGCTCTCCTCTCTGTCTTTTGAACCCCCATGTGCGCTGTCTCTTTCCCCCGTGCGCTCTCTCCCATGTGTGCTATCTCTCTTCACCCTGTGCGCTCTCCTCTCCCCTGTGCACTCTTTTCTCTTCCCTGCATGATGGGCCCCCATGTGCTCATGCATAATCAAACATGGCAGACTGTCACTATTGGGACAGCCCACTGGACTAAGTGTATACTAACACCAGGGATTTAAATGATTAAAATTCAAGTATACTGAAACTTTTCCCACACAAATGTATATTAATCTATACAGCTTCTTCTGTGCCATCATCTAAAGCCTGCAGATAAGGTACTATTTTCAACACTATATAGAATCCCTTTAAACCAGAGGTCCCCAACTCCAGGCCTCGAGTGCCACTCAACAGTGCAAGATTTCAGGATTTTGTTTCCTTTAGTAATGAATGATTCCAACCCCTGTGCAATACAGGGAGATCCTGAAAACATGCACTGTTGGCAGCCCTCGAGGCCTGGAGTTGGGGACCCCTGCTTTAAACCCTTACCGACATATGACATACTGGTACTTCATATGACAGCTCACTGAATTTGATATTGGCATGCACAATGAGCCTGCATTTATCTTCATATATGACTGCTGTTTTAATCAGCCATCATGTGCCTCCAACACCCGTGGTGGATCAGAGCTCTGCCCGCGCAGTTAACTTGGTAAATCCCACTATCAATCTCTGACACCAGGATTTAACTAGCGTTGGCAAGGGGGTGTGTCATTCCTTCTGCGTACTGGCGCGCTTGCGATGTGATCACGGAGTGCCAATGAGTTGTCATTTACAGCCGGGGGTCTGCTATGACCCCTGTGTCTGTCATTATGATCCTCCGCCTGTGGCCGTTGTTTATAGATCATGATGCACTGCTCTGTATAGCACAAGTGCTCAGCCGATTGTAGATTCAAGTGGACACCAGTGTGAGTGTCAGGGAGTGTTTTTCCCAAAAAAATATTTTAGTGTGCGTTTGTTTTTTATGACTGGGTTAGTAATGTAGGTGTCTGATACACATATTTATATTACCAACCTCTGGGATTGATGCCAGCTGACATTCACAGCTGACATCAACTCCAACTACCATTAGCCTGATTGCAATGGCACCAGAGCAATGGGAAGAGTTGAAGCAAAGTGCCAGGATTGGGTTATCTAGTGGAGGCGCCACATCTGGGGTTGCTGCTGGCTGCTATTATGAGTCTGGGAAAGACCCAGTAACCATGGGCCTTCCCAGCCTAATAATACCAGCCCCAGCTCTCAGATTTACCTTGTCTGGTTATCAGAAATAGGGGAAACCCCATGATTTTTTATTTTTTATTTAAAACTAAATAATACTAATAATAATAAAATAAAACAGTGTGGGGACCCCTCTAACCAGACAAAGTAAAGGTGACAGAGGCTGTAGTGGGGGCTTCCAAGGACAGATGGTAGGGCAGCTAGGTGGTATACTCTCTCCAGCTAGGGTAGGTCCCTTGGAAGGTGTAGAAAATGGATGGAATAGTAGATGGTGTGAGCCACCCCAGGGCCGTGGGGTACTCGGATCCCGGGCGTTGATTAACGGAGCTGTCAATGGTGGCCGGTGCCCGGGCCCGTGGCCCTGGTGGTCACTGAAAAATGTGTTAAAATCAAATAAAATGATAAAGCACAATGTTCGTGACACCACCTACGGTATCCGGTAATGATACCGGCGCTGCTTGCAGACCTCCGGGGGTGATGATGAGGCAGCTAGTTGGTAACGTTCCCCATGGGTGGAGCGGGATCCCCGGGGCAGTTGTAAAAGTTTATGAACAGTCTTTACACAAGGAGGCAGCTTACCTCACAGCACAGTCATTTGTCCTCTTCACTGCAGCAAGAGAGCGGCTCATCAGATGCAGGCAAATGAAGTACACTACACAGTCTTTAACTATGGACAGTTTACTTGCAGGTTTTCAGTGCAGGCATACAGGTGATGCAGCCTTACGGGTCTTGCTGGCCTGGGTAGTCACCAGGGAACCGGGATGACTCACTAGGACCCTCGGTGATGTTCCTGCCTGGTCCTTTCATCTGTCCTTACTGCGCTCTCCCTCTGTTCCTTCCTTAGCGCTCCCGTGCACAGAGCCCCCCGCCGGTCCCCACAGATCCTTCTGGAGTCTATCGCCCTCTGGGTCTCCTTGACCCTATACAGGGGCCTTAGGGGATTTATGCTGGGGTTGGCCGTGACATCTGAAGAAGTCCTTGCCCTCCGGTTCTGCGGCTCGCACCACCTCGGAGCCGGTCCTCCCGTGTTGATCTGGATCCTTCCGGCCGGGAGACGTACCGGCACGGATTCGGGTGCACTTCAACACCCTAGAATCCTTTTCTGTTCCTGGGCCACCTCTCCTGAGGTGCCCTCTTCTGTCTCTCCTCACAGACATTTTGACTAACTTTCTTCCCGCTCTTTCACTAACACTCCTCACTCCTCCCCCGGGACTGAGTGTCCTAGCAACAGATTTAACCCTCAGTCCCCTGCTCTAGGGTGTGTGAGAGCCCTTCACAAGCATCCCAATTCCCTCAGTCACAGGGATACTACACACTCTGGTGTGGGTGCAGTACCCCTCTGTGGCGTCCCGACCAGTGGGACGCCACAGGTGCAGAGGAGGGGTAGGATGAGGCTAGTGGTGCAGAAAGGAGCAGATGACACAAGAGACTTTGTGGTTCTTACCCTTTATTTGTAGTTGTTGGTTCTTTACAGCTCAGCCAGGGTACAGTGTAGACTAGGAGTGCAGTGTGGCCAGCCCAGAGACAGCTGGAGTCCACTTTGATGAGACACAGGGTATATGGCCTTCCCTATGAATTTCAATGTCCTGACACTATGCTACCACTTCCTCTTCGCAGTGTCCGTGGAATCTGTTCCTTGCCAGACAGGTAGCTGCTGGTCCAGTAAGCGATGGCTTTTGTTCTTTGACCCTATATTGCCCTGAAAGCCTCGGAAAGGTCCACAAAGGTGCTTCACAACCGGTCCTAAAGTATCCCTGGCCGAGTTGGGGGCTGATAACCCTCCTTGCAAGTAGCTTTCTGCCCAGCTTTCACAGCTGGCCGCAGATTTGTCTCACCAGGCCCTCGGCCTACCACTTCTTTCTCTATGTACTCTCTCAGTAATCACTCATCTCTGTCTGTGTGTGCTTGGTTCTCGACTAGAGCTTTCCTAGTTGCTACCCACCCCTCACCTAACTCATCCCTCCAACCAGAAGTGGTGACTGCCCTAAAGGTGGGTCTTTTCCACCCATCATTCCCTGGCCTAGAGATCAGATGTGTTGGGTGTGTTTTGGGGTCTCAGCAGTGTGTCCTCCACTTACCTCCAGGCATGAGACTACATATTGGATTACATGCAGTACCAGTTGTGGCAGCCCGGCCGCAGGGGCACCACATTTACATAGAGGTAGAAGATATGTAAAATGATGTTAGAAACGCATTGCATATGCATATCTGTGTGCCTTCCGTTTTTACTCTTGTACCTTTTTACTTGCATTTGTGAGTATTTTGCTATATACGCGACCTTTAACAAGCAATTTTTAGAAATAAAAACGTTCTAGATTTCCATCATATTTTAGGTGCAGATTCTACATTGAAAATCTGTGACAATTTGACATAACGATTTTGCAGAGGGTTCATCACGGTTTCCTGTCATGTCTGATCTTAATGGATAAATACAGTGCCTTGTGAAAGTATTTGGCCCCCTTGAACTTTTCAACCTTTTTCCACATTTCAGGCTTCAAACATAAAAATATAAATTCAAAATTTTTGTGCAGAACCAACAACAAGTGGGACACAATCATGAAGTGGAACAACATTTACTGGATATTTTAAACTTGTTTAACAAATAAAAAAACTGAAAAGTGGGGCATGCAATATTATTCAGCCCCCTTACTTTCAGTGCAGCAAACTCACTCCAGAAGTTCAGTGAGGATCTCTGAATGATGCAATGTTGTCCTAAATGACTGGTAATGATAAATACAATCCACCTGTGTGTAATCAAGTCTCCATATAAATGCACCTGCTCTGTGATAGTCTCAGGGTTCTGTTTCAAGTGCAGAGAGCATCATGAAGACCAAGGAACACACCAGGCAGGTCTGAGATACTGTTGTGGTGAAGTGTAAAGCCAGATTTGGATACAAAAAGATTTCTCAAGTTTTAAACATCTGAAGGAGCACTGTGCAAGTGATCATATTGAAATGGAAGGAGTATCAGACCACTGCAAATCTACCAAGACCCGGCCGTCCCTCTAAACTTTCATCTCAAACAAGGAGAAGACTGATCAGAGATGCAGCCAAAAGGCCCATGATCACTCAGGATGAACTGCAGAGATCTACAGCTGAGGTGGCAGAGTCTGTCCATAGGACAACAATCAGTCGTACACTGCACAAATCTGGCCTTTATGGAAGAGTAGCAAGAAGAAAGCCATTTCTCAAAGATATCCATAAAAAGACTTGTTTGAAGTTTGTCACAAGCCTGGGAGACACCAAACATGTGGAATAAGGTGCTCTGGTCAGATGAAACCAAAATCGAACTTTTTGGCCACAATGCAAAACGGTATGTTTGGCGTAAAAGCAACACAGCTCATCACCCTCAAAACACCATCCCCACTGTCAAACATGGTGGTGGCAGCATCATGGTTTGGGCCTAATTTTCTTCAGCAGGGACAGGGAAGATGGTTAAAATTCATGGGAAAATGTTTGGAGCCAAATACAGGACTATTCTGGAAGAAAACCTGTTGGAGTCTGCAAAAGACCTGAGACTGGGACGAAGATTTATCTTCCAACAAGACAATGATCCCAAACATAAAGCAAAATCTACAATGGAATGGTTCAAAAATAAACGTATCCAGGTGTTAGAATGGACAAGTCACAGTCCAGACCTGAATCCAATCGAGAATCTGTGGAAAGAGCTGAAAACTGCTGTTCACAAACGCTCTCCATCCAACCTCACTGAGCTCCACCTGTTTTGCAAGGAAGAATGGGCAAGAATTTCAGTCTCTCGATGTGCAAAACTGATAGAGACATACCCCAAGAGACTGCAGCTGTAATCGCAGCAAAAGGTGGCGCTACAAAGTATTAACTCAAGGGGGCCGAATAATATTGCACGCCCCACTTTTCAGTTTTTTTGTTTTATATCCAATAAATTTCGTTCCACTTCATGATTGTGTCCCACTTGTTGTTGATTCTTCACAAAACAATTAGAATTTATATCTTTATGTTTGAAGCCTGAAATGTGGCAAAAGGTTGAAAAGTGTAAAGGGGCCAAATACTTTCACAAGGCACTTTACCTCCCTAAAGTTTCCAAATGTGTAGAAAAAAAGCAGAAATAACCTGATTATTATAATCTCCATTCCTGCATGGACATTTAGTAGACACGACTGCAATAGTATACAAAGGTAAGTTCAGCCAGACTAGCTAGACCTCCAGAGCCTCTTGTACACACAGGGCCGCATCAACCATGAGCCAACATGAAGTGTTTGCTCAGGCGGCGCTATACAGGGGGCGGCAAGGTGGCAGGCTCCCTGCAGATAGTTACTGGCATGGGAGCCGCGGCCCCTGCCGCCGCCGCCGCCCGCGATATGTACTAAGGCAGTGCAGCACGCCGACCGCTGCCTGCTTTCAAATGTCCCGCCCCCTGCAGCCCTGCTCTGCACGGAGAGGGCGGTGACGTCATCAGTCAGCGTCCCGCAGGGCAGAGCGTGGGACAAATGCTGGAAGAGGCCGGAGCTGCGAGGGGAGCGGAGGAGCGAGTTGCTGGAAGTTCAGAGGGGATGTGAAAAGAAGGAGGTGAGAGGAGAGCGGAGGAGCTAGGAGCTGGCAGGAGAGAGAGGGTGCGATTATGAGCTGCGAGGAGGGGAGAGGGATGCAATTAGAGGAGTCTGAGAAGAGAGGGGGTGCCAGGAGAGAGAGGGGGTGAGAGGAGCTGGAAGGGGAGAGTGGGTGCGATTAGGAGCTGCAAGGAAAGAGGAGGGGAGAGGAGCTGGAAGGGGAGGGGGTGCGGGGAGCAAGGAGGAGAGAGGAGCTGGCAGGAGACAGGGGATGCGACAAGGAGGAGAGAGGAGCTGGAAGGAGAGAGGGGGTGAGAGGAGCTGGAAGGGGAGAGGGGGTGCGGGGAGCAAGGAGGAGAGAGGAGCTGGCAGGAGACAGGGGATGCGACAAGGAGGAGAGAGGAGCTGGAAGGGGAGAGGGGGTGCGGGGAGCAAGGAGGAGAGAGGAGCTGGCAGGAGACAGGGGATGCGACAAGGAGGAGAGAGGAGCTGGAAGGAGAGAGGGGGTGAGAGGAGCTGGAAGGGGAGAGGGGGTGCGGGGAGCAAGGAGGAGAGAGGAGCTGGCAGGAGACAGGGGATGCGACAAGGAGGAGAGAGGAGCTGGAAGGAGAGAGGGGGTGCGGGGAGCAAGGAGGAGAGAGGAGCTGGAAGGAGAGAGGGGGTGCGGGGAGCAAGGAAGAGAGAGGAGCTGGAAGGAGAGAGGGGGTGCGATTAGGAGCTGCAAGGGGAGAGGAGCTGGAAGGAGAGAGGGGGAGAGGAGCTGAAGGAGAGAGGGGGTGCAAGGAGCTGGAAGGAGAGGGGGTGCGAGGAGAGAGGAGCTGCAAGGAGAGAGGGGGTGCGAGTAAAGAGGAGGTGCGAGGAGAGGGGAGCTGTGAAGAGAAAGGAGCTGCGAATGGAGGGAGGTGTGAGGAGACAGGATGTGAAGGGAGCTGCGAATAGAGGGGGGTGCGAGGAGAGAGAAGGTGCAAGGGGTTGCAAGGAGAGAGGAGATGAAGAGTATCCTTTCATTATTTTAAACAGTGACAATCTGCATTATAATATAGGAGGATTATGGGGTGCTGTCATGTATATGGGGGTGTTGTCATGTATGTGGGGGTGCTGTCATGTATATTGGCAGTGCTTTATGGTGTATGAAGGTCTATGGAGTTCATTATACTATACGGAGGGCTATGAATGGTGCATTATAACATATAGGGGGCTATAGGGAAGCATTATAATATATGAAGGACTTTGGGGGGAGGGGCATTATACCATGGGGTCCTGTAGAGGAATTCGCTGTGGGGGGGGGGGGGGAATCCTACAGTGTTTGTGGGGTACTTTTGTTGGTATTATACTTTATGGGGGTAATGAAAGAGGAACCAAGGGGCTTCAATAAGAGAAAAATTACTTTGTAAGGGCTGCAGAGTTGTGAAATTTTTACATATGTGACCCAGACAAATATTCTGTTCTTTTTTTTTTTGGGGGGGGAACCTCTGCTATGGGGCCCATGATTTTTATGTATGCCCCTGGTGCAGGATGCATTGTCCCTCTGCTGCAGGACAGATTGGCCATATCTTACACACCATGACCAGTGCCGCCCTCGGTACATACAGGCATCCAGCCATGTTTTTCCGAGCGGCGGTTGGTCGGTGCTCGGTGCTGCTCGTCCACCTTCCCGCTCCCACATCCCTTCCTTAACCCAGCCCCATGTGCAGCACTTGTGATTGGCTAAGTATTCAGAGAAGAGGCATGGTCTGTTTTTAGTGCAGTGGCGGCTTGTTGATGCTTAGACTGCAGGTTGTTACCTGTGGTGTGTTGACGGTGCAGTATGATGGACATGTCTGACTAGTCAGTGCCAGGCAGCGCTACATTGGAGCTGCCCAGAGTTTTGTAGGCATGTGCCAGAGATAATAGATTGTCAACCAGTGCTGCCCCTGTGCTATAAGGATGTCAGCTACAGGAGCACCGCTCTGCCGCCATCATTGTGTGTCTGTAGCTTGTGCCAAGCTGCCATTGCCATTAATGACCCTTGTTCTGGATTCTTCTGTGTGGTTCTTCTATGTGCGTGTGATGGCGCTGACATCCTCGAGTTGGGGGGGGGCGCCATTTTGTAGTTCGCCTCAGGCAGCAGAGAGGCTAGGTTCACCCCTGCGTACACATACACTATTCCTAGCTGAGTACTCTCATGTTATCAATTATATAGGAAAAAAGGAAAAAGTGCAACAGGGTCTTATCTAGGGTATTGGGTGAAAACCTGGGAGATAAGGTGAGCTCAGGTGTTATAAGACACAACCACTGTAAAAAGCCTGGTATTAACAGCTGCTGCAGCCCCAGTATGGAGGATATGTAGATGACAGCAGATTGGAGGGGAATGAGTTAATTTACCACAAATGTGATGTTCCTAATGAATGAGGTTGCTCCAAAACGCATAAAATAAACCACAATGCAGACTCCACTTCCATCTTTATTATAACTGCAGTGTGGTATTAACCCGTTCCACTCCAATCTGCTATCATGCTATCAGTGGGAGAGGGAAATAAGTCACTGTTAAACTTTATAGGAATACTCATCAGAAGCTAACCTTTATTATTGTCTGTAATCTTGCATTGACACTAATCCCCAAAATGCAGGGGCCATACTCTTCTATAGCATTTAAATCCTTTGTTGTTGCTGAGTGACTTCTGATCATATCCCACTGATTTCACAGATGCTCACAGATGTCTCTATAATATGTCAGAATGTACATATTGGTGGATTTTCCATTTAAAAGATCATTCCCTAATACCACTCCTTAAATGATTACAACGTTTTCTGGTAAGTAAACAGAATTATATGGTTGTAATGACCAGGCAAAACATTTGGTATAAATGCTTCACATTTTCTAAGTCACATGCTGTTAGTGCTGCTACTGTAAAATTTAACAGAATTTTCCAAATGGGTAAATGCAAACATTCACTTGTATGAGCAACAGCATTCAGATCACAGCAAGAGATCGCTAAAGGCCATGGGCATGTTTGACATGAAGAAAATACCGTATATACTCGTGTATAAGCCGACCCGTGTATAAGCCGACCCCCCTACTTTTGCCCCCAAAATCTGGGAAAACCTATTGACTCGTGTATAAGCCGAGGGTGGACCCCAGCACAGGTATACAGCCCCCAGCAGTGTGGTATACAGGCCCCGCAGTGGTATACAGGCCTCCCCAGTGGTAGTATACAGCCCCCAGAAGTGTGGTATACAGCAGCCTCCCCAGTGGTACATACAGGCCCCAGCAGTGTTACAGCAGCCTCCCCAGTGGTATATACAGCAGCAGCCCCAGTGGTAGTATACAGCAGCCCCAGAGATATATACAGCAGCCCCAGTGGTAGTATACAGCAGCCCCAGAGGTATATACAGCAGCCTCCCCAGTGGTATATACAGCAGCAGCCCCAGTGGTAGTATACAGCAGCCCAGAGATATATACAGCAGCCCCAGTGGTAGTATACAGCAGCCCCAGAGGTATATACAGCAGCCCCAGTGGTAGTATACAGAAGCCCCAGAGGTAGTATACAGAAGCCCCAGTAGTAGTATACAGCAGCCTCAGTGGTATATACAGCAGCAGCCCCAGTAGTAGTATACAGAAGCCCCAGTAGTAGTATACAGCAGCCCCAGTAGTAGTATACAGCAGCAGCCCCAGTGGTAGTATACAGCAGCAGCCCCAGGGGGTATATACAGCAGCAGCCCCACGGGGTATATACAGCAGCAGCCCCAGTGGTAGTATACAGAAGCCCCAGTAGTAGTATACAGCAGCAGCCCCAGTGGTAGTATACAGCAGCAGCCCCAGGGGGTATATACAGCAGCAGCCCAAGGGGTATATACAGCAGCAGCCCCAGGGGGTATATACAGCAGCAGCCCCAGGGGGTATATACAGCAGCAGCCCCAGGGGGGGTATATACAGCAGCAGCCCCAGGGGGTATATACAGCAGCAGCCCCAGGGGTATACAGACCCCCCCCCATTAGTATACAGGGGCCCCAGCTGTATACAGCAGCCTCAGCTGTATACAGCCCCCCCGTGGTATCCAGGGCCCCCTTGCTGCACCTGTAAGGGAAGATGTCAGTATACTTATCGCTGCCGCCGCCGCTCCGCTTCTCGGTCACCGCGATGCTCCGGGTCTTCAGGTTTCCTGTTCCTTCTCTGACGCTCGAACAATGACGTCGTTTCCTGAGCGCCGGAGAAGGAACAGGAAACATGAAGACCCGGCCGGAGCAGCGCGGTGACCGAGAAGCGGAGCGGCGGCGGCGGCGGCAGCGATAAGTATACTGATATCTTCCTTTACAGGTGCAGCAAGGGGGGGCCCTGGATACCACGGGGGGGCTGTATATACGGGGGGGGCGGGATACCACGGGGGGGCTGTATATACGGGGGGGGCGGGATACCACGGGGGGGGCTGTATATACGGGGGGGGCGGGATACCACGGGGGGGGGCTGTATATACGGGGGGGGGCGGGATACCACGGGGGGGGGCTGTATATACGGGGGGGGGGGGATACCACGGGGGGGGCTGTATATACGGGGGGGGGGGGCGGGATACCACGGGGGGGGCTGTATATACGGGGGGGTCGGCATACCACGGGGGGGGGCGCTGTAAAGCCGAAATCCCTCAAGGCTGATGATGATTATAATAAGTGTCAGATCTCACAGTAAATTACCGTATATACCCGTGTATAAGCCGAGGGGGGACTTTTCAGCACATTTTATGTGCTGAAAAACTCGGCTTATACACGAGTATATACGGTATGTATTTTTTTTATATATAATAATTATATTTTGTTGATAAAATTGTACTAAGTTTCCGTCTTCAGTCTTCATTCTTTCATTGCATTTTCATACCCCCTGATCTAAGTTTCAGATTTTTTCTCTTTAGGGAGTGTCTCTCCCTGTAATATAGGCTGAGTATGAGGTCTTTGTGCCCATGTTGTTGCTGTTTTACTTGCTTTCAAATTTCAGCACAGCTTCTATCTTTAGGCAACATGTTTCGGTTAGCTTATAGCTTTACTCATGATCTGATCATGAGTAAGGCTACAAGGTAGCCGAAACATGTTGCCTGAAGACATGATAAACTGATCTGTGTTTTTACGTGCAAAAAAAAATGTTTTTATTTGGATATCAATAAATGGAAATTTTATTAAGAACTGTGGAGAATCGGCCACCAAACCTGGCATCTATAGCGCCTCTTCTATGTTCAGAGTAGTCAGGGAACTACCTGAGGATAAAAGGACTGCAGCTACCCTGTTAGTACTGGTTTATTATGGCACCTCTCAGTGAGTGTGATATATGTCTTCTGGTCCATGACCAGCAGCACATATAATAACCACCACCCCATCACAGACAGAGGTCCTGAATAACCCCAAGCACTAATTCCTGCCACCAGTTACTCTTTTGATATAAGTCTGGTCCGTGATCAGACTTATATTGGGTAAGAAACCAAACCAGGTAGCATTTAAATGAGCACACGGATGTAGGGGTTCGTGATCAAGAGAACAGATCAACTCAAGATTAAATTTATATATTTAATCGCCCTATTGGCACACTAGATTAATATTTACAGGTATTAGTAGATATTACAAATATTACAGTCAGTTATGCAAATAAAAGATAAACGGGATACACACAAAATTACAGACACATGCAGCATGGGCCATCCTGGTTCCTAGGTATACTCTGGCTTGATCTAATAATAATTGCCTCTTCAGAAGAATACCAAGATGGAGAAGAGGTGAGACATTTTTATACTGTAAGAGGCTTTCCTATCTCACACCCATCACCTGCCTCTGGGCTGTCTCATAACTCCCACCCCTTGAGTAGGGACATGAAATATCCAAAAGCTCTTATGGGTCATAACTTTGCCTGGGAGCGTAATAGGCAAAAGACAATGCTCTCATATTTTCGGTTTTGATTTTAGCTTCACAATGATACAACACATGACTACTCTGCTGGTGTCCTACTTGCCAATATCAAGTTTAGGTTACTTATGCTCATTGCACATTTATGTAGAAATAAGTGTGATGATGTCTGAATCTGTAGATTCCATATTTATGCTTGACATTATTATAGGAGCGATGGCTCATGAGATATTAAAAGTTATTCTTTGTCTCCGATTTGTCTGAGTTAAGTGAAAGGATTTCATTTCAATCTGTGGTAGAAGGAGATTAGTTTTCACACTCTGGTGTCGCTTAACTATCCCTTCTGGAAGCTCTATTGTGTGACCAGTTGGTGTTTCCTCAGATGATTAACATACGGATTGAATGTGCCTTGGGCCAAGAAAGGTGGGAGCTATCTCTGAGGACTGAGTTATGGTAGCATTTGAAAAGATGACTATGTGGCGCCCCTCTGCGGGACGCCACAGGGAGGTACTGCACCCCAAAGAGAAGGTGTAGTGTCTCCGTAGTCGTGGATGAGGAGGAATCCCAAAGTCTGCACACAAACACGCTCACAAGACACCTTAGTACAGGGGACTGGTATTCAGTAGGTCCCGGGGGGTGGAGCTTAGATGAGCGGGAGACGTGAGTTACAGTTACAGACAGAAGTCAGTCAGATGGTGATAGGAGAGAGACGTATGCAGGGGAACCTGCGGTCGTGACAGGAGGGCACCTCTAAACAGAGAGGTGACCCAGACAACGAAGGGGGACACCCCGGACTGGTTGGAACCGGCTGGAGAGTCCAGGTCAACACCGGTAAACCAGAACCGAGTGGTTAGTTAAGAGTTTATCCCAAACCACAGACCAGCAGGCTGTGGGCCTGAAGTAGGAGCCACAGAATCACAAGGCTAAATCCCACCTCTGTCCCAAAGTGGGTCCAAGAGACTAATAAGTGAAAGGACTAAATACCAGTGGCAGGAGGTTTGTCTTCTCATCGCTCCCGTCCGTACCAGAAAGGGGTCAGAAGTAGCTTTTAGTAACAGACCTGGGGACCAGCGATCAGGCTCTTTAGTGTGGTTGACAAGAACTAAAGCAAAACACAGACCAAGAAAGTTACTGTAGAGACATCTCTGACAGACTCTGGAAAAGCCTCTAAAATCCGGGCTACAACCCCTGGTGAATCTGACTCTAACCTTGTACCCTTATCATCTGGTACCAGTAAAGAACTGTTTGAGCTATTCTGGTCTCTGGCATCAATTCGTCGCCCGGAGGGTCTCCACAGCATCATAGAAGCTGGGACTACGACTCCTCTCATCCACCCCACTGCCCTGAGGTAAAAGCTCCGCCTGTGGGGAGCTGTACTACCAAAGCTGCTTCACCATCACCTCAGCGGCCGGCCGCAGCGCTGGCAACCACATTACCAGGTACCATAAGTGGAGTCATGTTTCCCTATCCCCCAGTTCCCCAATCATCACCTGCATCAGCCATTGAGTGCCCCGGCAGGGAACCGGGACCCGACCAGCTGTGATCTCCCACCGAAGCCAGCGTCCAGGTATCCGAGTAACCCCTTCCCTGCCGGCCGACTCAATCATTTGTAGGAGTATTGCTTTATTCCTTACAAGAACTCAGGCTGCAACTTTCCTTAACTTGCTGGGCAATAGTTGGAAGTGATTTGGATGCAGCTACAGGCCCGCTGGAGTCCGTGCTGAGAAGGAGGAAAACCAGAGAGAGAAGTCAGGTGAGCTGACCTTTTTCTTATTATAATGTAAAGTTTCTACCCTTCTCTTATTTCCTACACCATAGCTTTCACAAGGATAACTTCTTTTGGGAGGTCAGCAGAGAAGAACTATAACTGGCACATGGGAGAGTAAGGAGTGAGTTTAAATAATGAAAGGGAGTGGCAGCAAGGAGCAGCAGCTGAGATTCGAGCTATATGGAATCTCAGCATGATCAAAAAGGAACTCTTAACACCAAATGAAAATATATCCACTCCATGTTAATCGCCGAATAGATTCCAAAGAGGACCTACGATCAACTAATCGCCGTCACCTTCTAAACCAAGATACTGCAAAAGTCTCAATCAGACACAACACACTTGTGACACATCCTCCTGCCACTGATGCAGTGGCTCAGCTGTCACTAACAAAACAGACAGCCTAGCATGCCCCTGATTCAATAGTAAGGCTGAGATGTCACTTCTAACATCCCTAGGACTGTGTGAGTGGTGAAATCATGACAGACGACACAACAATGTAGATGGTCTGAACTGTCAATCATCCAAGAGTACACTGCCCCTAAGCCAAGCAGGAGGCCAAGGAATGGAGCACTTTTCAAAAGCATAAACATGAACAACCCCATTAAAGCTCTATAGGCCCCGTTACACGGCTCAACATCGTGCTCAACATCGTTCAAAAGTGATGTTTTGAACCATGTTGAAACTACATAGTTTGTGCGTCGTTGCGTGTAACCTTATGATTCAACTACGATAAATCGTGGAGTCGGAGTTGACAGGTTTATGAACATGTTCAAAACCAACCTGCTGCATCGTACTGTGTGACACCGGATAGCTATGTCACGGACGACTTCGCCCATTCACAGTAATGAGCAGGGATCATTTGCGGGGTTTGTGAATGATCCCTGGTCACAACATCATTGTGGAGTTGTCCACGATATCTAGACGTGACTTCTCATCAACGATGTTGAATGGATCTCAAAAACGACCGCGCGTCCACGAGATCGCAGCCAACATCGTTACAACGTAGGTCCCGTGTAATGGGGCCTTATTATGCAAGTAATGGGGCTGCAGTAGATGGTCATAAGCCCTCTAATGTACTTTTGTATGCCTCTGATTTCATAGACAGACATACAGAGCTCTTCTCCTGTCAGTTTTAGTATGAACCTACAAAAAAAATTGTGGCATGCTTCATCAGACTTTATATTTGCTAGGATCCTTCTCCTTATATGAATGAAAGGGATAATTATCCTCGTTATAAAGAATCTGATGGAATCCAGTGCACATACTGTAGATTGTATCCGAGTGCTAGTCACTGCTCCCAGGCTCTGTACATTGGACCTGCCATGTACCTACAGTATATGCCATATACCTATACCTTAACCTTGGGCTGATAGGCCATTCAGATGGAATACAATATATTTTGCCAGTATGATTAGATTTTCTGCACATTCATCTCTCATTACTTATGCCTGTCACTTTCCAGAACATTTATAGAAGCAAAGAAAGAACACGATATTGTGATAAGGAACACAAGTCTCATGTCTGTCTGCAGTCCAGATGTTGAGAGCCAAGATAAAAGCATAACATGATACTGTAGACACGTGGAGCCGCAGTAAAATGTCCAATGATGGGGAATATTGTTTGTAGGTAGAACCAGGATCCAATGTTCTTCTTTATAATTGAGGCTCTGGAATTGGGATCTGCTGAATCATGCATACAAGAAAGGGGAAAGAGTAAGCTGGCTCTATGCCAATTATGTAGATAAAATCTTCCTTCTTTATTAAAGCATTATAAAACTGTGCAATGTACATGTGTGAAGTCCTTACACATTTTGGGTAACCATAGTTATCTTTAGTCATAGTCGTCCTATGACTAAGGGTTGCAATGGCTACCCGAAACGCCTAAGACTTCACGCATGTACATTGCAGTTTTAAAATGCGTTAATAAAGAAGGAAGATTTTATCTACATATTTCGTATAGTGCCAGCTTACTCTTTCCCCTTTCTGAATGCATTGTCCTGGAGCTGGACATGGCCTGAGTACTTCACTCACATCAGCTGAAATCTCGGAGGAATTCACACATGCAGCACTCTGTTTTCTTCTTATCTCTGAATTGTGCATACTCAACCTCCAATCTATTCATTGTCTATCAGTCTGATGAGAGAAGGTGAGCACAAAAAACTGTACAACACTCCACTCTCCGGGGGGCAAGGAAAGGACACAGAGGGCGTCAACACCCATTGCCATACTGATAGGCCCATTTTGACTTCTTGTCTTTGTACCCCATTAAATATATGAACACAAAAGCAAACATCCGTAGAGAAAGGAGATATCAGCTCACCTGTCCGATGCATGGCAGAAAAACTCCAACGGCATTAATAGTGCAGGCAGAAGCCGACATTCACGTCTCATAAAAAACTCTTCATTGAATCAAAATGTTAAAATATCGATGGTAGGCACAAAGGCACAGAAAAAAACTAAATGGTAATGAGATACAAATATGAGCCACCAGGCGATATGTTTCTGACCTATGTGAGGCATGCCAGCACTATAGCATGTGGCCGGTATGACTCACATGTCTTGTGCTGCAATCTGGGTGATTGCCATGAAGAGAAACGGACCAAGAGATGATAGACGATCCGCGCTGCTGCACTTAAAAGATTAATCCTCCAAGGTCTGAAATATGAACATTTATTATGTCCAGCGCCAAGTCAGCGCCTCCAAACTAGGATGGCGGGAGGGGTTGTGGACTGTGTATTGAGACTGTCGTGACCCGACTGTTATGGCAATGTGTTCACCCCTTAAGGGGTTGAACAAGGGGGGGCATGTGAGGCATGCTGGCACTATAGCACGTGGCTGGTATGACTCACATGTCTTGTGCTGCAATCTGGATGATTGCTCTGCTAGACCTTGCAGCACACACAGGGTTAAGTGCAGTTAGTTCTGTAGCAGCACACACAGGGTTAACTGCTGCTGGGTCTGAGTGTGAATGCTGATGACTCACTGAATCGCAGGTGTGGGTGTGGCAGGCAGGATATGAAGCTGCCTGGTGCTGTGTGAGACTGAGATGTGAATAAGAACAGCATGATCCTCTGAGATGTGAGGACGTGTGTCAGAGGTGTCCCATCCCTTTGGGATGTGGGGGGAAGCCTGCCCTCTCCATGCGAGAGGCACCTGTCCCTCTGACCAGTGTGTGAGCCTGTGGCCAGACAGCGGGTTGAGATGACTCCTGAAGTTGGGGGACCTTGGCTGAACCTGGAGGGTGCTCACTCGGATGTGGGGTGCAGCCGTGGACCTGGAGACCTGCCTGGTATGGAGGCAGCTGGCGACCTGGAAACACATGGTGAGGAGACCATGGGGACGCCTGGTTTACTTGGAATGCTCAGGTTTGCTAAACCCTGTTCTGAGCCGTATAGGCTGTAGTCTATGAATATGCTATGATGGACTAGGTGTGGATGTGTATGAGTATGTGCCTTGCAACAGGCCAGAGTTCATGGATGTGTTATGATGGACTGTATGGCTGTGTGGTGCATGAAGAGGAATGGGGAATGATCCCTGTAACTATGTGGGGAATGATCCCTGTAATATGTGAGGAATATCCTGTGAATATGATGAGGAATGATCCCTGTGAATATGATGGGGAATGATCCCCGTGAATATGATGAGAATGATCCCTGTGATATGATGAGGAATGATCCTGTGAATATGATGGGGAATGATCCTGTGAATAGTGCCAGGCAGCATAGCCGCCATTGGACCACAAGTCCTGTGATATGTGTGAATCATAATGGTTTATGTAAAAGTGCCATGTATGATGTATAACGTGTGACTCATAATGGTTTATGTAAAAGTGCCATGTATGATGTATAAAAATGGGAATAATGCCGGGCGGCATAGCCGCCATTGGGGACAGACTGTGATGTCTATAATGTTCCTGTTCATATGTGAATGTGTGGTATATGTAAAAGAGTAGATAAGGCCAGGTGGCCGCAACAGCCATAGACGCTGTAGTTAGTGCTCCTGATGCTCGATGGAGCTGTAGATAGTGCTCCAGTGTATATAATATATGTAATGTGAATTATGAATGTCTTGTAATGTGATTATGTGAGTAGAGTATTATGTGTGAAATGTAATGTGTATGTTATGTTATCAGCAGTTTATGACAGCTTAATAAACTGCTGCATTGTGTTATCATTAAAAGCACAGTTGTTGGTGTACTTCCGTTGCCAAGCGAGTCCCTTAGGCGAGCGCTACCTCACACCTACATGGTCTTTTGTCCAGGCCAAAAATAACATGTAGATCAGAAACGCGCCGTCTGGTGGTTCATATGTGTTTATCTCTCGCCATTTAGTTTTTCTGTGCCATTGTGCCTACCATCGCTGTTTAATAAATGCAAACATTTGTATCCCATATTCTGCTGTAGGAATTAAAAAACATGTACTTTGATTATATACTGTAGTACAGACACGGTGTGCAGCGAGCCAAGCATCATGAATGTATACATTCAAGCACCAGAAGACATAATATACATTCACCACTGTGTCGAGCATTCCTCTCACTGATGTGTTTGTGCTCTTAGATTAGATATCATGTTGATAAGCTTTATTAAAATGACTTGTGACATGAAATGTACGGTCACTTATATTTAACAGGGAGCGCAGTGTCTGAAATGTGTAAGGTTTAGGTTGATGCAATCCTCATGCGGAGGATTTAGCTTCGCAGCCAAGTTCTAATCCCTTGAGATACCACATGTCTGATTATTTTTTATGTCCACATTTTTTATATAGCGCAGAAGTCTAGAACCTACAGGAAATGTTATACAGTGGAGCTTATTAATCACACGTCTTATAAAGTTATTATGCTCTTATTTTTATGGGTGCAAAGAATACAAAGGAAGAAAAACACATAAATTCTTTAAAGCGACAGCAATCATGTGGTCAGAATAGAGAAGTGGGAGCACAAACCCTTATTCTCTGCTGATTTTCAGACCTCAGCCTGTACTTTAGTAGTTTTCAACAGAATGCAGTCTCCGACTCTTCAATATATTTTATATAGCACACATAGTAGTGTGCAAACGTTTTAGGCAGGTTTACAAAAGTGCTGCAAAGTAAGGCTGGCTTCACACAATCAGGTTCAGGGCTGTCGGGTTGAACCTGAGAGCCCGGACCCGATTTTACTGTAGTGCAACCCTATGGGGCCGGATGGAGCCGGATGGCAGCTATCTGCCATCCGGTTTCCATCTGTCCTGGAGGATCCGGGTGTATTTGGATTTTTTCTCCTAGACACAAAAATGCTGCTTGCAGCATTTTTGTGTCTGGGGAGAAAAATCTCCCCAAATTGGATCCTCCGATCCGGGAACCAGACGGCGGCTGCTGAAGTTCAGCGTGAGCTACGCTGAACTTCAGCACCAGGGAGCTGTCCCCTGTGAAGCAGTTCAGCACCATTTCGCAGGGACAGCTGAGCTTGGCTGCATCCCGCTACAAACAGGACCGGAGGGCATATTAGCTTTCCGGTTCTATTTGTCCGGAGCTGTCAGGCTGTGTCCGGTGCCTCCTGCAAGGCACCGGACACAGTCTGACAGTTGAAAAATCGTGGTGTGAAGCCACCCTTAGGGTATGTGCTCATGGTCTGGAGGAGCTGTGTGTTGGACGGGCTCCTCCGGACCTGAGTGAAGCCGCGGGTGGTCGCAGGGAGACCGCAGCCGCCCTGTACTCACCATGTGCGCGCGGGGCAGGGCAGCTTCTCCCTTCAGTCACCCGATGGGAGCCGCTTCCGACTCCGCAGCATGAAATAAACATGCTGCAGAGGAGGGACTGCCGACAACCCACACCACAGCTCCAAACACGCTGTTGGCGGGTTAAGCATAGTGTGGATGGGATTTCTTGAAATCCCATCCACTATGCTTGTACTGTACTACAAGCGTTTTGGACGCAGCGGCCAGACGCTGCGTCCAAAACGCTGCGTTTACTGATCGTGTGCACGCACCCTTAGGCTGGTTTCATACTGCAGTTTTTTCCATGATCACGTTCGATCAGGTTTGTGGGCCAAAACCAGGAGTGTCTCCAAAACTCAGAACAGGTGTCAATCTTTCAATTATAGTTTTTCTCTGCAAGTTCCTCTCCTGGTTCCTCTCCTGGTTTTGACACACAAACCTGATCGAACCTTATCAGGGAAAAAACTGCAGTGTGAAACCAGCCTTTTATAAGAATACTTTAAAAAGTAAAAGTGTTAATAGTTTAATTGTATTAGACTACTTTCACATCTGCATTTAGTTTCAGTTGAGGTACTTTAGGCCAGTTTCAAGGTTCTGTCCGGTGTTTTGGCAGGAAACTCCGGACAAAAAGAACCGTCAAATATGCCCTCTGGTCCTGTTTTCTGCCGGAATCGAAAGATCGCAGCTGCAGCTGCTGAAATTTCAAGATTGTGGGGAGCTGGCCGTGGTCCTGAAATCTCAGGCAGGGAGCTCTCCAGCTGCTGAAGTTCAGCAGCGCTTGCTGCTAAACTTCAGCAGCCAGCGTCCAGGAGCCACATCCAATTTTATGTCGGATCCGGCGCGTAGACTCCCATGTTAGGGGGTGCAGATTTTTGCACCGGACACAAAAACCGAATGCAGCCTGATGCTGCCGGACAGGGACAAAACCGGATGGCAAATAGCTGCCATCCGGCCCTGTCCGGCACCATAGGGCTGCATAACACAAATGGTCTGGCTGCAGGTTCACACGACCCTGTACCTGATCACACTGGGGTGTGAAGCCGGCCTTAGGCTGGCTTCACACTGCAGTTTTTCACTGATCAGGTTCCATCCGTTTTGTGTATCAAAACCAGGATTGTCTCCAAAACTCAGAACAGGGTGTCAATCTTTCAATTATAGTTTTTCTCTGCAAGTTCCTCTCCTGGTTCCTCTCCTGGTTTTGGCACACAAACACTGATGGACACTGATCAGTGAAAAAACTGCAGTGTGAAGCCAGCCTTGGTCAAAACCTGAACATTTCAATTTCAGTTTGTTTAATTACTTTCACATCTGCATTTTTTTCAAATCCGGAGGAATTCCATCTTTATGTATATAAAAAAAATGGATGCGGCAAATTGCATTCTGTGCAATGCATTGTTAATGAGTTCCGGGCATGTGCAGCGACTTGCGATTTCATCCAGATCTGGCAAATCAGGCACCAGACAAAAACCACTGCTGACTGTGGGTTTTAAGCAATCCTGAAGTGCCGGATTTGCTGGATTCTAATGAAAACGCAAGACGCCACACATGTCCGGAACAACATTACAAATGCATTAGTCAGAACGCAATGTTGCTGCATATGGGTTTTTCAAAAAAGGCGGAATTCCGCCAGATTAGAAAAACCGTTGTTGTGACATTAGCCTTAGTTAACAAAATACAAAGTGACTGCGCGTAAAGAAGAACAAAGAGTCATGAAAGTGATGATATTGTCCCCACAGAACCCTGATCTCAACATTATCTGATTTCTCTGGTATTAAATGTAGAGACAGGTGTACTTGCAAAAGTGACATCCACAGAAGAACTACAGGGTGGGCCATCTATATGGATACACCTAAATAAAATGGGAATGGTTGGTGATATCAACTCCCTGTTTAAACTTCCCATTGAAAAAACTAAAGTTGGATCCAAAATGGCTCACTTCAAAATGGCCGCCATGGTCACCACCCATTTGGAAAAGTTTTCCCCCTCCCATATACTAATGTGCCACAAACAGAAAGTTCAACATCACGAAGCGATCACTAATCTCAGGGAGACCAGTCAAGGAAAACACTGCAGGCAGCCGACAAAAGCGCTCAAACACAGTGAAAACCATGGTGCATGGCCCCCTGGGAATTACAAATATGCAAATAGAGTCCGTGGAGCCTCATTTAGGAGTCTCAAACACTGATCTAGCCAGATATCCCTCCAGGGAAGGACCTAGCCATGGGGTGGCTCCTTGCAGAAATCACCATGACCACCATATTAAGTGGCCCTTTCAATCAATATCCAGCTCTTTACAAGTTTAAAGATATGAGAAGGGAATTACCATAGCAAGGTATCCATCCACAGACAGCTGTTTCGGGGTTTTTCCCCTCATCAGTGGTGAGTAGGATTCTGGCTAGGTTCTTCCCTGGAGGGATATCTGGCTAGATCTGTGTTTGAGACTCCTAAACGCGGCTTCACAGACTCTATTTGCATATTACAAACTGGAAGTTGATATCAGCAACCATTCCCATTTTATTTAGGTGTATCCATATGGATGGCCCACCCTGTATATATTTGGAACAACTTCCCTGCCAAGTTCCTTCAAAAACTGGGTGTATTTACCTACAGTAGAAGTATGGATGCTGTATTGAAGGCAAAGGGCGGTTACACCTCATTCACTTTCCATTTTGTTATTTAATAAAAATAAACTACTTGGATATCAAGAAATAAGGGGTTAAATCTGCGCTGCCAATGCAGGAGATCAAGATGGAAAAATAAAATAGTTTATTAACTCCACACATTTCAATGCATGAGACTTCTTCAGGACATAAAACTATACTAGCACATACAGTAGTGTTCAAAATATTAGCAGTCCAATATGACTACCGTATATACTCGTGTATAAGCCGACCCGTGTATAAGCCGACCCCCCTACTTTTGCCCCCAAAATCTGGGAAAACCTATTGACTCGTGTATAAGCCGAGGGTGGACCCCAGCACAGGTATACAGCCCCCAGCAGTGTGGTATACAGGCCCCCGCAGTGGTGTACAGGCCTCCCCAGTGGTAGTATACAGCCCCCAGAAGTGTGGTATAAAGCAGCCTCCCCAGTGGTACATACAGGCCCCAGCAGTGTTACAGCAGCCTCCCCAGTGGTATATACAGCAGCAGCCCCAGAGATATATACAGCAGCCCCAGTGGTAGTATACAGCAGCCCCAGAGCTATATACAGCAGCCCCAGTGGTAGTATACAGCAGCCCCAGAGGTATATACAGCAGCCCCAGTGGTAGTATACAGAAGCCCCAGAGGTAGTATACAGCAGCCCCAATAGTAGTATACAGCAGCCTCAGTGGTATATACAGCAGCAGCCCCAGTAGTAGTATACAGAAGCCCCAGTGGTAGTATACAGCAGCCCCAGTAGTAGTATACAGCAGCCCCAGTAGTAGTATACAGAAGCCCCAGTGGTAGTATACAGCAGCCCCAGTAGTAGTATACAGCAGCCCCAGTAGTAGTATACAGCAGCCCCAGTAGTAGTATACAGCAGCCCCAGTAGTAGTATACAGAAGCCCCAGTGGTAGTATACAGCAGCCCCAGGGGGTATATACACAGCAGCCCCAGTAGTAGTATACAGGAGCCCCAGTGGTAGTATACAGCAGCCCCAGTAGTAGTATACAGAAGCCCCAGTGGTAGTATACAGCAGCCCCAGTAGTAGTATACAGAAGCCCAGTGGTAGTATACAGCAGCCCCAGGGGGTATATACACAGCAGCCCCAGTAGTAGTATACAGAAGCCCCAGTGGTAGTATACGGCAGCCCCAGTAGTAGTATACAGAAGCCCCAGTAGTAGTATACAGCAGCCCCAGGGGGTATATACAGCAGCAGCCCCAGGGGGTATATACAGCAGCAGCCCTAGGGGGTATATACAGCAGCAGCTCCAGAGGTATACAGACCCCCCCCCATAGGTAGTATACAGGGGCCCCAGCTGTATACAGCAGCCCAGCTGTATACAGCCCCCCCGTGGTATCCAGGGCCCCAGCTGTATACAGCCCCCCGTGGTAACAAGGGCCCCCTTGCTGCACCTGTAAAGGAAGAAGTCAGTATACTTATCGCTGCTGCCGCCGCCGCCGCTCCGCTTCTCGGTCACCGCGCTGCTCCGGGTCTTCACGCTTCCTGTTCCTTCTCCGGCGCTCGAACAATGACGTCATTTCCTGAGCGCCGGAGAAGGAACAGGAAGCGTGAAGACCCGGAGCAGCGCGGTGACCGAGAAGCGGAGCGGCGACGGCGGCGGCGGCAGCAGCAGCGATAAGTATACTGACTTCTTCCTTTACAGGTGCAGCAAGGGGGGCCCTGGTTACCACGGGGGGGGCTGTATATACGGGGGGCCCTGGTTACCACGGGGGGGCTGTATATACGGGGGGGCCCTGGTTACCACGGGGGGGCTGTATATACGGGGGGGCCCTGGATACCACGGGGGGGGGCTGTATGGGGGGGCTGTAAGGCGATATGCACTGCTCCCCCGCGGATGGGCGGGGGATGCAGTGCATATCATGAATAAGTTATGAGCGGCTCCACGTCACGAGCCGCTCATACTGCAGCCTTCCCCCCACCTCCTCCAGCCTCCTCCTGCCTCCTCCTGCTCCCGGACACAGCCCCACGTATATGACTCGTGTATAAGCCGAGGGGGGGACTTTTCAGCCCAATTTTTGGGCTGAAAAAGTCGGCTTATACACGAGTATATACGGTAATCAGATTATTCACTGTTTTTGGTATCAATTATATCACCACATGTCAAACAATTTACCAGTTGTTGCAGTAGATTCGTAAGGCACTGTCACACGTGGCGATATCGCCAGCAACATTGCCGGCAACTCATGGGAGCGCGCACTTTTTTGGCGTGCTGCCATGGTTGCTGTTGCGATGTCAAACGCAGCGATATCGGCGGCAACGCATCTGCAATCTTGCCGGCAACTATCGCAGCCAGGGTTAAACTCTACCCTGGCAGAGATCCATAAAATGGGAGTCTATGGGGGAAGTTGCCGACAACATCGCAGTTATTAATTTATTGAAAAAGGGTGTGTTCAAAATAATAGCAGTGTGGAGTTCAAATAGTGAGGTCAATCATTCTGTGAAGAAACAGGTGTGAATCAGGTGGCCCTTATTTGAGCCAGCAAGTATTGTACATGCATTTCTCCTTGAAAGCCTGAGAAATATTGGTCATTCGAGACCTTGTTCAGAAGAACAGTGTACTTTGATTAAAAGGTTGATTGGTGACGATAAAACTTATACAATGGCTGTTCAGCTAAAATGATCTTCAATGCTTTAAAATGAAAATCTAAACCAGAGAAACATAGAAGAAAACAGAAGACTGCCATTCAAATGGATCAAAGAATATCCACAATGGCAAAGGCTCAGCCAATGATCAGCTCCAAGATGATCAAAGACAGTTAATTTCAAGTTACCTGTGAGGACTGTGACAGAAGATGCCTGAGTGAAGCTAATCTATCAGCAAGAAGTCCCCACAAAGTCCCACTGTTAAATATTTTTTGCCACAGAACACATCAACTGGTCTAAAGAGAAATGGAGAAATATTTTGTGTACTGATGAAAGTAAAATTGTTCTTTTTGGGTCCAAGAGCCGCAGACAGTTCATCATTTTTGTGGCATAAATCATAGTAAATCTGTAAAGGTACCGTCACACACAGCAATATTGCTAGGCAATTTCACTGGCAATTTGCTGGTTACAGTGAAATCATGGACACATTGTTCCGTTTGTACACGGCAACAAAATAGAACAATGTGTCCATGATTTCACTGTAACCAGCAAATTGTCAGTGAAATTGCCTAGCAATATTGCCGCGTGTGACGGTACCTTAAGGCCATGCCTTCTGCTAAATTCCACCCAGTTTCAAAAAGTTGGCACTGCTGGCTTAAGAACGCCAAAACCAGCAAAGAAAGTGTGGCAACGTTTTGGTGAAAGTTTTCTGACATAACGTACATGACAAATTTTCTCACTTTTTATGGATTAACCTTTAATAAGGCCCAGTGGAAACAATCATATTTTACTTTTTTCATACAGAGCGATAATAACAATCTTTATCCAGTGTATGGGGTATTCTGTCCTAAGATGTTGCTGGCTGTGAGGCTAAAAACACAAGGAATTACATTTGTAGTATTACTTCCAGAATGACGGAGAATACTGCAATTAAGAATATGGATTCATATACGTCTCATTGCCTGTATATTGGGGCTGATGACTGACACTTGTGTGGCACCCCACTGGTCGGGATGCACGTAGGGGTACTGCACCGAAACAAGAGTGTGTGGTATTCCTGTGACCAAGGGAAATGGGATGGTGAATAAGGGATCCTCACGACACCCATTCATACACACCCTAGCGTAGAGGACTGTGGGTGAACCCACTGTAGGGAAGACCCAGTCCTGGCGGAGGAGTCAGGTGGGGTAGAAAATTGTATGGGTGGGAGGAGAGTGGAGCAGTCAGTCAGTGTGAGTTGAACAGTTGGCTGGAGACTGTGAGAGAGAAGGGGAACCTAGGGGCACCAGGAATTGCAGTGCGCCCAGATCTGGACCCGGTACGTCTACCGACCAGAGGGTCTGGTCCGGGCAGAGGACCGGCTGTGGACACGGAGGCCCCAAGCTTCTGTAGGAAGTCGCGGCCAAAGATCCGGTGCATCCTTGAAAAGGCACACCGAACTAGGGTCACGGGGACCTAAAGGGGAGTCCTCCACTGAGGAGCTGGCTCGAGGCTCTGCGCGCGGAGGCACTGCACGGTAGAAGGAGAAGAGAGCGCAGTGAGGGACCAGCAGGGAACAGCAGGCACACCACAGAGGATCCTAAGTGAAACATCCCAGTTCCCTGGTGACTACCCAGGCCAGAGAAAGACCCGAGTAACTGTAAAACCTGTTAATTTGCTTGAAGAACTGCAAATAAACCCTTTCAGAGTTAAAGACTGTGTGACATACTTTATTTCCCTCACCTGAAGAGTGATTTTGCATTTTTGATTTTGTGATTTTTCACACAGCTTTATTTGCTGTCTGAAAAGGACAAGTGACTGGGCCATGTGGTAAGCTGCCTTCCTGTGTAAAAAACAACTACTACAATTGCCCCGGGATCCCGCTCCACCTATGGGGAGCGTAATCATCTGGCTGCCCTACCATCACCCCGGAGGTCTGACCCGCAGCACCGGTAATTATACCAGAACCATTGGTGGCGTCACAAACTATTTTCATTATTTTTACTGACTCTTTTCAGCGACCACTGGACCACTGGACAAGGCACAGGCCCCAGTGACATCTCCTGTGAATCAACGCCCAGAACCGGGTACCCCACGGCTCTGGGGCAGGTCACTTGCAGGAATATCTATGTTTTTGTTTTCTTTACAAATGATGCAACTTGGTATATTCTTTATAAAAGGAGAAATTCAATTTGTATTTTTGTGTTTAATCCTTCTCTCCTGGCAGCCTGGGAAACTAACACTTATCCTGTCTAGGATGGAATTATACAGCGTGCGGCTGACCTCTCTGTCTGGATTCTCATTGTTATACATGGATCCAGTACGTTCTTATCTGTCATCCAGTGTAGTCTGTTTCCTGCTTCATCAAATGCCAAACAGCTTCTTTGCTTCCCAGTCCCAATGGAAAATCACTTTGGAAACCAAACTGACCCCTTGCTGCCATCTGGCTGCTGGATAAAATGTGCAGAATGTTTTTCCTTGGTCAGGCTGAGGGCTGGATGGCCATTTATCAAATGTAAAAAATAGCTGTCATAAAATTCTCTTATACTGAGTGCCCCTGTGGATTGTCGAGTGAATAATGAATGTGACCACAAAAGCCCAACCTGTTAGTGTGTGTATATGTGTGTGTCTGTCTGTGTGTGTTTTAATTTCTATAAATGTCTGTGTGTGTATGTGTGTTTGTGTGTGTGTTAATTTCTTTGAATGTTTGTATGTATGTTTGTTAATTTCTATGAATGTCTGCATGTGCATGTGTTTGTGTGTGTTAGTTTTTATGAATGTCTGTGTGTGTGTATGTTTCTGTGTGTATGTGTGCATTTGTGATTGTGTGTATGTATGTGTATTTGTATATATAAGTGTGTGTATTTATGTTTCTGCATATACATCTGTGTGAGTCTATGTGTATGTAGATATGTGTGTGTTAGGGCCCTTTCACATTGGCGTTTTCACTAAAATGCGGCATCTGCAGCCTAACAGCCGCACTTGCGCCGCGCTTGCGGCTCATTGTCTATGGGCTTGCGATAAGCGTACGGCAGGTGCGGCAAGTGCGGTTCCGGCAGCTGTGGCAGGTGCCGCGTTTTTTTCCGCGGCTGCATCTGCCGCAACCGCACCTGCCATACCTGCTGCACCTTACCGCAAGCCCCATACACAATGCATGGGGCTTGCCGCAAGTGCGGCCGTTAGGTGGGACCCTCAGCAGATGCGTTTTTTTGTCCGGATCCGGCGGATCTGGAAAAAAAAGCTGGCGTGAAAGGGGCCTTAGTGTATATACTGTGCCTTGTGAAAGTATTTGGCCCCCTTGAACTTTTCAACCTTTTGCCACATTACAGGCTTCAAACATAAAGATATAAATTCTAATTTTTTTGTGAAGAATCAACAACAAGTGGGACACAATCGTGAAGTGGAACAAAATTTATTGGATATTTTAAACTTTTTTGACAAAAAAATGAAAATTGGGGCGTGCAATATTATTGGGCCCCCTTGAGTTAATACTTTGTAGCACCACCTTTTGCTGCAATTACAACTGCAAGTCGCTTGGGGTATGTCTCTATCAGTTTGGAACATCGAGAGACTGAAATTCTTGCTCATTCCTCCTTGCAAAACAGGTGGAGCTCAGTGAGGTTGGATGGAGAGCGTTTGTGAACAGCAGTTTTCAGCTCTTTCCACAGATTCTCGATTGGCTTCAGGTCTGGACTTTGACTTGTCCATTCTAACACCTGGATACATTTATTTTTAAACTGTGAGGCACCGCCAGCATGGTCCCCATGGCTGGGGCGCATCACATGGAGGATCAGCGTATGATCCTGTCCACACTAGCTGGTTTTACTGTGATGATGCTGTGTGAACCTACCCGGAACATAATGAGTTAAATCTGAGTGAGTGCTGTAGATCTGACACATAGATGAGCCTGATGAGCGGCTGTATGGGAACCGTGTGTTCTAATTGGTAGCAGCCCAGGTGGGTGTGTCATGAGTAAGAGCAGCCCAGGTGGATGTGTCAGTGTGGGAGTGGCAGCCACGATAAAGAGCCTGCCAGCTGATTGAGTGGGAGATCATCATTAGCAAGACATCCATCAGCCAGAGAGCACCAGACGAGAGATTGAGATCCAGTCTGAGTGAGAGCAGAGCAGTGCAGGGCTCTGTGGTGTGCGGACATGAAGGGAGCGTGCTAGCTCCATACCGTTGGCCAGGACCGGGGTCGTGACAGCTCCTGGAGTGGGGAAGCCGTGGCTGAACCATGTGGACGCTGATCCGGACATGTGGCGAAATACGTCCGGGAAGGAGCCCTTGGGGATGCTTGGTCTACCTGTGACTTAGGTAGCGAGACCCGGATCCGTGCCCGGTAAGAAGGCAGTTCCGGTATGCTAGAGTGAACTGTGTACTCTGTGCGAAAAATGTGCCAGGCGGGCATAGCCGCCATTGGGTCCGATTAAACAGTCAGTGAAGGGACCCGTTGAAGTGTATGTGTATTCTATGGCTTATGTAAAAGACCCAGCGAGTGTATGTAGCCTTACGGTAGGCAGATGTATGAATTGTGCCAGGCGGGCATAGCTGCCATTGGGTCCGACTAGTCAGTGAAGGGACCCATTGAAGTGTGTGTAGCCCTACGGGAGGCAGATGTATGAATTGTGCCAGGCGGGCATGGCCGCCATTGGGCCCGACTAAGTCGTCAGTGAAGGGACCCATTGAAGTGTATGTAGCCCTACGGGATGCAGATGAATGAATCGTGACAGGCGGGCATAGCTGCCATTGGGTTCGACTAAAACAGTCAGTGAATGGACCCGTTGAAGTGTATGTACCGGTGGCCATAAGCAGGGGTTAGAAGGGTTCCTAGAGTGGGGAAACCATGGTTGAACCAGGTGGGCGCTGGTCTGGACGTGTCACGAGATACGTCCAGAAAAGAGCCCTTGGGGGATGCATGGCGTACTCGTGACTCAGGTTGCTCAATCCCTGTTCTGAACCCAGAGGAGACACAGTCCATGGATAATTATATGATGGGCTGTGAGCTTGTGAAAGAACGTATGTGATCCATGGATGCTTAGGTGATGGATCACATGCGGTGTGGAAGAGCCCCGGCCAGGCTGGTCGGACGTGTGGCGAGACACGGCCGAAGGGTGCCTGTATTCTGGGGTAGTGTAGAGCTGGGTAATATAAGCCAGGCGGCTGGTACCACCATTAGGACCCACAGGGCCCGTTGATGAATATAGTTACTTATGTACTGCTAATGTATGGGGAACGTGTAGATAGGCCGGAAGCCGAAACCACCATGGGAGCAGTTGTTGGTGCTCCAAGGGGGAAAGAGAGGTGGTGACAGGTCCCGGGTAACTATAGGAGGTTATGTCCAATATATGTGTTATGTAATGTTATATGTAAATGTATATGTGTTTATGTACTGTGCTTATAATCAATGTGCAATGTGTCGAACATGCTACCCGGTTATGTTATGTATGCGAGCAAATAAATGGGTAGACACCTTGCTGCCGCCCATCCCCCGGAGGTTCAAGCAGTACCTGTGCCATTACCGGACCTACAGGTGACATCACGATTGACTTTATTTTATTATTTTTCACCTTTTCATTGTCTGCTCAAGGGCATGGACTCGGGCACTGACCACCCGTGACATTCCCATACCAGTACGCTCGAGATCCGAGTACCCCAGGCCCTTGGCCCCAGACAACTTGGTGATTACGAACAGGATGAACCAACCCGTGAATTTGGTTTTATACACCTTACAAGACTTTATTGGCCATCTTGAAAAAGAACTTTGTCTATACACAGCACCCAAAAACTTTTCTACAGGGCCCAAGATGGCAGGTTCAACAATGTAAAGGACTATGTGTTGGTCCAGGGGCATGCCTCAGCCCCTCGTCGTGGGAGGACCATGGCAGAGGCACCAAAATACTTGCCCGCCCCAAGTGCTGAGGAAAAACCATGAGGGCGGGCCAGAGACTCTAACCCGCCCATGGACTACAAAGTAAAACGAACAGGGCGTGGCAGGGTCTTTACAAGCAGAACCTTCCCTGACTTCAACAGATGTGGGTCCTGGAGATATGGCGGCAATTCGGTTGACAGACCTGATGCGGGAGGTGGAAGAGGAGATCCGCACTGCAGACGGTGAACCGGAGGTGGTCTCTCTCCGCACCATAGAGGGAAACCCAACCTTCTGGGAGATCGCGCTCCAGGACCTGAAGATCCAACTCCTGGAGGCAGCGGAGTAACGGTCCGGCGCTGGAGTGCCGGCGTGGCCCGCCAGATACACCGCAAGGCCACGCGGAGGCAGCCCAGCTGTCCAGAACCGGAACCAGTGGTGAGGAACCAGTCAACCGAGACCCACCCGGTTACTGGAGAGGACCCGGTGCTACTACCTGTCAAGGTAGAAGAGGTGGGCAGCCCTGAAGCCCCACAGGAGGATGACGACGACGAATCTGCTGAGCCAGATGACCCCACAGACCCTGAGCCGGAGGAGGAGCAGCCACCTACCGAGTAGCCAGATATGGTTGTAGAGGTCATCGAAGAAGAGAATGACAACCAGTTACCTGAGGAGGATGAGGAACCAGACTAGCAAGGCCTGACAAGGAGGAAGATCCAGAGGAGGATCCAGTAGAGAACCCCCGGCGAGGCTATGTCACCTGAAACCCAGGTGGCCTGGTGGGCAACAACCCCATCTATCAGCGTTAGCAACACCAGAGCTGTTGTGGAAAGCTATCGCCAGACCCAGGACACTCACCACGCGTCCAACAGAACGGATTACGTGCGCAACCTTTAACGATCCTCCCAGACGGAGAGGCAGCGACGCAGAGAGGAGTGGGGGGCACGTGAGATGGAGAATCTGCAGATCAGAGCAGAGGCCCGTCGCCAGCCACCCGTTTTCCCTGAGCACTGGAAAAGAGGTATAGTGACCACCTTCAACCTTGATAATGGTTGGGGTTTCGCAAGGGAGGATGGATTATATGAGGATGTTTTCATATCCAGAAGGGACGTTGAATCATATTTACCTAAGGGACACCCTATACAGATTTGATCACATAAGTTATGAACACCATGCAGGTCCTCTAGGCTGTTACGCCCTAAGAGTGTGTAAGTGTGAAGACCCTCAGTAATTGCCTTGATGATTATGTAGAAATGTAAATAGTGTGCTTTTCCTTTTACAGCCTTCATAGACTTTTATGAGGACATTTTACTTTTCTTACTTTAATTGTGTGCAGTATAACAAAATGTGTGCTGCGGCCCACTGGTAACCCGGGACATTGGAAAAGAGTGATATTCACCACTGGGTATGCAATAGTTAACCCGGTTCTGTTGAACGGGTTCACGTATGTGTGTTTTATGCAACGTTATAAGAAATGCGCTGGGTCCAATTTTAATCTATAATAAATTCTTAGCCACTAGGGCACATGAGCACAGGTGCACCCAGGACCTTCTAGCAGCAACAACTGGTGGGATCAGTACCCCCTGTTTTCCCACACTCCCTCTTAGGGAAAGCTTGCTCCATTGTGAAAATTCTATCCTTCCAAATAGTTATATGAAATGCGCCTCCCGGGTGGGAAGATTCTAAGAATGCCTAAGTTTTTACAATGTTATTATTAAAAATGTTGATGTGCACATTTAAAAATGTTGCTCTGTACCGGTAGGGTAGAATGGACACTTGGGCACAAGTGTATTTTTCCCAAGGGGAAGTGTAGCTCCCTGCTAGCCAGCTCGCTATAAAAGGGTATGCACCCCTAACAGAAGGTGCAGTATTCTTTGTTCTGGTAAGGAGTAGTAGAAACTCCATCACCACACACACACCTAGTGATAGGGGACCAATCAGACGCCCGTTACTAGGGTAACCGGTCCTGGTGGGAGGAGAGCTAGGTTATATAGTAAGTGGGGAAAGAGGAACAGTCAGAAAGAGAAAGAGCAAGAGCAAGAGCAAGAACAAGAACAGCACAGTGAACAGAACAGAGCAGAAGAAGAGTTGAGAAGAGAGTGTAAAAGAGGAGAAGTAATGGGGAGGGCACCTCAACCTGGTGACGCAGAAGAGAAAGGGGCAGATAGAGGATAACTGAATCACCCTGGCCCAGTCCGAAGCGGGCTACCGGCTCTGACGGTGATCACAGGTCCATCCCTGAACCGCAAATTACTGGCGTGGTCGATGTCTTCTTAGGAGCACGATCCAACCACCCTAAACCAAGCAAGGTCTCTACCAGAAGCATTAAACTGGGTTGGGTTCACCTTTGCAGAGTTAAAGGGTTCCCATATCACCCGACGGGCCTGATTCAAGAAGTGGGATTGTGCAGGGCACCACAGAAAAGGACAGAGTAAGTGATAGAGAAGGAACACCAGTGGAATTTCAGAGGGACACTGCTCACTGCCAGAACCACCCACTCCACTACCTTAGCTGAAAGAATTGCGTTACCCTGTAAGACTGCAGATTACTGGAGTAAAGTACCCGTTCAGAGTGAGCAACGTGTCTGTGTTCCTTTCTAATGAACTGTGGTTTTCGTGCCTTACATCTCGCAGCTGCCCTTTTCCACCATTGCCTCTTCCAACACCCCGGCGACTCTGCTATTCCTGTAGGAAGCTATGACACCTTGATGCCACCCATCCCCCGGAGGTTCAAGCAGCGCCGGTGCCATCACCGGACCTACAGGTGGCGTCACGATTGACTTTATTTTATTATTTTTCCCGTTTTCATTGTCTGCTCAAGGGCAAGGAATAGGGCACCAACCATCTGTGACATCTCAGTACCAGTATACCCAACCCCTTGGCCCCAGACATAATCAGGTCGTCCAAGAGTGAGGCATTCAATTTCCACTGTCATTGCCGAGAAGTCTGGGTTGGCAGTGAAATCGTAAGTGTACATAGGGTGTGATCTGAGAAAGTAATAAAGCCTATGACTGCAGGTCTTAATGTCCCACAAACAAATAATTGATACTGGAGTAGGAGTTGTGAACCGGAGAGTAATATGAGTAGTCTCTGTCATTTGGGTGGAGTAGCCTCCAAGAATCAATTAGTTGGTGTTCATGCAGGAGTTGTTTCAATCTGCGCAATGATGCGTGTGAGCATGTATGTAGGCCGGAGGTGGTGTCAAGTTTTGGGTATAATGCGACATTGAAGTCTCCCCCCAGCAACAGCACGCCCTCCGCAAACTCCCAAATCTACTCCAGAAACTCCATCAGAACTGTTCCCTGGTTCGTATTGGGTAGATATAAAGAGGGTAATGTGAAAAGCTGCAGTGCAATCTGCCCCTTAACCAACAACATTCTTCCCTGCTGGTCACAACGATACTCTACATACTCTCATGGTATGGAATGGGAAATGAGGATACTAGTACCCCGGGATCTAGAGTCGGATGAGGGGCTGTGATAGGCCTCTGGAAACCAGTGTCTGGTCAGTTTGAATGGTTTGAGGGAGTAAAGATGTGTTTCTTGAAGAAAAGCTATCTGTATATGTTCCTTACGTAGGTGGTTAACTAGTATGGATCTCTTACCCGGGCTATGCAAGCCCTTGACGTTGATGGATTCGCTGCGTAGCTCAGCTATATCCGTGGAGGGCATCTTGATGGCTGTTCCGGACCTGCCACCGACCCTTACCTGCAGGGAGAGGGGGGTGGGGAAAAAGGAAAAAAAGGGGGGTAGAGGGAGGGGGGGGAAAGACCAAAGAAAAGGGATTTAGGACAGGAAGAGCAAGAGGACGGTATAGGAAAAGGATGTGAAGAAAAAGTAAGTAGCAAGGTAGTGAATAAAAAGATTAAGAGAATTTAGGATATTTGTTGAGTTAATCTCGTCTTAATGAAAATACGAGGAAAAACTTGAGAAAACCCTGGGTACACGCCAGGGGATGTCCACTCCCTGTTGACATGGGGAGAGATGCAGGACTGCAGTCCTGTTGGAGGGTGCGTAGGAAACCATGTCCGGTAACCGGATTGCTTCGGATGTGCGTAATACCGTATACTTTGCTCAGGAGGGATAAGCAAAGTGTTAAATGTGTATTAATACATTAAATATGAATATTATCTGTGGGCAACATGTCTCTAGGGGTGCCCATCCCCCCTAGAGACATGCTGTCCACTCCTCTCAGCATGTTAGGGGTTAATAAGCCATTTACAGTAAGCCGGCTATTGTCGGCTTTGTACTAATTTATGAATGAAGCCGCGGCTCCCCTGACAGTAGATCAGATACTGTACGTAATGTACTTATAGTATCTGCCGCTGTACGAGGTCCTGTAACCATTAACATTAGGTCTGTGGGCAGCGCACCCCCATAGACCTAATGTCTTATTAACCTCTAACATGCTGAGAGGAGTGGACAGCATGTCTCTAGGGGGGTGGGCACCCCCTAGAGACATGTTGCCCGGGGGTGGGCACCTCCTAGAGACATGTTGCCCACAGCTAATATTCATATTTAATGTGTTAATACACATTTAACACTTTGCTTATCCCTGCGGTAGCAGGGATGAGCAAAGTATACAGTAACCGCGTGGCTCAGGATTACACATTACGGCTGCCATAAGCGCTCCAAAAACTGCAGCCTGCATGATTTTTTGCGCAGGCTGCAGATCCGGAGCCGGTAACCGGATTGCATGTAAAGCAATTTGGTTTCCATAATGGGCTCCTATGGGGAGCATTTCCTGATCTGGTTTTGAGCTTTTTGAAAGCTCAAAACCGGATCAGGATTTTAAAATCCTGCCGCATGTGTGACCCTAGCATTAGAGTTTTTAGTGGTACCACTTTTTGGGCACATATCTATAATGAAAAGTCATATATTTTTTTTCTTTTTCATTTATTTATTTTTTACGGTGTTCACTGTAGAGGTTATATAGTCTGACAGTTATATAGATCAGGTTGTTCTGGATGCGCCAGTACCAAATATATCTACTCGGTGTTCACTGTAGAGATTATATAGTCTGACAGTTATATAGATCAGGTTGTTCTGGATGCGCCAGTACCAAATATATCTACTTTTTGGTTTATTTCTGTTTTTACATAAATATCTATACATATTGGCATAATTATTTTTGTTCTCTATTTTTAGTTTTTTATGGTTTTATTTGTACTTTATTACTCCCTCTAAGGGATTTTTATTGCTCTGATCACTGTTCTAAAGAATTGCAATACACATAAACAGCAATACAATATACCTGTCAGTGTTACATTGATGGAAAGCCTTTTAGACCATGCTATTGACATGGTATAACAGGGCGCTGTAGCTTGCATACCCTGAGGTCATTATTTGATCTTGGATTGCCATGATAATGATCGGCATCACGCGATAACATTATAGTGGTGCCGATTTGGTGGGAGAGGGAGCCACCTCCCTCTCCTAGCCTCCTAAATGCTGTGATCAGGGCATTTAAGGGGTTAAACAGCTAGGTGCGGTGCAGGAGGCACCAGGCCTGGCAGTGACTGCCATAGCTTTGCTATTACTTAAGCTGAGCTCCGGCAATGATCATGTAACAGAGCGTCCATTGGCGGGAAGTACCCTCAATACATGACATACCAGTATGTCATATTTCAGGAAGGGGATAAAGGCTATACATGTTATTGATTACCTTTGTTTAAAAATTGCACTAATTATACACTCCATCATTCTCAGTCCCACTGATATGCACCTTTCAGCATTGATCCAAGTTTCAGAATATTTCCTTGTGGGAGTGTCTCTCCCAGTAATAGAGGCTGAATGTGAAGTTTGTGCTGCTGTCTTCAGTAGTTAATATACCATCAGAATTTCATCTTATCTCTTCTTCATGTGCTTCTCTGCATGTCTGAAGTTTTTTTTTTGCCCTTCTAGAAGAATATAGATGTCTCTCCTGTCAACTACTGAGATTTTTATACAACCCCTTCCTTCTGACTCCTGCTATCTTTAACACTGAAAGGACAATACAAAAGTACAGAGAGAACTGTCAAGAGCAGGAGTACTGATGGATTTGTATACATTTTGCAAAAACACTCAGACTTACCGACCTCTGCAACACCAAATGAGGGACAATGAATAGATGGGTAGACAGATCGATAGATGGGTGAATAGATTTTCTAGGATTCATAGAATAATATAAGAATAATATATATTATTTCTTTCCATGTCCTCATTATACTGTATAGTTACCCTGGCCTGTATTTATGGTAGGCTTAGTAAGTGGTTTGCCTTACACTTGCTGTATTACATTTCCTTAGTCTTTTCCACATTGTCTATGCTTTTCTTTACAATCCATGACTTGAGATACTGTAAATAATTAGGTAAAAAAATCTGCTTCTGGGGATGTCATTTATCTCTTCATTTTTGGAATGTAATCCAATGCAGGCGTTCAGTGCTGTGATATTTTATGTGTAATGGATCCATATTAAACATAACTAACCCAGTTAACAACTTGTCCACATCTGCTAGAGCTTCGGGGAAGAAAATAAATAAAAAGATTGATTCTCTGCCAATTATACATTATTTCATGTTTAAATAAATATTTGGATTTTCTTAGACTATAGATTTCAACTGTGCGATGGAATTTCTACAATTTATTAAGTGTTTGTAACACTAGGAAAATCAGAGAGATATGAAAAAGACATAAATTGGTGGTTAGGTCTGTCAGGAGTGACGGAGATTAGAATGGAGTAAATCCTCTGCTGAGTGTCGGGGGTAAAACAAAGCTTAAGTTATTAACAAAAAATTCTTTAGTGTGTTTATGGCATTAACCTTAATTATATATAGTGATTGTCACATTGGCCTCCATCCCAGTCCATTCAGCTCCATTACTGACCCATCTTCTAGAGCTGTATGTCTGCACATGTATTTATTATGGTAACTCTTCATCATTTGTAAGTCCTAGCACTCTGAGATAAAATGTTTGTTTCAGTTAAAACTATAGACCTTACATTTAAGGACGAAATAACGTAGAATTTATTATGGTAATCCAAACCAAAATCAGCACAAACGTTTCGGTCCTAAACATGGACCTTCATCAGTCTGCAAAGAGTAAGGTTTAGAGCAGCCCCAGGAAGAGCAAGTGCTAAGAGCAAGCTATGGCATCCACCGCTGAGAAATGTAAGTGCTGAGGACAAGCTGCGGCATCCACCGCTGAGAAATGTAAGTGCTGAGGACAAGCTGCTGCATCCACCGCTGAGAAATGTAAGTGCTGAGGACAAGCTGCTCTATCCACCGCTGAGAAATGTAAGTGCTGAGAACAAGCTGCCGCATCCACCGCTGAGAAATGTAAGCGCTGAGGACAAGCTGCGGATCCACCGATGAGAAATGTAAGTGCTGAGAACAAGCTGCGGCATCCACCGCTGAGAAATGTAAGTGCTGAGGACAAGCTGCGGCATCCCCCGCTGTGTAATGTAAGTGCTGAGAACAAGCTGCCGCATCCACCGCTGAGAAATGTAAGTGCTGAGGACAAGTTGCTGAATCCACCATTGAGAAACGTAGGTGTTGAGGACAAGCTGCGGCATCCACCGCTGAGAAATGTAAGTGCTGAGGACAAGCTGCTCTATCTACCGCTGAGAAATGTAAGTGCTGAGGACAAGCTGCTGCATCCACCGCTGAGAAATGTAAGTGCTGAGGACAAGCTGCCGCATCCACCGCTGAGAAATGTAAGTGCAGAGGACAAGGTGCGGCATCTACCTCTGAGAAATGTAAGTGCTGAGGACAAGCTGCCGCATCCACCGCTGAGAAATGTAAGTGCAGAGGACAAGGTGCGGCATCTACCTCTGAGAAATGTAAGTGCTGAGGACACGCTACTGCATCCCCCACTGAGAAAAATGAGCACTTACATTCCTCAGCGGTGGATGCGGCAGCTTGTCCTCAGCACTTACATTTCTCATTGGTGGATGCTGCACCTTGCCCTCAGCACTTGCTCTTCCCAAGGCTGCTCTAAACCTTACTCTTTGCACACTGATGAAGGTCCATGTTTACAACCAAAACGTTTTTTCTGCTGATTTTGGTTTGGATTACCCTAATAAATTTTATGTTATTTCACCTTACTTGAGAGCCAAGTTCTATTTTACTCCTACATGGGACTGGATCCTACTTGTGCGCCACTACTAAGAAGTGCCATAATTAGTTCAACTTACATTTATGGACGACCTATCAATTTTTCCCAGAAATCAGAAATGGACATAATTACAGTAACCTTTTCTATGATTTCATGTTTATTATGCATGTGACATTCATTTCCTTCTGCATTACTCCTGCATAGTGATACAGTGATCGTTGTCATTGTGTACATCATCTCCGAAATAATGAAAGAGTAGGAGGCCATCTCACCAGTCTTGTGGTGTGGAAAGTCTACACCATGGAGCCATGGCACCGCCAGGCGTGTCTTAAGTAACTGGAAAAAAAACAGATGGCACAGCTTCAATCTTACCATCAGGGGCGTAACTACAACAGGTGCAGGGGTTGCGATCGCACCCGGGCCCTGGAGCCTAGGGGGGCACCAAAAGTCCCTTTGGCCTATAGAAAAAGACTAATATTATTAAAGATTTGCAATAATTGGGGGCCCCGTTGGAGCTTTTGCATCGGGGCCCCTGGACCTGAAGTTATGTTACTGCTTACAATGACTAAGATTATGACATTCAAAATGCATTGGTTTCCTTTGTGCCTTTTAATGACCACTAGGGATGGGTGAACCGAAGTTTAAAATAATTTTCAAAGTCTGGGTGCTTTACATATGCAAATCACTGGTGCAAGCACTGCTGTGCTCGGGTACACTTGGTGCTCAGATATTCTCGGTGCTTGGCTCAGTATGAGCCGCTTGCTGTGTTTAATTGGCTCACACTGGGGGAAAACCAGCGTTATCGGATGTAGTGTGTGCAAAAAAGAAAATAACAAAACGCTTCCCTCACCCGGAAGTGTTTTGTTTATGGCTGGCTGTATGTGGGTCGAGAGCCAAACTGACCAATCAGTGACTTACAATAAGGTTCGGGTCAGGTTTGGGTCCAGAACAGAACTTCCTATAAAGTCTCGCTGAACCCCCAGAACCACAATTTCCATGCGTCTGCTCAACTCTAATCACAACTAATAAATAATGCATTTTAACTACTGATGTTTCCAAACTTGAAGCTGAACCATCTGCATTTTTTTTCACTTGTACATCATGTCCACACTGTGACAGTATAACAAAACACAATATATAAAGACCAATATTACCACTATAAACAGCAAATATAATAACCCTACACCATAATTACTTCCATTATTACCAATACATAGTGAATAAACATTATCATACTTCTATAGAACAAAACATGCTTTACAAAGACTAATATTACTTCTAGTCCATTACATAAATTACTGAAAGGCACAAAAAAATTGTTACTAAATAAAAAGAATATTAGCAAAAAGACCAATATGGAGAGTGGTGGGGCAGGAAGCTTGTGACTCCTTGCTCTACCGCAAGATACAACATTATTGGTGTCATGTTGAGAAGGACACAGCTCAAAGTGGCACTCGCCCAAAGATGTCAGGCACCAGGCAAGAAGTTCAGGATCCGTACCGCAGATGTTTGGAGCTAGCACCGCTACTGCTGTGACCTCAGTGTGTTATTTTTTGTGACATTATTTGTATATTCATAGTATGTAATAAAAGTGAATACGCCCCCCACTTTTTTTATTGTACAGTGTACAGATTGTTTACCAGTGTAAATTTAGTGTGCCCCCTAAATAACTCAACACACAGCCATTAAAGTCTAAACAGCTGGCAACAAAAGTCAGTACATCCATAAGTGAAAATGGTCAAATTGTGCCCAATTAGCCATTTTCCTTCCCCATTCTCATGTGATTCATTAGTGCTAAAAGGTCTCAGGTGTGAATGGGGAAGCAGGTGTGTTAAATTTGGTGTTATCGCTTACACAGTCTCTAATACTAATCACTGGAATTTTAATATGGCACCTCATTGCAAAGAATTCTCTGAGGATTTGAAAAAAAGAATTGTTCCACTACATAAAGATGGTCGAGGCTCAGTGGCGTAACTAGAGTCTGGTGGGTCCCGATGTGAAGTTCAGACCTGGCCCCCCAGCCGCCCGCTCGCGCACACGTTGGTCGGATGTATGGGCCCCGCCCCCGTGTAACGTTTTAAGTTCTATAAAGACTCACAAGTTGACCCTTCTCCCTTCATTATGTATTAATGTCCCTCATCCTGCTATACATGGTCATCCTACTGGAATATAGAGCTTTTTCTTTTATATGTTTCCCATCCTGCTATATATGGTCCTCCTCCTGGAATATGGCCCTTATCTTGGAATATATGTCCCCATCATGGTTTACATGGTCTTCCTCCTCCCGCCAAGATAATCCTCCAAATATTATAATGCATCCCAATATTCCTCCAGATATTACAATATTAAAATACATCCTATAGTCCCCCATTCATAAGGTAGCCCCAATAGTCATCCAATTATTAAAACGCACCTCCATTATCCTAGATATAGTAGCCTCATAGTCCTCCATATAGTATAATTCGTCCAGGGTAGCCGAACGGAGATGGAAGAAATCCCACTCCATGGCCCACCTCTCCACGTACAAACAATCCCTCTCCAACTTCAAGGATGCACTCACCACCGCAAAGCAAACCTATTTCTCTTCTTTAATTAACACACTGTCCCGAAACCCCAAGCAACTATTCAAAACTTTCAACTCCCTACTCCGTTCCCCGTCACCCTCTCCTTCCCCCTCATCTCTGCCAACGACTTTGCAACCTTCTTCAAACAAAAGATCGACAAAATTAGAGAAAGCTTTGACCCAACGTCCCCCCAACCCACCCCCATCACCGCCCAACCCCTTTTGACCAAAGGAAGCTTCTCCAAACATGATTGAAAATCATCTCTCCTCCCTTCTGTCACGATCTCACCTCACCTCTTGTGCCCTCGACCCACTTCCCTCCCACCTCATCCCAAACCTCACCGCAGTCCTCATTCCTGCCCTAACCCACCTCTTCAACCTATCACTCAGTACTGGCGTCTTTCCCTCATTCTTCAAACATGCCTCGATCTCACCCATCCTCAAAAAACCCTCCCTCGACCCATCATTTGTCTCTAACTACCTCCCCATATCTCTTCTCCCTTTTGAATCCAAACTACTTGAACAACACGTCCACTCCGAACTGTCCTCCCACCTATCCTCCTACTCCCTCTTTGACTGCCTACAATCCGGTTTCCAACCTCATCACTCCACCGAAACAGCCCTAACTAAAGTCACCAATTACCTACTGACCATGAAGAGTAAACGTCACTACTCCGTCCTTCTCCTCCTTGACCTTTCTGCCGCCTTTGACACTGTCGACCACTCTCTCCTACTTCAAATCCTAGAATCCCTTAGTATCACTGACCTTGCCCTCTCTTGGATCTCCTCATACCTTACAGACTGCACTTTCAGCGTCACCCACTATCACACCTCTTCCTCGTCCTACCCCCTTACTGTCGGTGTCCCCCAGGGATTGGTTCTGGGACCACTACACTTCTCCATCTACACCCTCGGCCTAGGTCAACTCATTGAATCCCATGGCCTCCAATACCATCTCTACGCCGACGACACCCAGATCTATCTCCCTGGGCCCAATATCACCTCCCTTCTGTCTAAAATCCCCCAATGCCTGTCCGCCATCTCATCTTTCTTCTCTGCTCGCTTCCTCAAGGTGAACATGGATAAAACAGAGTTCATGGTCTTCCCCCCCATCCACCTTCCGCTCCTACCGTACCTGTCTATCCTAGTCAATGACTGCTCTCTCTCCCCAGTCCCCCAAGCCAAGTGCCTTGGTGTTACTCTCGACTCCTCCCTCTCCTTCAAGCCCCACATCCAAGCCCTCACCACCTCCTGTCGACTCTAGCTCAAGAACGTTTCCCAGATCCACTCTTTCCTTAAACATGACACTGCCAAAACTCTTGATCACGCCCTCATCATCTCTCGCCTTGACTACTGCAACCTACTGCTCACCGGTCTTCCTGCTTCCTCCCTTGCACCCCTCCACTCTATCCTAAACTCCGCTGCCCATCTAATCCACCTGCCTCCTCGCTATTCCCCTGTCTCCCCCCTCCACCAAGCCCTTCACTGGCGTTCCCTAGTGGTCATCTCTACACCTTGGCATCTGACATGGGTAAGCTTGGGCACAATCGCTATGCTGCTAAGAATGTTGTATAATGGACTTTGAGATAACAATCAGTGTATTGTTGTATTAGAAGGGGGAAGTATTTACTGAACCCTCCATACACTATTAAGCTGTAGCTCTCAACCATATGTATACCAGAACTGCACAATAGTTTTTGTTTGATATAGCTACCATGTATATGTCTTGAAGTGTGAGACAAAATGACCTTAACCCCTTAGTGTCCTCTTCATCCAGATCCATGTAAAATCTACTATTTTTATATTTGAGCACTTTTGTACCTGCAATTTTAATCTCCTTGATGAAATAATAAAAGCATCTTTATGAAAAGCAGCCAAAATCGTGCATTTGAATCATTGGTATAGAAACTCTCCAAAAACCAATCTAGTATGTGTAACATACCTGTCTATCCTAGTCAATGACTGCTCTCTCTCCCCAGTCCCCCAAGCCAAGTGCCTTGGTGTTACTCTCGACTCCTCCCTCTCCTTCAAGCCCCACATCCAAGCCCTCACCACCTCCTGTCGACTCTACCTCAAGAACGTTTCCCAGATCCACTCTTTCCTTAATCACGACACTGCCAAAACTCTTGATCACGCCCTCATCATCTCTCGCCTTGACTACTGCAACTTACTGCTCACCGGTCTTCCTGCTTCCTCCCTTGCACCCCTCCGCTCTATCCTAAACTCCGCTGCCCATCTAATCCACCTGCCTCCTCGCCATTCCCCTGTCTCCCCCTTCACCAAGCCCTTCACTGGCTCCCCACCCCCCAGGGACGTCGATTTAAAGTCCTAACCCTGACATACAAAGCCATCCACAACCTGATCCCGCCTTACATCTACAATATGGTATCCCAAAACCTACCCGCACGCAACCTGCGCTCCTCCCAAGAGCTCCCCCTCTCCTCCCCCCTTATCTCATCCTCCCACAACCGCATTCAAGACTTCTCCCGCTCCTCCGCCATACTCTGGAACTCTCTCCCCCAGCACATCAGACACTCACCTACCATTGGGAGTTTCAAAAAGAACCTGAAAACTCATCTATTCCAACAAGCCTACAACCTATGATGAGACCCAGCGCCGCACCACCACACGCTTGGCGCTTCCAATCCTATTGTCTCCTCTCCCACCCCTGTAGACTGTGAGCCCTCGTGGACAGGGTCCTCTCCCATCGTGTATCAACAAGCCTTGATTGTTCATATGTACTGTATTTGTCCTTGTTGCCTCCACTTCTTATGTAAAGCGCCATGGAACCACTGGCGCTATATAAATAATAATAATAATAATAATAATGCAGCCTCATAGTCCCTCCATATAGTATAACACTGCCTCACAGCCCTCCATATAGTATAATGCAGTCTCACAGCCCTCTATACAGTATAATGCAGGCTCAGTTCTCCATGTAGTGCAGCCTCTATAGTGCAGCCTTATATATGCAGCCTCATAGCTCTCCATATAGTACAGCCTCATATAGTGCTGGCTTATATCTCTCTATATAGTGCAGCCTTATATATGCAGCCTTATAGTTCTCCATATAGTGCAGCCTTATATCTCTCTATATAGTGTGTTATATATGCAGCCACATAGCTTCACTATATGGTGCAGTCTCATATATGCAGCCCCATAGCCTCTCTATATGGTGCAGCCTTATAGCCTCTTTATATGGTGCAGCCTTATATATGCAGCCTCACTGCTCTCCATATAGTGCAGCCTTATATATGCAGTCTCATAGCCTCTCTATATGGTGCAGCCTCATAACTCTCCCTATAGTATAATGCACCCTCTCCTCCCCCCATAATCCTCTGTCCACCGAGCACTCACTTACTAAAAAAAAATCTGTTCTCACCTCTCCCCATTCCCCGACTGCTCTGTCTCCTTGCTGAAGGGAAGAGAAGACTCAGGAGGAGGAACTGTACACTGCATAAAGCAAGAAGTGCCGCCTACTCCTAGTGTGGGGAAGTCGGCACCAGACTGCTGTATGCGTTACACAGTGGAAGGCATAATGAAAGAGGAAGTGAGGGGCATGAGCAGCTCCTCCTCTCCTCCCGGCTCTCCTTTCTCTGACACACGGGCGCATACCGACATGTGCTGCATCCTTGGGGATGCACATCCATGTGAAGTGGGCACCCAGCACTGGGATTGGCTGGTGTATGGGGCAGCTAGCAGCACGGGCGCCTTATAGGTCCGGGCTCCGTCGCAACCGCGACCCCTGCGACCGTGAACATTACACCCCTGCCGAGGCTATAGAAGATTGCCAAAACCCTTAAACTGAGGTGCAGCATGGTGGCCAAGACCACATGCTGCATGTAGGAACAAATGACAGAGCAAAAAATGACCTGGACCTATTTGTAGACACTCTGAAAACCTAAGTGGGAAAGTGAAGGAACTAGGATGACAGGTCATCTTCTTATCTATCCTCCGAGTAGATGGAAATAGAACAAGGAGATTGAACAGGATTCTACATGTTAACAACTGGCTATGTCAATGGTGCCATCAGCAACATTTTAGTTTTCTTGACCATGGAGTGAATTACCTGTATGGTGGGACTCCTTGCTAGAGATGGGTTGCATCTTACGAATTTACGAAATCACATATTTGGTAGATGCCTTGCTACACTCATCAGGAGAGCTTAAGTTAGAGCAATATGGGATGGGAATTATGTGGCCAAGAAAAAATATGAAGCTAATGGATTCTTTTGAGAAACCTGCTATTAGAAGTAGAAATAAAGATCAAAACAAATGAATGAAAGTAATGAAATTAGAGGAGGAAGGGTAACTACAACTACAAACTAAAATGTTTCTATGCAAATGCGCAGAGCATGGGAAACATACAAGGAGAATTGGAGCTGCTAACACAGGAAGAGAGATATGATGTCATAGGCATCACTTAAAGGGAACCTGTCACCCCCCCCAGGACAATTAAACTAATAGAGCTACCTTCAGCAGCGCCTATGCTGCATTTTTTTAATGTGGCCCTTATCCATGTACCTCCCCGGGACACCAAAATAAAATATAAGAAATTACTTTAGGTCCAGGGGGTATATTTCCCTCCATGGACCTGAATGTCTCAATGGTTACGCCTCCTACTTTTTCATCCGGGACCCGCCTCTTCTTTCTTCCTAGTGACATAGCTGCGCCTGCGCAGATCCCTAAGTTCTCGGGTATGCACCGTGAGCTCTGCCCGAGAGTTGAGGTCACATGATGTCAGAACATTGCACCTGTGTATAACGCAGGCACCAGATCCTGTCCTGTGTGGTCATATGCAGACTGCAAGGCTGGGAATCTGGTGCCTGCACAAACAGAATGACTGCACCTTTTCCCTCCTCACCAGATTCCCAGCCCCGCAGTCTGCATAAAGCATAAGACCACACAGGTACGCGCATGCCCAGTTAGTCATTCTGTAATGTGTGGAGGTAATGTCGGGCAAAGTCTGTGGGTGGCATATTCCCAGGTGGAATCCCTTGATCTAGGCCAAGTGTGATTCACTGCTTGGTTCATGAATCCTATCCAAATGGATACACCTTGAAATATTTTCTTGTTGCCAAGAGGTGAAATTATTGGGCCATATGCCATCAAGACCTTCAGTTGTGTACTAATAAGTTATATTTATATATGGTTATATAGGTACCAGTGTACATAGATTTTAGATACTTTTTTCTCATCTAGTAGTACATTGATTATCATCAAGAAGAAAATATTTTCTATACAAAATATCTCATAAATCTTTCCCTACAGTTGTATGTTTAGTATATCTTTAGTACACCTCAATTGATACTATTAATTGAATTGTGATTCTTTATTGTGGAGTGATTCTACACTGTGTGCAGAATTATTAGGCAAATGAGTATTTTGATCACATGATACTATTTGTACATGTTGTCCTACTCCAAGCTGTATAAGCTTGAGACAACTACCAATTAAGTAAATCAGGTGATGTGCATCTCTGTAATGAGGAGGGGTGTGGTGTAATGACATCAACACCCTATATAAGGTGTACTTAATTATTAGGTAAATGCCTTTCCTTAGGCATAATGGGTCAGAAGAGAGATTTGATGGGTTCTGAAAAGGCCAAAATTGTGAGATGTCTTGCAGAGGAATGCAGCAGTCTTGAAATTGCCAAACATTTGAAGCGTGATCACCGAACAATCAAGGGTTTCATGGCAAATAGCCAACAGGGTCGCAATAAGCGTGTGGGGCAAAAAAGGCGCAAAATAACTGCCCATGAATTGAGGAAAATCAAGCATGAAGCTGCCAAGATGCCATTTGCCAACAGTTTTCTCATATTTCAGAGCTGCAACGTTACTCGAGTATCAAAAAGCACAAGGTGTGCTATACTCAGGGACATGGCCAAGGTAAGGAAGGCTGAAAAACGACCACCTTTGAACAAGAAACATAAGATAAAATGTCAAGACTGGGCCGAGAAATATCTTAAGACAGATTTTTCAAAGGTTTTATGGACCGATTAAATGAGAGTGACTCTTGATGGGCCAGATGGATGGGCCAGATGGATGGATCAGTAAAGGGCAGTGAGCTCCACTCCGACTCAGACGCCAGCAAGGTGGAGGTGGGGTACTGGTATGGGCTGGTATCATCAAAGATGAACTTGTGGGACCTTTTCGGGTCGAGGATGGATGAAGCTCAACTCCCAGACCTACTGCCAGTTTCTGGAAGACAACTTCTTCAAGCAGTGGTACAGGAAGAAGTCAGTATCGTTCAAGGAAAACATGATTTTCATGCAGGACAATGCTCCATCACATGCATCCAACTACTCCACAGCATGGCTGGCCAGTAAAGGTCTAAAAGACGAAAAAAATAATGACATGGCCTCCTTGTTCACCTGATCTGAACCCCATAGAGAACCTGCGGTCCCTCCTAAAATGTGAGATCTACAGGGAGGGAAAACAGTACACCTCTTGGAACAGTGTCTGGGAGGCTGTGGTGGCTGCTGCACGCAATTTTGATCGTAAACAGATCAAGCAACTGACAGAATCTATGGATGGAAGGCTGTTGAGTTTCATCATAAAGAAAGATGGCTATATTGGGCACTAATATTTTTTGTTTTTGTTTTTGCATTATTTCTAAATTTTGCGCAGTTATATTGGTTTATCTGGTGAAAATAAACAAGTGAGATGGGAATATATTTGGTTTTTATTAAGTTGCCTAATAATTCTGCACAGTAATAGTTACTTGCACAAACAGATATCCTCCTAATATAGCCAAATCGAAAAAAAAAACACTCCAACTTCCAAAAATATTAAGCTTTGATATTTATGAGTCTTTTGGTTGATTGAGAACATAGTTGTTGATGAATAATAAAAATAATCCTCTAAAATACAACTTGCCTAATAATTCTGCACACAGTGTATGTGATGTCCAGTGCAGTTTTATGGAACACACTGTATGAGGAGTCTATTCTTTGTGATTCCCCAAAATTCTGTTCTTTAATTAATTTTATGATGATTAATTTTTCTATTCAAATGGCTTAGCACTCTACTATGTATAGGTATCTCTACCAGAGTCTTTTGCCTTGCATTGGACAGGTGAACTGATTGCTCCTTTTTACATTTTGAAACAAAAGTTATATTGGTAACCTTACTTTCCTGTTCTGGGTGAAAAAAAAATGTTCTATGAAGATCAGTCTTTGGAATTAGCTCTTCTGTTCAGTGAGATATTGATTGTTCAGTATACATATATATTTTATATGACCGTTCTAACTTCTGAGCTGTCCTAAACCCTAAAATAGTCAGTATATCGTAGGGTTCAGGACAGATAGCTCAAAAATTATACTGGTTGATTGAGACTTGGGTGGCTGTTGCCTTCCTTTCTTCCATGCACATAGTGATGTTGAGAACTTTAGAAGTAATTACTGACTTGTAAAGCAGAACTTTGTGTGGATAAAGTCCCTAAAGAAACCGTAGAGGAAAGATGGCTGTGTGTGGTAAAAGAAACCGCTGTCTTATAAATAGGTATTAATCTTTCCACGTGTTTCCATATACGGTACTTCATTTATACTAAGGAAATGATCCCAAAAATTATTGGCAGAAAAACGCGCCCAGCTGCTTCCTCCTATAATTTACATAAATTACTTAAATGTTCTTCATTGTACACAAATACAAGGTCTGGACACTCAGATGATGGACAGAACGCTCATCATCTCTAATTAGCATGAGTGGTTTAATCCCTAGGAAATGTATTGTCAGCCTGATCATGGAGAGAATTTCCTACTTTGCATAATGATTCTTGCACATGGTTGTGTTATGTTTCCAACTTGTACAGAGTTGTAATAGAGACTCCACTGAGGTGAATGAGGCCTCTACCTTTCCCCTAATCGTCTTGCGATTCATATGAGAGCAGGAAGTTGGTAAAAGTAGATATTATGATGATATTATGTTAGGCTGGGTTCAGATTTGCGTTCGGCACCGCAGCGTATGCAGAACATACCCATACGCAGTGCCGAACACAAAAACTTTAATGTGAACGCAGCGGTGATTGTCCGCATGCTTTCACATGAAATGGCACTGTGAGTGTACCCTGTCACCCAATCAGCGGCGGTGGTCAGGAGGCGGAGATCAGCGGCGGAGATTTCCTCCTCCCGGCCGCTGCCGCTGATCTCTTCCTCCCTGCCACTGACGGCGGCAGGGAGGAAGAAAGAAGATGACAGAAGAAGAAATAAGAGGAAAAAGAAGAAGAAAGAAGAAGAAAGAAGAATGAGAAACAATGAAGAGGAAAGAAGAAGAAGAAAGAAGAGGAAAGAAGAAGAAAGAAGAGGAAAAAAGACGGAAGAGGAAAAAAGAAGAAGAGAACGACAGGAAAGGATGCACCTGCAGATGATCTCGGAGGAGGTCATCTTCCGCTGCGTCTGTGCACTTGCCAGCAGATGGCAATGCACACAGATGCACTTTCATTCATTTTCTGTGCGCAGCTGTCTGCATGCGCATAAAGCAAGTGTCAAGCCCCAGGCCCTGGGGTACTCGGGTATCAGGCTTGGTGGGTCTTTCACGGGGATGTCACGGATGGAATCCAAACACAGGACATAAAGATTCACGATAGCAGGTGATCTGGGGTTACTGATTCGCTCATGTCTACGCATTTCAGGTGAACCCACCCTTAAACCCTTAATCATGATCAGTAATCCAAAATCACACATGCCAGGTCTTTTACAGCCCTGAAAGTCATCTTTGAGGAGTCTTCGTATATATTACACTTGCAGCTTAATCAGTGAAATCAACAGCTTTAGCCATCATTAGTCTAATGCTTATGGCCAAAGCGTTTAATAACAATAAAACGACTGATAGATTGAGGCAATCCCTAATCTTCTGCATGTGAAGTGTTTCACCTAAACTGACTTTAATTTGAGATAACTAGGACAGAAGTTACCAAACTTCACTTCTCTATTTGTCTTATATTTGGGTTGACTTGTGCTTTGACATAAAAACTGCACCTTAAACCTCTTGTGTAGATGCAGCCTAAAAAAGGTTGTCCCAGATACAGAGGGACATTCTCAGACTTGGGAAACTGTCCTGCTGTCACAAGAGATTGGCTATATGTCCTGTCTGTGATGCAGATACAGTTGAATACCATTTTGGTGCAGAGACCACAGCTCACCACTCAATCTAAAATGTCAGAGTGTTGGCTGAATATGCGTGAGGATGACACTACATTGCACTAAATCAGATATGCAACCTCCTCCTCTGTAGCCTCCCTGCTAACACTCTTGAACCTCTCCAATCTGTCCTTCGCTCTGCTGCCTGACTAATCCACCTCTCTCCTTGCTTTTCTCCCACATGTCCCTTCTGCAAATCCCTCCACTGGCTCCCAATTCCCCAGCGTATCCAATTCAAATTACTAACATTGACTTACAAAGCCATCTACAATTTCTCTCCCCATATATCTGTGAACTAATCTCCCGATATCATCCAACTCGTAATCTTCGATCCTCCCAAGACCTCCTTCTTTCCTTCACACTTGCACGTTCCTCATCTAACCGCCTGCAAGTCTTTGCCTGAGTATCCCCTTCCTGAAATTCTGCACCCCAAAATGTACAACTGTCCTCGCAATTCAGAAGCTTCAAGCGGAAACGGAAAACCCATCTCTTCAGAACGGCCTAGAGCCTACAATGACCATGGTGCCACCTCACCACCACTGGACTCAGTGCTCCACCACCACTGGACCTGGTGCTCCACCACCTCTGGACCTGGCGCTCCACCACCACTGGACCTGGTGCTCCACCACCACCAGAACAGACCCAATCTTCTGTCTCCCTCCCCATTGCCCTGTAGAATGTAAGTCCAAAAGGGCAGGGTCCTCTCACCCCTCTGTACAAGTCTGTCACTGTTAGTTTGTTTATTGTATTGTTAACTTGTTTGTATGTAACCCTTTCTCATGTAGAGCACCATGGAATCAATGGTGCTCTATAAATAAATCTAAATTACTTACCGGTAATGGGTTTTTCCGGAGCCACGACAGCACCACCTGAGAGAGAGGACCGCCCATCCAAGACAGGAAACCTCTGAGAGAAAAAGGCGGGACCTCTCCTGGACCTCAGTTTAGGTTACAGAGACCGGAGAGGGGAACCCAACAATCATTAGTACACAACTGCCACCAAAAGAAATCAATAATGCAAAACCCCCCAAACGTGACCACGCCGACAAGCCATAGGGAGGGATGCGGTGGTGCTGTCGTGGCTCCGGAAAAACCCATTACTGGTAAGTAATTTAGATTTTTCCATCATAGCCACGACAGCACCACCTGAGAGATTTCAGAGAAAAGAAACTAGGGAGGGACCACCGCTTGCAGAACCAGTCTACCAAAGGTCACCTCATCAGTGGGAGAAAGATCAAGCCTGTAATGCTTGAAGAAAGTAGAAGGAGAAGACCAAGTAGCCGCCCTACAGATCAATTCTAAGGGGACATCAGCCTTCCCTGCCCAGGACGTAGCCACCGCCCTGGTGGAATGAGCATTAAGACCCAACGGAACCGGCACCTGACTAGAAGAATAAGCAAGAGCTATGGCCTCCCGCAACCACCTAGCCAGGGTACCCTTGGACACTCCCTTACCCCTAGAGGCCCCCTGAAAGGACACAAAGAGGGACGGGGACTGATGCCAGGCCGCGGACTTGTCCAAGTAGGTAAGCAATGCCCTCCGGACATCTAACGTGTGGAGAACTTCTTCCTTCAGATTTGCGGGATGCTCACAAAAGGAAGGGAGGACAATCTCCTGCATCCTGTGGAACTTGGTAGCCACCTTGGGAAGATAGGAAGGGTCCATGCGGAGCACGACCCTGTCATGCAAAATCTGAGTATAAGGCCCCACCACCGACAAGGCCTGCAGGTCACTAATACGTCTGGTGGACGTCAAGGCCACCAACAGTAATGATGGGTGTGATGGTGTGCCACGGTCCGCGCTGCTCCTGGATTCAAATAACTCACCAAAGAGCCCAACAATCTTTCATCCTCTTTATTCCAACGCGTTTCAACGCCACAACCCGGCGTCTTCCTCAGGGATATCCCTGAGGAAGACGCCGGGTTGTGGCGTTGAAACGCGTTGGAATAAAGAGGATGAAAGATTGTTGGGCTCTTTGGTGAGTTATTTGAATCCAGGAGCAGCGCGGACCGTGGCACACCATCACTCCCATCATTACTCTTGGAATATACCACGATCCAGTGGTAGGTGGAGGTCCTGCAGCAGCTTGGAACATTGATTTCTAAACGCAGTTAAACCAGTTGTGGGGACCACAACTGGACCAGGTGAGCGGCCACACAGCACCACCGTTTACATACTAGTGTCACTAGTGATAGGGCACTATTGCGTCCCCTCCCTTTATATTTTGCAAGGCCACCAACAGGACTACCTTCAGAGTAAGGACCTTAGGAGAAGCAAAAGATAAAGGCTCAAAAGGAGGCTTGGTTAAGGCATCCAGCACTAAATTTAGATCCCAAGGAGGCACCATCTGACAGGGAACAGGAGTGGCCCGTCTGCAGGACTGAATAAACCTCACCACCCAAGAAGACCCAGCAAGGGGACAATGGTACAGGGCCCCCAAGGCCGAAACTTGGAGTTTCAAGGTATTGACCGAGAGACCCATCTCTCACCCCTTCTGGATGTATTCTAAAACCGCCGGGACAGGAGCCGCACCCTCAGGACTCGCCCCCGAAGAGGACAGGAATTTTTTCCACACTTTACCATAAAGATTGGTAGTGACCGGCTTCCGACTTGACATCAGCGTACGAACGAGGCCTTCGGAGAACCCCCTACGTGACAGGAGCCGCCGTTCAAGTTCCACGCCGTCAGCCGGAGACCCGAAACCTGCGGATGGAGGACCGGCCCCTGAGACAGGAGAGACGGGGACAGGGGGAGAGTCCAGGGAGCCTGCACGGACAGGCGATTGAGCCAAAAGAACCAAGCTCTCCAGGGCCAGAAGGGTGCTATCATGATGAGTCTGGCCCCGTCCTCCCTGACCTTCCGAAGGACTGCAGGAATCATGACTAAGGAAGGGAAGGCATACAGAAGACCCGAGGACCAGGGGATCAGCAGAGCGTCCACAGCAAAGGGCCGGTCTCCGGGATTCAGAGAACAGAACTGGCGCACCTGTCTGTTCTCCCGAGTTGCAAACAAATCCATCTCCGGAAGGCCCCATTGGTCCACAAGCTGAGTAAAAACCCCCGGATTCAGGGCCCACTCCCCCTGCCTGAGCTGTACCCTGCTGAGAAAATCCGCCTGGGAATTCGCTACCCCCCGTATGTGAAGGGCAGAGAGGGAGATCCGATGGCCTTCCAACAACTGACAAATGTCCCGTGTAACGCCCATGAGAGCCTGAGACCGGGTGCCTCCCTGACGGTTCAAGTAAGCCACCGACACACTGTTGTCGGAGAGAACTCTGATATGGTGCCCCCGAAGGGAAGGAAGGAACGCAGAAAATGCTTCCCAAACTGCCCGGAGCTCCCGCATATTTGAGGACATCCTGGAGAGGCATGAGTCCCAGGCTCCCTGAGCGGACAGGTCCCGAAGGTGGGCCCCCCAACCCCAGGAACTGGCATCCTTGGTGATCACGTCGGAGACCGGACAACCCCACGGGACGCCCATGGAGAGGTGCTCGGGGACCAGCCACCACCCCAGAGAAGCCAGAGTCAGAGGGGATAAAACAATCTTCGTGTCCAGGACCGCCCCCAACCGTTGATGCTGGAGAATCTCCCACTGAAGGGCCCGAGAGTGCAGCAGTGCCCAGGGGACCGCCGGGATGCAGGACATGAGGGAGCCCAAGAGAGACATGGCCCTTCTCAAAGTCACATGCGGGGACGCCCGAACTGCAGACAGGGAAGACCGGAGACGCACCTGCTTGTCTTCCGGAAGGAGGCAAAGCCGTGACTGTGAATCCAGAATCATCCCCAGAAACAGCTGACGCCTGACAGGAACCAGCCTGGGTTTTTCTAGATTGACAATCCAGCCCAACTGACCCAGGGAAGACTGAACCCTCTGCAGATGGTTGAGGCACTGAGCTCCGGAGTCCCCCACAATCAGCAGATCGTCCAGATAAGGAATAATCAAAATCTGCTGCCGGCGGAAGTGAGCCATCACCTCCGCCAGCAGCTTCGTGAAAATCCGCGGGGCCATTGCCAGCCCGAAGGGGAGGGCCCGATACTGGAAATGGCAGAGGGAGCCCTCCATGTACAGGGCGAACCTCAGAAACTGCTGGTGGTGACGGTGAACAGGAACATGATAGTATGCGTCCTTTAGATCTAGTACAATCATGAAGCAATCTGGGAACAAAAGCCGGATTGCTGAGTTCAAAGTCTCCATCTTGAAGGAACGCTGGACCAGGAAGCTGTTCAGACGTTTCAGGTTTATAATCGTCCGGAACGAACCGTCCGGCTTTGGCACGAGAAACAGAGTGGAATAGAACCCCCTGCCGCATTCGGCAGGAGGAACCGGGGAAACAACCCCTTTTTTCACAAGGGCCCGTACTTCGCCCATCAGAAAATTGCATTTTTCCGGACTGCTGACAGACGTAATCAAGAGGGACCCCTCTGGAGCCGAAGCGAACTCTAGGGTCAATCCTTCTCTGATGAGACCGAGAGGCCAATCGCAAGCCCCAATTGCGGACCAGGCTGAGAGAAAATGGGCAAGCCTTCCTCCCACCCGGAGAGAGCCGTCACTTAGACTGGTGCTTCCTGTCAAAGGAGGAACCCTTGAACAAGAAACCCGCCTTCTTGTCTCTCTTGTCGGCCCAAGCATCTCGGGTCCGACGAGGGGACTTCCGCTTGGCAAACCGCGGCTTACGAAAGGAACGACCACGGAAGGTGGAAGCATGTTCCAAGATCTCATCCAGCGGCTTGCCAAACAGAAAATCACCCATACAAGGCAAAGAACACAACTTTGACTTGGACTGAGCATCCCCGGGCCAGGACTTTAACCACAAGACCCGACGAGCGGCATTAGAGAAGGACGCAGCCTTTGCCGCCAATTTCAGGGAGTCAGCCGAAGAATCCGCCAGAAAAGCCGCCGAAGAATCCGCCAGAAAAGCCGCCGCAGAAAGAGCCAAAGGAAAGGAAGACAAGATCTCCTCCATAGGAGCCTCGTCCCTCACCAGAGCCTCCAACTGCTGCAACCAAATCATGAGGGACCGAGCGACTGATGTACCCGCAATTGAGGGACGAAAGATGCTAGCAGTGGATTCCCAGGAACCACGCAAGTAGCCGTCTGCCTTCCTGTCCAGCTGATCCTTCAGATTCCCCAAATCCTCAAAGGGAAGAGAGGAACGCTTAGATGCCCGGGCCACCGCCACGTCAAGCTTGGGGGACCTATCCCAGGAAGTAGTGGCCTCCTCATCAAAAGGGTACTTCTTTTTAGCCAAATGGGAGAGAGCGCCCTTCTTATCAGGCCTAGCCCACTGATCTTCAATCAAGGCTTGGAGTCTCTGATTTAAAGTAAAAGTCCGTCGATTCTTGGAAGACAGACCACCGAACATTAAATCCTCCACCGAAGAGGGCTCACGGGCATCCACCAACCCCATAGTGGAGCGAACGGCCTTAATCAAAAACTCAGTGTCTTTACGGGGAAAACAGGATTTTGCAGCCCCACTCTCCTCAGAGGAGGAGGACCCGGAGGAGGAGGATGAGGAGGAGGACGATGCAGAGGATGAACGAGACCTGTGTCTCCCCTTGTGGGAACTACGAGCGGCATGGTCAGAACCAGAAGAAGAGGCCCGGGACCTCTGTCTCTTACGCCCCCTATCCTTCCCGGATTTCTGTAGGGACTTCAGCTCTTCCCTCACTAAATCCCTAAGGCTAGAGGCCAGACTGGGAACCTCGCTCCGTACAGTTTCCGCAATACAAGGGGCACACAAATCCTTAACATAATCCTCTGGAAGAGGGACTTTGCAGAGAGCACAGTCTTTATGTCGTTGCTTAGTTGCCTTCTTCTTGCCGTCCTAGAAACAAGCAAGAAGGCGGTGCAAATACAAATATCACAGCCCGAAGGCACTCACCCACCAGAGGCATACCGACTTCCGGGGGGCTTTCGGGTCCACATCCTGTCTGGACCCCTTCAGAGAGGACCTGTGGCTGCCAGCATGTAGTTGCTCTCTTGGGTTGGGAGGCGTCACGGACTGTTGCTCCATTCCTCCGTTGTGGCTGGCACTGCCCTCCATACTCTGCCCCACACCGCCGGCTGCAGCAGCGGCGTCTCCCAGCCGCCGAACGCTGGGCGCCGCCATCTTGGGCTGTACTGCGCAGGCGCGGAGCGTCACTTCCGGTCCGCGCCCCGAAACCGGAAGTAGCGGTTCCCGGCGCGAAAATTCAAAGCTGTCGCCGGGAACCCGCTCCCAGGCCCCTCACAGACCCAGGAACGCTGCGCCAGGCAGGGACTTACCCCTCTAGAGGAACCTGTTCACCCGGGGCACAATCATGCCGGACAGCCACCAATCCTGCAGCTGCGACCTCCCGGCGGCAACAAGGGTCGAGAACCGGCCGCTCCCTCTCCAGACCCCGTGCCCTCCACCACCGCAGGGGATACCCCGTGGAGGAGCTTCTGCACCCAAGTCCGGAGCCACTGCCTAGGTAAGGACAACTTCTTCCAGCTACCGGGTCAGGCCAGGACCGCATGAGCTTCAGAGGTCTCCCACCTCCAAGACAGGAAACCTAAACTGAGGTCCAGGAGAGGTCCCGCCTTTTTATCTCAGAGGTTTCCTGTCTTGGATGGGCGGTCCTCTCTCTCAGGTGGTGTTGTCGTGGCGATGATGGAAAAATAATATTGTTATTATTATTGTTATTGCACAGAGAGGGTTAGATCATTGTGGGAACCAGATTAGACAAGTAACTTTACATTTTCGCCTGTGCAATATTAATATGGAGTGGAGGGGCACAATACTGGAAGGGGGCAGAGTTTGGGCATCATAGTGTATGTGTGGTGGCGCACCCTGGAGACATCATTCTGCATGGAGAAGTATCATATAAAAACTGGGTGGGTTTAGCATTAGGATAGGAAGTAGGGACATTTTTAATGTTTCAAAGTTGAAATATACTGGAAAGACAATTAGCGCAAATAAGGTCTTATCAAACTGATACAAAGATGGCAGTCACCTTATAGGGTTGTGCCTGTAAACTTGACTGCTGCAGCCACCAGAGAGATGGATATGGTATTTGATAGAACAAGATGGTGTAAAAGCCGCACTGTCGGAAATTATCCACTCAGATATTATTAATAAATTACTTTAATTCTACGTGTTTCAGGGCTAACACTAGCCCCTAATATCGGAGTAGATCATTCCCTAGGTATGTGATATTCCTGAAGAAGGGGCAAGCGGTAGTCCTGAACCGTGTAGAATTAAAGTCAATTATTAATACTATCGGACTGGATCATTGCCGACAGTGCGGCTTTTACACCATCTTGTTCTATCAAATTCCAAATGTTTCAAAGTTGGGATCTATGATTATCCCACAAATGATTTTTATGCCAAAAGTCAGCTTTAAAAGTAATTTCTGTTAAAGTTTTTGGAAAAAAATAGCTACCTTCTAACCATTAATCTGTTCACCTTAGGGAGCACCGGAGACAAAATCATTCCTCTTCCCCCCTCTGTTAATATATTACTTTCATATGTCCATGGTAGATGTTCCTCTCAATTATAGCTCAATTCCTGACGAGCAAGGCAGATGGTTATTACTATTGGCTGCTCTGCAGTGAGCAGAGACTGACTGTGTATCCATCGGCCCTCTGCTTATTAGGTTGTCTTGCATTGTACTATACACTTTTAAAGGGAACCTGTCACCTGGATCTAAGCCCCTACACTATCACTACCTGTCCTTGCACCTTCCTAGCTGCTCCCTATCTATCCCTCTCTGAGCTTAATCCGCCCTATAAAACAGCAGAAAAATAACATAACTTACAGAAGTCCCTGAGGCTGGGGACTGAAAAGGTGGCCCCAGGCTCCATTCTGCCCCTCCTCGATGCAGCAGCACATGCCCCGCTGGGCGGCGTTATTCTTTCTTCATCGCCACCTCCTCCATTTGGAATCTCCCACCCGCTTTACACTGTAAGGTAGCGGGTAGGATCGGCACGACAGAAGGTAGTGACTCAGGTATTTACTCACACAGCACACAGTTTAATGGCACAGTTCAGGTATTCACAGACCTCCAGGTTCCGGGGCACAGCCGAGTACAACCTCATACAATCCCAACAGTTGATATAGAAGCTCTGTACCTTCCCCCGGGTAGGCTGTGTTAGGTCAGCACACAACCTTTCTCTCCTCACCGTCCGCTCATTAGCCTCATGAACGTCCACTCTGAGAGAGCTCCCAGGCTGTGTTAAATCTTCACACAGCTCTCTACACAGCAGCTCCTGCTGCTGTCCTGACACACTCCACCCCCTCCCCACAGCCCAGGGCAGCTCATATCATCTCCTATTCACCTGCACACCTGGGCGTCAGTGCTTTCAATCAGCACTCAGCTCCAGTAGCAGCTAACCCTGTGTGTGCTGCTACCAAGCAGAAGATACAATCTCCCATATGCTGTGTCCGGGTCAGGGGACACATCGAGGTCGCATCACCACAACATGATAGGTGTAAAGCAGGCGGGAGATTCCAAATGGAGGAGGCGGCGGTGAAGAAAGAATAACACCGCCCAGCGGGGTGTGTGCTGCTACATCGAGGAGGGGCAGAATGGATCCTGGCACCGCCTTTTCAGTCCCCAGCCTCAGGGACTTCTGTAAGTTATAAATTATTTTTCTGCTGTTTTATAGGGCGGATTTAGCTCCAAGAGGGATAGATAGGGAGCAGCTAGGAAGGTGCAGAGACAGATAGTGATAGTGTAGGGGCTTAGATCCAGGTGACAGGTTCCCTTTAACACCAGTTGGTGCAATTCTATGTAAGTAAATGTTACAACTATTACCTAAATCTTTCTTTTTTTATTTTGTTTTTTGTTTATATGTGTGGCAAAGGAAATTCATTTTATGTGGTATGCTTTAATTAAATAAAATATTTATAATATATAATTAATAAATTGAGGGAAAACCTCTTGAAATCTCCATCTCAAACATTTATCTAGTCCCAGTTGTTCACTTTGCATAGAGTAAAAAATGCCTAATATAAAAATATTGAAAATATACAAATAGAAAACAAAAAATAAATGAAACTATACATCATTCATATGTAACATAATATAAAAACAGAAACTACATCTTACAATTTGTATAGTGGCTTTTCTAAACTCACTGAAAAAATGACTACTGTATATTTTCTTTGTACATAATTATATACATATGCCAGTTTACAATCCCATTCATCAAAGTCAGCCGGACTGTGTTAGTGTGGAACATTGGTCATGACGAAAATATGCACTTAAATTCATATATTGAAGACTTCATCCATTAATGCGGTGTCATCTGTTACCGATCCTGAGCAGCATGTGGCTTGCCCTCATCCAAATACCTCCATATATCTAACAGGAGCAGAAGTGTAATTTAAAGGGATTTTCCAGTATTAAGACCCGAATTCATCATTTGTGGTTTTTATTTTTTTTTTATAGGCAACCTCTAGCAGGTTGATATCTGCAAGTGTTACAGTATTAAAACTGCTCTTGTCCTTTAAATGAACGAATAGCCACTACAGTAACTTAGTTTGGCTACTAGCAGTCATATCAGACAATATATGAGTGGCTGTAACCATGGATGTCTAAACTGCTGCGATACCCTACAGGTGCATGAGTGTGGGGGCAGGTCCAAATTTTGCATCGGGGGCCCATCAGATTCTAGTTATGCCACTGGAGGAAGAAATTCAGACAGCGCCGGTCCCAGATAAAGGAGGAGGGTTAGGGAAAGACTTGGTGACCTACCTTGTAAAAATTTTAGCGTGAAACCATATGTATCGAAAGTGACAAGCTTCAATTATGATGCTTGATGTTAGGCCCCCCTGGGTTGAACAGATACTGATATGGGGAAGAGCAAAGAAAGGTCCGAAATTGCCAATACAGTTATGACGCAAGGGGGGAAAACCCACACGGGGCCTCAATTGCTGATGTGGCCTACGGTAAAAAAGAGCACCTGAGCTGGACTGACCGATATATCATCAGAATGTGTATTGTGAGAGGAATAGCTATAGGAAAGTTGGAGATTGTTAAGGAAACGGAGGGAACAGGAGTGGATCTTTTAGGAATCAGTGAATTACATTGGACAGGCTCTGGAGACTTTAGTTCAGATAGCTACACTGTCTACTTCTCAGGGAATGAGACAGAGAGGAGAAGAGGAGTAACTCTAATTGTCAACAAGAGGGTCTCTCAATGTGTAGAGAATCCAAAATACCTCAACAACCATATCATGACCATCCACATCAAAGGGAAGAGACCAAATGTGACAATCATGCAAGCATATGAATCGACATCAGATGCACCGGAGAAGGGCATCGAAAACCTCTACGGACAAGTCCAAAATGCACTCCATGGAATCCCGAAGCAAGACATCGGATCCCACAAAATTGGATGGCAATTAGGCCAAATCCGATCCGATCCTCAGCCTTTAACATGGGGGCCTATGAGTGTGGGTCCGAGGAGCGATCAACTGCTCAGTACACTAAAATTGCTCCTAACCATCTAATTTCACTTTTGCAATGTATAATATACAATGCAGAAGTGAAATTAAGTAAAAGAAAGAGTTAAAAATAAAAAAATCTGTATGCTCACCTGTCCATGATCCACCGCCGCCTCCCAGCAAGGTCCGGGTGCTTATAGGACCTGCGGTGACGTCACAACCCGGCAGCATCATCGGGTCACATGACCGCAGTTACCCGATCAGCTGTGGAATTCTAGATCCAAGCACTTGAGCACTTGAACCAAACGTCTTCCTCATAAAAATCTGGCCACAGTCCTCTTGCTTCTTTCTAGGGGAAAAATCTCTCTTTACTTGTCCCAGGTCTCATCGACTTGGCCCACTCAGAATATATATGAATAACAAATAATCCATAGGTTACATATCCAGGGGTGCACCAAGCCCCCCTGCCGCCTGTGCCACCAGCTGAGGACCGGGGGGGGTAATGTTGGTGCCCAGTACCGCCGCCCCTGCAGCCGCTGGTGAGGTCTGGGGGTGAGGGGGGTTGTGCTGTCAGAATACAGCACCACCGCCCCTGCAGCTGTGTGTGAGGTCCAGGGGGGGGGGCTATCAGTGACTAGCACCACCGCCTCTGCATCCTGCATCTGTGGTGTGGGGGGCCGCCGCTCTGCAGGTCTTACCTGCACCTTGCCACCGGCGCCATGACAGGGGGATATGGCGTCGCCCCCTTCTACTGAGCCGCTCCCCCTGCCAGCTTGCCGCCTGAGTGTAGGGGCTCAGACTGTCCAATGGACGGTGGGGCCCTGTACATACCGCAGGAACCAGCACTCAGTGGTGCTGAGACTCTGCCATTACAACTCCTGATATGAGAAATACAAAAGGAAATTGAGTTGAAAATTAATAATCTTTTTTATTTTTTATATAAATCGTGAGTAAAAAGGCACCTTATAAACGTGTGACACTGACAGAGTGTACAAAGCCATTACAAAGTTAATACAAGCTCAGGACATGGAATAAAACATAAACCATAAAAGGCACATATTTATGTACCAGTATCATAAGTGTCGAGCCCACTGGAACGGGGGTACTCGGTACCGGACCGGGTCGGCTACTGGGGAAGTCACAGGTGGTCCTGGTCCGGACCGTGTCCCTGGCTTGAAAATGGAATAGGGGATATTTACAGGGGATATGTCAGTCGTGACGCCACCCACTGTGTGCGGCCACTGATAGGGCGCCGCTGCTGCAGAACCTCCGGGGATGATGTAATAGCAGCGGAGATGGAATAGTTCCCGTGGGCAGAACTGTGTTCCTCGGGGCAGTGATGGTTAAAGTCTATTGTGTAGCGTGCAGGCCTGGTGCTGAGTACAGTACACTTACTGTGCAGATGCTGCAGGAATCCTCCTTCGGTGTTAGAGCCTGCACGCTGTGGCTCTCCAGGCGTAGGTCTGTTGCAAACCTGTATGGAAGGAGTAGTGTTCAGGCAGAGACATACAAGGGAGTCGTATTCAGGGTTCACCGTGTTTACTTCTCAAGTTCTCAAGTTCAGCTTACAGTTCAGTACAGTTCTTACAGTTCAGTTCAGTACACGGGCACACTTTCCCCTCTGGGTTCCCTTTACTCTCTGCAGCCAGGTCTCTCCTCTCTGTGACCCCTCACTCTGTCTCTGTGTCCTTCCCAGGCTGTTAACTTTCTCTGTATCTGTTCACTTTGGTGCGTGACTCCGGACAGTATGGCGGTGGCTCGGATTCCTGTGAGCCCTCCGGGTTGCCACTGAGCTGCCTGTCCTTTGGGGTAGGGACCCTAACGTGTAGCTGTGGTCCCCCGTCGGTTGTCTGGGGATGCCGGGTAAAACTACGGTCCCCTCTAGAGCCGACACTCTACTCAGCCTAGCCTCCAGCAGTCCTCCCATGTGAGGCTCTACCAGGCTCTCTCTACTGTGTCTTCAAGTATCATAGGAGGGCTACTCCGCCTGCAGTCTGGTCGTCTTGGCTGTAGTTCTAGGGCCCGGTATCACCGTCCCTCTCTTCCCTCACACTCCTGGGGTTCTGGCTTCGGACATGCTTTCTCTCTGTGGCTCGCACTGGCTCTGTTCAGATTCTGCGCTCCTACACCCCACTGTGCCAGGATGTGTGATCTCGGTCTTTTCATCTCAGCCTACCTCGGCCTACTGACTCCTTTCTCCTCCCCTTTCACTATTTCTACCTTCTGTCACCTGACTACGTATTTGCCCACCCACTGCTCTAAACCCACCACCCCTCGCCTGCTTAGAGTTCCTAGGCTCCGGGTCGGGTGCTGCCCTCTACTGTACGTGGGTTGTGTGGGTTGTGAGGGTGTTGATGTGCAACTGTCGTCCTACCTGCCTGGCTGCAGTTCCCTTTGTGGCCTCCTGGACGCATGGGCGCCACATAAGTGCATACAAAATTACATACATAGGATAAGGCAGGGTAGTCTACACATATGGTTAGATGATTCGGACAAAACAGATCACTGTATTTCCTCAGCAATTCTACACCACATAGTATATAAACCACTTGTAAATACCTTTTTCCCTTAAAAAAGCATGTACATACTGGAAACATTAAAGTGCCTAAACCATTAAAGGAGGAATAGTCTACTTAGACCATCCACCTCTCACCCATGTCCATATTGCACATACCCATATTGTTTGTATGCCAGTGCAGACTGGAGAGAGCCCCCAAAACCACTTAACCCAACAGCTGTTTCATGGACCGCGACATGTGGTTGCAATTTGATATATGTGGGTTTGACTACCCGGGAGCTAGCTAAAGAGGCGAGTATGTGAGCACGTTTTGGGCATTATTGCGGCCAAAAAAGAGAAAGATGAAGACCTCGACCAGCTTAAAACTCTCCCAGACACTTTCGGCAATATCACAATTGTGATCCGAGAAGTTTAAGTGTACGGGGGATTGATGTTGTCCATCCTGGTATCCGAGGTGGCAACGTTAAAGTGATGTTGGCGAGGAGAGAGGCCAGATGGATAGTGCAGCTGGACGCGCGCGTCCTAAAGGGACTTAACGAATCCCTAAGCTTCGCACCCTTTCTATGACTTTCCAAACCTATGGGGTATCCCGCTTTTTTGAAACATTTTTACTTTTATATACGGTACTTGTTTCTCCATTCCAATGATCGTGCCAATGTCCTCTTGATATGTCTTTTGTCTATGTCTTCGTAATTATGTACCCTCTTTCCTTTACAACCCCTATGGTGAACATACTGAGAATACAAGAAGCCATCTTTTCAAATTATTGGTGAACTGGGGGCCATGAGAATAAAGAAAGACTTCTAATATACTTGGTCTAGTTAAATTATGTGATACTGTGGTCCCGTCTAAACTACATTTCCCAGTGCCTCTTGCGGCTTCCTGAGAGGCTTCCGCCGCTACTGCGCATGCGCGCCTGCCCCTTCACCTTCAGCAAAGGCTGTAGCCACTGCCCATGCGCGGGATCACGGTGACGCCTACCGGTCTCGCACATGCGCAGTTTGGCCGCCGACGGACAGTGAGGAGACCATATGTGTAGACTACCCTGCCTTATCCTATGTATGTAATTTTGTATGTACTTATGATACTGGTACATAAATATGTGCCTTTTATGGTTTATGTTTTATTCCATGTCCAGAGCTTGTATTAACTTTGTAATGGCTTTGTAGACTCTGTCAGTGTCACACGTTTATAAGGTGCCTTTTTACTCACGATTTATGTAAAAAATAAAAAGGATTATTAATTTTCAACTCAATTTCCTTTTGAATTTCCCACTCAGAATATAGTGTCCAATGTGTTTAACATGAATTTCCACAAAGTCTTTACCTTCTTACAGCACTGCAAAAAGCTCTGCTCTCCTTCTGGGAATTTCCAAGGCTTTTTTGGTTATTTGATTGATCGTGTATGTTATATAGGTGCCTATATTATATTATTTTCTACTTTTGTATGACTATCTGAAATATATATCTGGCTTTTTTCTATGCGTACTAGCATAAGGAAATCCCCAGTGCCTTTACTGGATATTGTCTCATATAACTATTGGTATTACATTTTCTTTACATGAATTCTCACTAACATTGGTTACACACCTTGACTGATACAGGAATTTGTACCCTGTTCTGATACTGTGACTGCTGCACTTTACATAATTGTGAGAGATTTTCTGGTGGTGATACACAGTTGCCTAACTGAAAGTTCATGGGCCCTGATGCGAAAGCTTCAATAGGGCCCCCAATTATTGCAAATCTTTAATAGCAATAGTCTTTTTCTATAGGCCAAAGGGACTTTTGGGGCCTCTGAGGTTCCAGGGTCCGGGTGTGATTGCAACCCCTGCACCTATTGTAGTTACGCCCCTGGTGATACATATTGTACGGCAAACAACTCTACTCACATGCATTGGTTTTAATGTTTTTAAGCCTTGTCTTGTGTCTATATATGTCAATAACTTTTTTATTAAAAAATATTTTTTATTGAATTTCACAAACAGATGTAACACGTTAATACTAGATTACTTTTCCTTGTTCACATTGTTGAGGGTACAGTAAAACAAAAGTCTGATCTCAATATAATAGCTGAGCATGGAAAAGATCTTACCTTATCTTAGTTCTACCTGCACCTAGCATACTGTACCAAGCTTGAACGGATTGTTGTCCATCAATGGCTCAAGGTCCTCCTGATATTTACTACTTTTCTTGAACAGGGATTTTAAAACAGTAGAATATTATGCATTTTGTATGCAACTTTGCTCAGTAAAACAAGCTTAAGTGAGGGGAAAGACGGAAAAGAGAGGGAAGACAAACAAGGGAGAGATATATAGAACAAGAAAAAGGAAGGGGAAGTGTGTGCGGCAAAGGACTACAAGAATTTACAGGATTAAAGACACCAGAGATGATGCATCATCCCCTGACCAGGAGGGAAATGAAAAGAGGTAAGTAGAAGAAGGAGGGGGAGGGTTACCGGACATTGCCGTCTGTGCTGTCAAATTCAAGCCCTCTGGTCATCCCAGGCCAGCAGAGAGTCTATCACAGCCACAGAGAGAACCGGGGGAATAAAAACTGTTAATTTTTGTTACTTTTTGTTATATATTTTTGAAGTAGCTTTCAAAGCCGCTGAGTTTAAATATGCAGGTTTGGCGGTACAGTAAACAATAATGTGTCAGCGCTGTGATAGCAGCGCTGACACATCATTGTTAAAAACTCAGGTGATAATAAAACATTTAAGTTCTAGGGCTTAATCATCATTTTAACCCCCTCTGCAAGTGTCGAGCCCCAGGCTTTGGGTACTCGGGTATCAGGCTCCAAGGGGTTAACGCTCCTGTGTCACGGGGAGTGGTGGCCGCGCCTGATCCCGTGTCCTGGGGGATTTCTTTGAAAAAGGGAATATTTACAGGGGATTATATTTACAAGTTGTCGTAACGTCACCTGTAGTTTCTGGTGAGGAACCACCAGCGCCGCCACTGTCCGCCGGAGGTAGATGGTAATGCGGCTAGTTTGGCAAAGTCCTCTACAGGTAGGGCTGGAGCTCTGGGGCAGCGTTCCTGAAAATGGAACAAGTGCATGCAAAAGGAACACAGACGGAGGTAAAGTCACTTTTCTCCCGGGTATTTTACTGTTAGTTGTTAGCAGCAGCAGTTACAGTTACAGTTCAGCACTTTGATGTTACAAGAACAGGTGGCTTAAAGGGTGGCTGCAAGTGGATCCCAGGTGGTATGGTGGAACCCTTGGTGTACCTTCATTAACTAACCCATGTCTGTTCTTCCCCACTTTAGATCGATCTATACCCAGTAGCTCCGTATAGGTAGTACCGGGAGTCCCCTCCCTCATTGGTGAGGAAGCAGACAGACCTCTCTGATGGCAGGGTGCTGCGGCTGATAAACAAACCACAGCAGCCGGTTGCCGACTGCAAGCTGGACTTGGCCGGTTCCTAGGGCCCGGTGTTCCCCTGTTTGGATTGGAATATCCCCTGGAGTATGGCCACTCCACGCTGAGGATCTCCCTTTCTCTCTAGGGTCTGTACTTCTCTTGTCGGCCGCCCTCTTTCAGGACTTCCTCAAGGCTCCTTCTTCTTTCCTCCGGTCCGGCTTGTAACCGACCCGGTGTGACCTCTGCCTTGTTCCACTTAGCAATCTTCCTAAAACCTCTCCTCTTTCTCCATCTTTCCATGGTCCCTCAGCCGAATGACCTACCAGCAAAGACTAAAAGGCAAAGACCTCCTTGAACCCTCTAGAGGTGATTATATATCCCTACCGGGGTAACCTCCCACCCTTAACTAATGTGGGAGTGCTGGGAATGGGTCCCACCCACCATCCCAGGGTACACCTGCAGCTGGAGCATCTGCACCTCTTTTACGGGTGCAGTACCCCTCTGTGACACCTGCATTGGTGGGGCGACACACAAGCTCTGCACTGCATGTCAGCACAGACCCTGTAGATGTGGCTAATAAAAGCCGGTGTATGAAGGGTTAATGTGCTGTTGTGTGTTGCCATCATATGTACACAGAGAGTGTACGCTCTGTGTACACATGGTGACATCCCACCCTGGCAGTGGAGGGGTTAATAGCAAGAATTATCTGATCCTGGCATTTGTCGGGTTACAGTTTCATTTTATTTAAAGCCACTCAGCTTCAGCACTCAGAGTACTGTCCGTGGTCCTGAAAGTTCTACAGCACTGCCGCTGGTCCTCTACGCAATTTACGTACAAGACCGCGGACAGTACCCTGAGTGCTGAAGCTAAGCGTCCTTTAATAAAATGAAACTATAACCTGTGTACACTCTGTGTACACATGATGGCAACACACAACAGAACATTAACTCTTCATACACCGGCTTTTTTTAGCCGCATCTGCAGGCCCTGTGCTGACATGCAGCGCAAAGCTTGTAGAGGGGGTTTAAATGATGATTAAGCCATATAATTAAAATCTTTTATTATCACCTGAGTATTTAACTATGATGTGTCAGCGCTGTTGTGACAGCGCTGACACATTATTGATTACTGTACCGCCAAACCGGCACATTCAAACTTGGTTTGAAGTGATTTTGACAGCACTCTCGTGCAACTATCGCACCGTGTGCTGTATGGGCGCGAGTATGACTCGCACCCATATACTCTTAATCGCCACTCGTGCGAGGAAATCGCGTGCAATCGCAGCATGCTGCGATTGCACTCACATTTCCATAGCAATGCGAGTGTAATGCGCGAAAATCGCATTGATGTGACCTGTATCATTTAAAGATACAGGTCCAAATGCAATGCGATTTTTTCACGCATTACACTTGCGTGAGTCTAACTCCAGTGTGTTTCCAGCCTGAAGCTCATTATCAGTGGGTTGCATCTTCAGCTTCTCACACACACACACTGAATACGGCCATGTAACCATATACGCAGAAGGGAGGCCAGGCCTACACAGTGTGCTTGTCTAGCATGGCTACAGCTGATCTATACATTGTCAGTTTATATCTCATGTAGGAACAGTGTGAGCTAAGGCTGCTTTCACACTGCATATTTCTTGGATCCGTGGATGTCCGTTGTAAAACTGACAGTCACGGATCCGATTTGGCCCCCATGTATCCTTATGGGCCACAGATTGGATTGGATTTGGCCTTATTGCCATCCAATTTGTGTTGGATCCATTTTGGTCTGATTTTTTGCTGTACCCAAAATCGGAGTCTGCTCCGATTTTGGGCATAGTGGACCAAATCGGACCGAATTGGATCCGACCCGATCCGCGGCCGTTAACATGGAGGCCTACAGAGCACGGGTCTGAGAAAACAGCTGATCGTCTCTCTAACCCGATTTAGTGTACTGAACATGCTCAGTACACTAAATTTGCTCCTTACCATCTAATTTCACTTCCGCAATGTATGTATATACATTGCGGAAGTGAAATTAGATGGTAAGGAGCAATTGTAGTGTACTGAGCATGCTCAGTACACTAAAATCAGGTCCGAGGAACGTTCAGCTGTTTCCTCGGACCCGTGCTCCATAGGCCCCCATGTTAACGGCCACGAATCGGGACGGATCCAATTCAGTCTGATTTGGTCCGCTGTGCAGAGCAGATTTTGGGTACAGCAAAAAATTGGACCAAAACAGATCCAATACAAATTGGATGACAATAATGCCAAATCCGATCCGATCCATGGCCGATAGAGATACATGGGGCCAAATCGGATCCGTGGCTGTCTGTTTTACAATGGACAGCCACGCATCCAAGAAATACGCAGTGTGAAAGCACCCTCAGGTTGTTGGTACACAGCTACTGTGAGAATTTATCTGACTCCTTTCCATTCACATCGGCCCTGCTCCTTGTAATCAGCTGATAACACAGAGCACGGTGGATGTGAATGGAGGAGTCAGATAAGACAGGCTTCACATTTGCGTTCGGCACTGCTGTGCATACGCAGTAGTGAACGCAAACACTTTCATGTGAACGCAGCGGAGATTGTCCGCATGCATTCACATGGAAATGTGATTGTGAGCCACCCTGCCGCTGATCTCTTCCTCCCTGCCGCCGATGCTGGTTTAAAATAGCAGTCAGGAAAGCCAGCGGTGAAAACACTTCACCGCCGGCTTTCCCGCTCTGCTAATTCAAATGATCAGCTGATGTGACAGCATCAGCTGTTCATTTGAATTGGCAGAGCGGGAAAGCCGACTTCACCGCCGGCTTTCCCGACGACTATCTTAAACCAGCGGCAGCAGGGAGGAAGAAGGAAGATGACAGAAGAAGAAAGAAGAAGAAGATAGATGTCAGAAGAAGAAGAAAGAAGAGAAAAGAAGAAGAAAGAAGAAGAAAGAAGAGGAAAGAAGAAGAAAGAAGAAGAAAGAAGAGGAAGGAAGAAAAGAACTGTTGGACAGGATTCACCTGTAGATGACCTCGGAGGACATCTACCGCTGCGTCTGTGCGCTTGCCAGCAGATGGCAATACGCCCAGATTCACTCCAATTCATTTCTTATGTGCGGCTGTCTGCATGCGTATAAAGCAAGCACACAGCCACGCACAAAAAAATGCAACATGTTGCGTTCGGCATGTGCATAAATTATGAGCAGCCGAACACAAACGCAGCTGAGCACAAGTACACACAGGCAATATGCGCTCCCATGTTAAACATAGGAGCGCATAGTGCCTGCGTCTTGCTGCGCTCAGGAACACTGCGTTCACAGCGCACATCGTGTGCAAATGTGAACCCAGCCTATGATCTCTCAGGATCTGTGTGTTGACAGTTTCAGCTCACACTGTCCCTGCATGAGGTAACCTGACACACTGATAAGTGGTGAACAATGTTTAGGCCCCCCACCCCCACCCAGCTTATGTCAGGGTTAGATATGGCCTGGGGGGACGTCTTCTGGTAAGATTGTGAAAGGATTTCTTCAAGATTTTACTTATAAAGTATATATGAAAGTTTATTATGATCACTTGCTCTACATTATTTTTAACCCCTTCATGACCCGGCAATTTTTCATTTTTTGCTTTTGCTCCCCTGCTTCCAAGAGCCATAACTTTTTATTTTTCCGTCAATATAGACATATGATGGCTTGTTTTTTGCGAGACGAGTTGTACTCTCAGATGCTATAATTTATTTTAACATATAGTGTACAGGGAAATGGGAAAAAATTCCAAGTGCAGTAAATAAACAATGTTGCAGCGACCAAAAAAATGTAATTTCGGCTTTGGACCTTTTTTTCCGATATGCAGTATACAGCTCTCATTAATTGATCTTATATCTTGATAGGTCGAGCGTTTCTGATCGCGGCAATACCAAATATGTGTATTTTTTAAAATTTTTAATACTTTTATTTTGAATGGGGGAATAGGGGGGTGATGCTTTTTTTTGATGTTTGTAAAAACTTTATTTATTAATTTATTCTTGATTTTACACTGGCCCATGGGGAGGCCACACTGCTGCACAGGCTGATCGCTTGTGACAGGTCCCGATAAGCTGCAGCACACTCGGACCTGTCACAAATAATCACTGTGAGTGGTTGGCAGCGCTTGTCAACCACTCACAGGAAGCGATCAGTGATAGTATCTGGGGCCTCGCCAGGACCCCGGACTATCACGTGAGCACCAAAGTCAAGCAATATTATCGCGGGATCTCCTGTGCAGGTGGGAAACAGCGGGTTCTATGCCGCGGCAGCGGGATTCAAAGGGTTAACAGCACCAATTGGATTCCAGATCTGATGGGTGCTGAAAGCCCTACATCTCAGCTAATGAGATCAACTGAGATGTCGGGAAATGATGAGAGCTCTCAAAACCCGGTAACCGGCCGATGACGTTGTACAATGTCATGGGTCGGGAAGGAGTTAAATAAAAATGTAAACCATGGTTATTATTCTTAAGGCCCCTTTCACATCAGTGGTAAACGCTGATCACGGCAGTTGAGGTGAAAAAAAACGCAACTGCCACGATTACCGCATAACGGCCGCACTTGCGGTTCACTTGCGGCAAGCCCCATGCTATGTCTATGGGGCTTACGGCAGGTGCGCAATGCGGTATAGTTGCGGTTTCGGCAGATGCGGCCGCGAAAAAACCACGGTCAGCCACGTTTTTTTTCGCGGCCGCATCTGCCGCAAGTGCCGAAACCGCACTTGCCGCACCGACCGCACACTTACCGCCAAGCCCCATAGACATAGCATGGGGCTTGACGCAAGTGAACCACAAGTGCGGCCGTTATGCAGTAATCGGGCAGTTGCGTTTTTTTCACCGCAACTGCTGCGATCAGCGTTTACCGCTGATGTGAAAGGGGCCTTAAGAAAAAAAAATAACATTAGCCTCCGGTTTCTTTTCCAGCCCCATTTGGGCTAATTCGTCAGTCTGTACATCTCTGCCTACTGTGCAGATGTTCATTTTCATGTGGCAGGTAGAGCCAGACACAGGCTGTATCAGTAACACTAGCTGAAACTATAGGCCTGGATGAGGTGGGACCAGAGATTCACTTGTAAAGGAACCTTTTTTTTCTCCGATATAATCTGCAGACAAGTCTACAACAAGCTCCACACAATTTTGTGCAGATCTGCCACTGCTATTTTCCCAGTGCATACATGCGGATTTGCTTTAGAAATTGTCCAATGCCAATATTAGACATCTGACGGAACTGCTTTCTATACTTTCACCTACTGAGAATCGACCATTTACTTCTGTCCACCTGGTGTAAAGATGTTAAAACGGATACAGGACACAAGTCACATTTCTACCGGTACATGACTTCTCCAGTCCAGAGAGACTTTCTAACATGATGGAGCAGCTGTGCCGCTAAAATGCCACCTGTCTGGTACAGTCTTGGCCCCGAGTGTATGCAGCCCTCCACCTGTCATGGTTAAATTAAGAGCTGCTCATGGGTAAAAATACAGACATTCTACATGGTTAGTGTAAAGACCTTAAAATACCACTGCAGCTCTGCCCATTCATCCCTGTACTATTATTACAAGTGCTGGCACATCACACAATATCTCCATACATTTCTCCTTGCTGTAACCTATGACGTCTCCTTATACTAGTACTAGCTGGGTGCCGATGCAGATGCATCGGGATTCTAGCAGAGCGAGTCTCTGACTCGCAATGGCCGCTTCGCGGCCAATGCTTCGCGCTGCTAAGGCGACTCGCCATGCCCGCTGCGCGGCATAGCGAGTCGCCTTAGAACTGCTCGCAATGGCGCTGCGCGGCCAATCTTCGGACGTATCCACATGACGACATTGACTCGCAGCGTGAGCGGACTCAAAAGGGGCAAAAATCCCATTCGTGATTATATAATAGATTTATTGCAGATGATTGTACAGAAAGGATCTCTGCACCATTTCATCTCCTGATTGTATAATTCAATCCAGGCCACAAACATAAAGTTCAAATAGATATTTCCGAAAACATCACAGACCCATTACTCCCAGCCACAACTGCAGGTCAATGTGTTTCCTAGACCTTATATTTGCTATTACACATTAAATATGAGGGACTCACTTGCTTGAGCGATTCCCTGTTTTTGATATTAAAGGGGGTGAGCAGTCACCAAATTAAAGGGGTTATCAAGGACTTAGCTTATTTTTTTGTATGGTACTAAGAATATTCTGGCAGCTAATTGCTAACTACCTGCCTGTTTTGCCCAGCAACAATCACTTCTGGCTCAGAGGATCATGGACAGCTCCTGTGCACTCCAGTAACGTGGCGTTGACAGAGCAGCTTTTCTTTTCCTCTCTGTTGACAGGCATCATTGCCAGAGTCGTTTGATTGACAGCTGACTCCCTACTAGCTAATTGCAGGGAGCGGCTGTCAGAGAATGTTGCTGGGTTGAACAGGCAGGTAGTTAGTAAGTACTGGCTACTAAGTTCTTAGCCCCATATGCAAAGATAACCAAAGTTCTGGATAACCCCTTTAAATCTGAGAAATAACACTCACCTACCCATCCCTTCCCTTGTTGCCCCTGTTCACACATGTCTTTGGTTCCCAGCTTGCCTCCGTTCTTCTAAGAATCAAATGTTGACATGAACACATGACTAATACAGCCAATCACTGACAGCAGATTTTAACTAGTCAGGCCAACGTCACGGTTACAGCCAGTGATTGGCTGCAGTGTTTTTGTAAAAATAATACTGGTGAAATAGCAGAGCATTGGGGATCCTGCCTCAGAGGACATCCCCTTTGTTAGGTCCCCTGGCACATCTCCCCAACTCACCTCTTCCGGTCTGCACCCTCTGCCGATCGGGCATCGGTGTTCAGGCGTGCTGTGTCTCGTAGCCATCGCCAGGTTCCCTTCCTGTCTGCTAACCACCGGGCTCATACACCAGCACACTACAATGGTCATAGCTTGGTGCACTAGGCACAGTCGCACTCCTTCCCTGTGAATCTAGGGGCCGGCACAGCTCAACCTGACACTCTCCTTGACCAATAGCTGTATGTCCTACAGTATATCAGGCCACCTCCACTGATGGGAGGTGCCTGATTATTGAGTTAGTAAGTTTCTGCTTCTCTGACTGTTAGTCAGGCCCTCCTTGTGCTCTCCTCCGGTAGACCCATTCCTGCTCTCGTAGCCTGGACTCTGATCCCTCAAATCCTCCTTAGCTATACTGTAGTATAGGCTAACCCTACAAGCCGCCCCCCTGGTACTAGCAGCTGTGGTATTTAGACCCCCTGGGCTTGCCCCTGACAATCCCTGTATAGGGGTTGGTTAAACTAGGACCATCTCACCCAGGGGAGTTCAGTACCACGGCCCAGTGGGTCCACTCTAGGGCGACTTCCCCTGGAAGCGTGACACCCTTTAAGATTTGATATGCCAGATAGTTATTGTACATCATTCAATTGATCACACCATAATTTTTAATATAATGGATTGTACCAGACTGTGTGAGGTACTATTTAAGCCTATATGCTTCCAGAGCTGCATTAGATCTCTACTATAGCTGAGAGCATAAAGACTACAGGAATTTCCAGATAAAACAGTTTTCCATAAGAGCTTTGATGTCTTCATATTAATGGCCTTTTTAGAAATGTGAGATTGAACCACTGAACCTGGAAAATCATAGGAAGATGCCATAGCATCTGTTCTTCTGGTTAGTGGGGACTGGTATCAACTAATGAGAATGAGATTCTTTTGTTAACCCATGAGCAGTGGCGTACCACCAATGGCGGCAGATCTTGCAGCCACTATGAGGTCCATGAGGGAGTCAGGGGAACACAATGCCAGTACCGACACTGCCCCTCCCCTGCCCCCCCCCGCCAATGCAATTGAAAGCAATGATGAAAAAGGGATTGCTCGCACTCATCATTCTGCCGCTGTGTCTGCACTCTGATGTGTCAGCACAGGGGGGCATGATGACGCCACTACTGCACGCTGCTGTGTTGAGCTTGTGCAGAGTGCAGGACAGCCGCTTGCACAGACACTAGAGTTGCGAGGGCACCATGAACTGAGTATTTGTTTATTTATTTAAACAATGAGTACACAGTGGCCGGGGGACTATGTGGGTGCATTAAACAATATAGGGCTGCATTATACTATATTGAAAACTATGGAGGCTGCATTATCTTATATGGAGGAATATGGAGGCTACATTATATTATATGGAGACTGCATTATTTTATATTGAGGACTATGGAGGCTGCATTATATTATATGGAGGCTGCAATATATTATATGGAAGACTATGGAGGCTGCATTATATTATATGGAGGCTGCATTATATAATATAGAGGACTACGGAGGCTGCATTGTTATACTAGCTGTGGAGTCTGGCGTTGCCTGGGACAAGTAACTAACTGTTCTTAGTTATAACAGAATAGAATGATTATTTTGCACATAAATATCACAAAGTAAATAGACAGCATATTCATTATTATGAATCAAAATGTAAAGTAATAGTGTGGCACCCCTACGGTTCGGTTGCCACAGGGACATCTGGAGCAGGGAGGGATTTCCACATCAGGTAAACTTACACATGCAAAACCTTCCCCCCAGATCTGATGGGGGAACTCTACTTGCCGACTTCAGGCAAGGTCCTCTATAAATTCAGGCCTGGGGTAGAAGTTAGGTAGTTTAGTATGGAGCAGTACTGAGGAAGACACCTGGTGAACTGAGCCGCGCTAGGCCTGTACCAGAGGGAAGCCTAGCCAGTGTAAGGGACCAAAGAGTGAGGGTCGGAGGCAAGGCATACCAGAGACAGAGGGGGGCAGAGGAACCATACCGGTTCATCCCAGAGAAGCAGTACAAGCAACCCGGACACCGGAATCCGAGTCTGCACGGGTTCAGTTAGCCCAACAGAGAAGACCAGAGGACCAGGGAGACTTCAGTCTCCTGGCAGACACTTGTAGCACAGCCAACAACAGAGCCAGGAACCGCAGAGGAGTAAGCAGGGCCCAACAGAAGGTTCTCACCCGCTGCTATACAAATGAGGGACACAGGAGAGGTCAGGGCCAGGTTTCAGACAGGCGAGGAATTAAGCACACACACACACAGAACAAGGAGGCCTCGAACTCATCGGGTGTGGAAATCCTGAACTGCCACCCGACCACCTGGAGAGTACCCTGGATGTTACCTTGCTTCAACATCATACCATCAGCAGCTAAAAACAAGAACCAACACAGCATTTACAGGATGCAGTCAGACCCCATTATGTAGAGCATGCCCAGGTGCAAGCAGATAAAATTACCTCTACCTACAACGACATGTGGGAGGTGACTTGCCTTGACATGCCGTGACTTGACATGTGGGAGGTCCTATGCAAGCCCATTATGTGCATGGCAAGTCACCTCCCACATGCCGTAGGTAGAGGTGATTTTATTTGCTTGCACCTGGGCTTGCTCTACATAATGGGGTCTGACTGCATCCTGTAAGTGCTGTGTTTTTGTTTTTGGCTGCTGATGGTAAGATTTTCTGATGCTGCCTTTTTTTAAGTAGTTCTTGCTTCAACATCACCAGTAAAAGGTACGGAAACAACTTTCAGCGTGCCTGTGTCTGTTATTGCGGCCCCTGATGATGCCCTTAACATAGACCGGCTGCAGAGCCAACTTCCTTCCTAGCAGTGCTGACAGGCCAGCTTGAGGAGCCACACATTTGTTCCCTTGCTAAGACTGTGAAAGAGCTGCCTCCCTGTGTAAAATTCCTATTCATCCATCACTGCCCCGGGGATCCCACTCCACCTACAGGAGCGTTACCAACAAAGCTGCCTCATCATCACCCCGGAGGTCTGCAAGCAGCGCCGTATCATTTCCGGATACTGCAGGTGACATCACAAACTCTTTTTATTTTATTTCTATTTAACCCCCCTTTTCAGTGACCGCTAGGACCACGGGACAGGGCACAGGCCACCCATGACATCCCCAGTTAATCAATGCCCGGAACTGGGTACCCCAAGGCTCTGGGGTGGGTCAATAGAAACACATCATATATTCAACACTATAAATTTGCAGCACAAATGCACTAAGTGTGGTATCAGGAGGCACAGATATCAAGAATGTTGTCTTGTTCTACTTCTAGATCCTCCTCCTGCATAGAATGTTGTCTGGTTCTGCCGATAGTTCCTCCTCCTCCATAAAATGTTACCTGGTTCTGTGTATAGCTCCTCCCTCTCCATAGAATGTTGTCTGGTTCTGCCTCTAGCTCTTCTCCCTCCATAGCATGTTGTCTGGTTCTGCCTTCAGCTCCTCTCTCTCCAAAGAATATTGTCTGGTTCTGCCTCTAAATCTTCCCTCTCCATAGAATGTTGTCTGGTTCTGCTTCCAGCTCCTCCCCCTCCATAAAATTTTGTCTGGTTCTGCCTCTAGTTCCTCCTCCTTCATTGAATGTTGTCTGGTTCTGCCTCTAGCTCCTACTTTTTCATTGAATATTGTCTGGTTCTACCTCTAGCTCCTCCTCCTCCTCCATAGAATGTTCTGCTTCTAGCTCATCTTCTGCCTTAGAATGTGGCCTGGTTCTGCGTATAGCTCCTCCCCCTCCATAGAATGTTGTTGGGTTCTGCCTTTAGCTCCTTTACTTCCATAGTATGTTGTCTGGTTCTGCCCTGCTCTAGTTCCTCTCCCTTCATAGCCTGTTGTCTGATTCTGCCTCTAGCTCCTCCCTCTCCACAGAATGTTGTCTGGATCTGCCTCTAGCTCTTCCCCTCCATAGAATGTTCTCTGGTTATGCCTCTAGCTCCTATCCCTCCATGGAATGTTGTCTGATTCTGCATACAGCTCCTCCCCCTCCATAGAATGTTGTCTGGTTCTGTCTCTAGCTACTCCTCCATACAATGTTGTCTGGTTGAGCCTCTAGCTACCCTCCCTCCATAGCATGTTGTATGATTCTGCCTCTAGCTCCTCCCTCTCCATAGAATGTTGTCTGGTTCTGCTTCTCGCTCATCTTCCTCCATAGAATGTGGCCTGGTTCTGTGTATAGCGCCTCCCTTCCATAGAATGTTGTCTGGTTCTGCCTCTAGCTCATCTTCCACTATAGAATGTTGCCTGGTTCTGCGTACAGCTACTCCCCTCCATAGAATGTTGTCTGGTTCTGCCTCTAGCTCATCTTCCACCATAGAATGTTGTCTGGATCTGCTTATAGGACCTCCCTCTCCATAGAATTTTGTCTGGTTCTGCCTCTAGTTCCTCCTTCATTGAATGCTGTCTGGTTCTACCTCTAGCTCCTCTCTCTCCATAGAATGCTGTCTGGTTCTGCCTCTAGCTCCTCTCCCTCCATAGTATGTTGTCTGGTTCTGCTCTGCTCTAGCGCCTCTCCCTTAATAGCCTGTTGTCTGATTCTGCCTCTAGCTCATCCCTCTCCATAGAATGTTGTTTGGATCTACCTCTAGCTCCTCCCCCTCCATAGAATGTTCTCTAGTTCTGCCTCTGGCTCCTATCCCTCCATGGAATGTTGTCTGCTTCTGCGTATAGCTCCTCCCCCTCCTTAGAATGTTGTCTGGTTCTGTCTCTAGCTACTCCTCCATAGAATGTTGTCTCTTTCTGCCTCTAGCTCCACTCCCTCCATAGCATGTTGTCTGATTCTGCATCTAGCTCCTCCTCCTCCTCAATAGAATGTTGTCTGGTTCTGCTTCTAGCTCCTCCCCCTCCATAGAATGTTGTCTGGTTTTGCCTCTAGATCCTCCTCCTCTATAGAATGTTGTCTGATTCTGCCTCTAGCTCCTCCCCTCCATAGAATGTTGTCTGGTTCTGCCTCTAGCTCCTCCCCTCCATAGAATGTTGTCTGGTTCTGCCTCTAGCTCCTATCCCTCCATGGAATGTTGTCTGATTCTGTCTCTAGCTCCTCCCTCTCCATTGAATGTTGTCTGGATCTACCTCTAGCTCCTCCCCTCCATAGAATGTTCCCTGGTTCTGCCTCTAGCTCCTATCACTCCATGGAATGTCTGATTCTGCGTATAGCTTCTGTCCCTCCATAGAATGTTATCTGGTTCTGTCTCTAGCTACTCCTCCATAGAATGTTGTCTGGTTCTGCCTCTAGGTCCCCTCCCTCCATAGCATGTTGTCTGATTCTGCCTCTAGCTCCTCCTCCTCAATATAATGTTGTCTGGTTCTGCCTCTAGATCCTCCCCCTCCATAGAATGTTGTCTGGTTCTGCCTCTAGCTCCTCCCCCTCCATAGAATGTTGTCTGGTTCTGCCTCTAGCTCCTTTCCCTCCATAGAATGTTGTTGGGTTCGGCCTCTAGCTCCTCTCCCTCCATAAAATGTTATCTGATTCTGTCTCTAGCTCCTCCCTCTCCATAGAATGTTGTCTGGATCTACCTCTAGCTCCTCCCCTCCATAGAATGTTCTCTGGTTCTGCCTCTAGCTCCTATCACTCCATGGAATGTTGTCTGATTCTGCGTATAGCTTCTGTCCCTCCATAGAATGTTATCTGGTTCTGTCTCTAGCTACTCCTCCATAGAATGTTGTCTGGTTCTGCCTCTAGCTCCCCTCCCGCCACAGCATGTTGTCTGATTCTGCCTCTAGCTCCTCCTCCTCCTCAATAGAATGTTGTCTGGTTCTGCCTCTAGATCCTCCCCCTCCATAGAATGTTGTCTGGTTCTGCCTCTAGCTCCTATCCCTCCATGGAATGTTGTCTGATTCTGCGTATAGCTCCTCCCCCTCCATAGAATGTTGTCTGGTTCTGTCTCTAGCTACTCCTCCATAGAATGTTGTCTGTTTCTGCCTCTAGCTCCACTCACTCCATAGCATGTTGTCTGATTCTGCCTCTAGCTCCTCCTCCTTAATAGAATGTTGTCTGGTTCTGCCTCTAGATCCTCCCCCTCCATAGAATGTTGTCTGTTTCTGCCTCTAGCTCCACTCACTCCATAGCATGTTGTCTGATTATGCTTCTAGCGCCTCCCCCTCCATAGAATGTTGTCTGGTTCTGCCTCTAGATCCTCCTCCTCTATAGAATGTTGTCTGATTCTGCCTCTAGCTCCTCCCCTCCATAGAATGTTGTCTGGTTCTGCCTCTAGCTCCTTTCCCTCCATAGAATGTTGTCGGGTTCGGCCTTTAGCTCCTCTCCCTCCATAAAATGTTATCTGATTCCGTCTCTATCTCCTCCCTCTCCATAGAATGTTGTCTGGATCTACCTCTAGCTCCTCCCATCCATAGAATGTTCTCTGGTTCTGCTTCTAGCTCCTATTACTCCATGGAATGTTATCTGGTTCTGTCTCTAGCTACTCCTCCATAGAATGTTGTCTGGTTCTGCCTCTAGCTCCCCTCCCTCCGTAGCATGTTGTCTGATTCTGCCTCTAGCTCCTCCTCCTCACTAGAATGTTGTCTGGTTCTGCTTCTAGATCCTCCCCTTCCATAGAATGTTGTCTGGTTCTGCCTCTATTTACTCCCCCTTCATAGAATGTTGTCTGGTTCTGCCTCTAGCTCCTTTCCCTCCATAGAATGTTGTCGGGTTCGGCCTTTAGCTCCTCTCCTTCCATAGAATGTTGTCTTGTAGTCCCTTTACAATATATGGGCGATATTACCATGGGCATATAGTGCAGAATAATGCAGCATTCATTAGCTCACACATACAAACAGTATAAGCCTTTTTTTGGTGAGTGACTGTAAATTTCCCCTCAAAACATAGCCATAGACCCAAATGGGGTGTGTGTGCAAACGTTTGTGTTTGTAGGTGCGGCGGTGCAAATTCCTTTAGTGGACAAACATACATACATTCAGCTTTATATATTAAATGGATGTATATGGAGGACTATGGGGAGTGCATTATATATGGGCATTACAACCATATATGGGCATCACCATATATGACCATAACGACAATATATGGGCTTATGCAGGAGATACATACACATACATACATATACTCAGCTTTATATATTGGAGGAATATAGGGACTGAATTATAATGTATGGAGGAATGTAAGGGCGGCATTATAATGCATGGAGGAATATGAGGGGTGCATTACAATATATAGAGGACTATTAGGGAGTATTATACAATATGGAAAACAATGAGGGGCCCATTATACTATATGGAGGACTGGGATGGTGCATTATACTATATGTGGAGGACTATGTTGGGCCCATTACTATATGGAGGACTATGGGGTTGCATTATACTATATAGAACTATGACATGCATTATAAGATATGGAAGACTATGTGGGGCCATTATAATACTTGAAGTGCTACGTGGAGGCCATTATAATATTTGGAGGGCTGTGAGGGAGCCTTTATACTTTATAGAGGACTTTTATTTGAGGGCCAATATATGGTATGCAAGCAAGTATACAGTATGAAGGGTGGTGTTGGGTCCATCACATTGAGTGGATGGCTGTTTGGGGGTCATTATACTATTTGGAGGGATATTAGGAGCCATTATACTGTATGCGTTGCAGGCCCATTTTACTGCATGGAGGGCTGAGTGGGGATAGCAGTTGGGGATCATACTGTGTTGATGTCACCTTCATTGTCATTGTAGATGAAGGGGGTACAGTAGGGTCATAATATTGTTCCTGTGGAGGGTACTATGGAGGAATTCACTGTGGGGCCACCATAGTGTTTGTGGGGCACTTTTGTTGGCATCCTACTTTATGGCTGCAGAGAAAGGGGAATCTAGGGGATTCAATAGTAGCAAAATTACTTTGTAGGGGCTGCAAAGTGGTGAGACATGCTATTATATGACTCAGAAGAATATTATTTTTATTATTGATTTCTATGTGCCCATGAGCAATTTTTGGGGGATAGTTAGAAACTTCTCAGATGATAAGCATGCAAAACAATCATGGATTACACGGTATCACTGCAAAATAAAGTTATCCTTTATTTATAGGTGAGTGGACAACTTACAGACTCATTTTTCCGTCCCTATAGCCCTATGAGGGCTTGTTTTTTTGTGTGCAAATTGTACTTTTCAATTATATTATTCATTTTATCATGTTATGCAATGGAAAGAGAGAAAAAAATTCTCAAATTCCCCAAAAAACTGCAATTTGTTTTTTTTTTTTATGTACCACTAGATGGCGGCCCGATTCTAAAGAATCAGGTAGTCTAGAATCCATATATAGTTTTATTTGAATTATGGCGCCACAGTGTATTTGAATTATGGCGCCATGGCGCGCGTCGCTATTCCGAGGTCGGCTCCCGGCTGGCTCGCGCCCGCTCCGTCCGCCGGAGCTCGGCCCTAAGCGCAGCGGACCTTCCTGAGGTCCGCTGCGCTTAGGGCCGCCATCTTGGTCCACCCTGAGCGGGCGTAGATGACGCTGGTGACGTCACTTATCTCCGGACATTTATCTCCGGACAAAGCCACGGAAGTTGGCTTTTGACAGGAAGTAGAATTCTAGGCAATTATAATATATAGTAGATAGTAGATGTTCACCATAAGGTAAAACTGACTGGACAAGATTATTCTGCAGGTCAGTATTGATATGGAGACACCAAGCACATATGGCTTTTTTTTATTTAAGTGGTGAAAAAAATGCAGTAATTTGTAAGAATAAAAATGTAGCTTTTGTCGCCATTTTCTGTGACTCGTAACATTTTAACTCTATGGGGATCTGGGGCTTATATTTTGCGCCCTAAGCTGACCTTTCTAATAATGCCATTTTGGGTAGATACCATGTTGATCGCCTGTTATTGCAATGTTGCAGTGGCCAACAAAACATATTTGTTTTTTTTCTCGTTACACCGTTTACTGATCAGATTACTTTACTTTATATTTTTATAGATCAGGCTTTTATGAAAGCATCGATTCCTAATTTGTGTATTTTGTAATTTTTTATTGTTTTATTTTTAATGGGCTCTGACTGCATCCTGTAAGTGCTCTTGGTTTCTGTTTTTGGCATGAATGGTAAGGTTTTTTGATGCTGCTTTCTTTCTGGTAGTTTTTGTACAGTTTTGTTAGGACTGATGAGCATGGGATTCCGTCACGTGGATCATCAGCTTAAATGTCTTGGGCCAATACATGAACCAAAATCCCATTTATAAAGGTTTTTTATTTATCATATAAAAAACTTTTGCACTTTTTTATCCATCCAGGGTGCAGTTGGGCCCATAGGGGCGCCATTCATCTAGTGGTGCAGTACCATCGTACTGTGCGGCTCAATGCTTAGGCAGCGGAGCAGTTGGGTAGCTTTCAGACACTCTGCATCATATGTATCAGTGTGAATGGTGCTCTATGCAGGCCCAGTGTATGCATGGCAAGTCGCCTCCCACATCTTGCTGGTAGAGGTGATTTATCAGCCTGCAGCTGGGCTTGCTTCACATTTGGGCTCTGACTGCATCCTGTAAGTGCTCTTGGTTTCTGTTTTTGGCATGGATGGTAAGGTTTTTTGATGCTGCTTTCTTTCTAGTAGTTTTTATTTTTAATGGGCAAAAGGGGGGTGAACTTCTGTGTTTCTGTTGTATAGCAGAAATCACTATCTCCGATGAATATAAACTTGTTGCCGGTGTTCACAGAAGGATCGGAATGACACAGGGCTCATGACCTGACCTCGACTATTATGACAACCCATTGGCAGTCCATGACATGACCCCGGGGAATGACAAGCCCCCCTTCCGGAGTGTGTTAAATCCCACTGTCAGATATAGACAGCGAGATTTAACTGGTTAACTCATCCACCTGCAGCTATTAGAGGTAGATACTGGCTGATTAATTCAGCCATCATGTGCAGGGAAAGATGAGTGCTTGACATGCGAGCCAGCACCAAAGGCAGGGGACACGAACTTAGATTTACCATTACGAGGTTGTGAAGAGATTAATAATAATTAGACGTTTTTGCTTTTCCTAAGCTTTCGGTACATTGGGGTGGGACTGTGGGTAGTGTCTTCGGCTTTGCCCTAGCGCCTCTACCACGGTGTTGGTATCTTCTTCCTTTCATAATTTTTGTGTCGGAGCCTTCCTAGCCACGAGCGAGGTCTTGACAGATTGATCTCCTGGCGGACTTCAGTGATATACTGTAGGTTCTGGTGAAGGGGCATACACACATTGAGCTTCTAGTGGTCTTCAATTAAGTGACACTGGAGGAGGTGAATGAACAACTTGACCTCTGGCAGTAAAGTGGCACTGGTGGCAGCACATGCACAGATTCAGATGTCATCATTGAGCCGAGAACTGAATCTGCACATGTGCTGCCACCTACATCATTTGCCTGAAGATTTCTGGGAGGTCAATCTGCACAAATCAGGACACCAGAGGCAGTGGAGGGGCCGAGGCAGAGGCAAATACCCTCCCCACAGTCCAGCCCCAATGCGCTGAAAGCTTAGGAAAGGCAAACTTCTTATGATTATGCCCTTTGGGACCAGGTGAGTTTTCTTTTTTTGTACTTTTGTTATTTTTTCCTCCCCTTATACCAAGAGCCATAACTTTTTTATTTTTCTGTTGATATAACTGTGTGAAGACTTGTCTTTGTGGGATGAGTTGTGCTTTTCAATTATACCATTGATTCTCTCATATGACGTAATGGAAAACAGGAAAAAAATTCCATGTAAATTCAAGGTGAAATAGCAAGAAAAGTGAAATACTGCAATTGTTTTTTTTTATTTCCAGAGTTCATTTTACCATAAAACTGACCTGAAGGTATGATTCTCCAGAACAGTGCGATTACCCAGATCCCAAACATGCCTGTATGTATAGTTTGCTTTATTTAAGTGGCGAAAAAAAAGTCAGAAATTTTAAAGAAAAAAAAAATCTTGTTTGTATTGCAACTTTCCAAGAGCTATTATATTTTTTAAGTTTTAGGATATGGAGCTGTGTGAGACCTTGTTTTCTTGCACCCAAATCTGATATTTTAATTGATATTTTGTGATATATAAGATGTTTTTAGCATCTGTTATTACATTTTTTTCTTTTGTTGCGGTGGATGAAAAACTACAATTATGGTGTTTTGATTTTTTTTCTCGATATGCTGTTTACCGTTTGGATTAATTTAGTTTATATTTTGTCAGATTGGACTGTTACGAATTTAGCAATATTAAAATGTGTATTTTTTATTTATTAATTTTTAATGTGGTAAAAAGGGGTGTGTGATTTGAACCTTTGTAATTTTTATTTTTTTTTTTAAATACCGGTACTGTATTTTTTGCTTTATAAGACGCATCTGATTATAAAACGCACCCCAAATTTGGTGAAGGAAAAGAGAAAATTTTTTTTTCACTGTTGTGGGGTCTGTCTTATAAAGCCAGTGTCCGTCTTACAATCGTATATATATGTCCCCCATCCTGGTCCATGAACCCCCCATGCTGGTATATATATCCCACATACTAGCTCACTGCCCCCCATGCTGGTGCACTGCCCCCCATTGCTGGCACACACTGTCAGTGCTTTCTACGCAATGAAAGCGTGGAAAGCACTGACTATTCACACAGGATCGCAGCCAGCGGCTACACTTCTGTCATATGTGCTGCTCCCGCGATGGTGACAGCAGGATGCAGTGCATATTAAATAAGCATAATGAGAGGCCCCACGTGACCACGGGCCGCAGCTGCAACCTGTTACAGCCCCCAGACACTGCTCCAGAGCAAGCCCCCTGGCTCCCCTACTGCACAGCTACTAGTTTTGCATTATAAGACGCACCCCCCACTTTCCTTCAAAATTTGTGGTAACAAAAGTGCGTCTTATAATGCGAAAAATATGGTATATATTTTTTAAAACATTTTTTTCTACTTTGAACTGAATTTAATAGTCCCCTTAGGGTATGTACCCACAGGACAGCAAAACCGGTACTGGTTTCAAGGATCTCTAGCGTCCTTGCCAGGAGATTTGCTGCATTCAGGTCCTGCGGTTTCATCACGTTTTTTTGTGTTTTTACTGAGTTTTTGCCATTGACTGCTGCAAAAACACAGGAAAATCTGAGATTACTTACCGGTAATCGTATTCTACGGAGTCCATGACAGCACCCACCGAGAGAGGGGATCCGCCCACCGGACAGAAAACCTACAGATAAAAAGGGGCGGTCCCCCTCGCCTCCTCAGTTGGGTTACAGAGAAATTGGAGGAACCACCATAACCGTATAAATACACAACCACAATGATAATTAATAATAATAATAATAATAATAATAATAATAGCAGACCATCACCATAAGAGGTGAAAAGGGGCACACAAAATCCTCTGGCAACAAGTGTCAACTCGTGGCAAGTGACAACATACGAAAGCAATACAGAGAACAATAACAATAAAAGACTATCACGTCAAAAAATGAAACGAAAGGGTGGGAAGTGAGTGGGTGCTGTCATGGACTCTGTAAAATACGATTACCGGTAAGTAATCTAAGATTTTCCTATCGCCATGACAGCACTCACCGAGAGACTTGCAGAGACCATCACCTGGGAGGGACCACAGTATCAAAATCTGGCCTCCCAAGGTCTAGGTCAGAAGAAGAGGACAAGTCAAGAAGTTAGTGCCGAAAAAAGGTAGAGGGTGAGTGTGACGACCATCCGCTGTGAGGCCGAGCTGCTGGTAGGCAGCACCCCGAGAAACCCCGAGACCCTTAACCCCTATACAGGGATCTGGAATTATAGCGGAGCCCAGGGGGTAGCTGCCTATATGAGCAACAGAGCCGGGGAGGTCGCCAGGGAAAATCAAGACCCAAAAAACGAAGTCAGATGTCCGAGTCAAAACCGAGAGGGAGCGAAGGTACAAAATCGTCAGGCAGTAGCAGAGTCAAAAATCCAGGCAAAGGTCAAGGGCAAAACCAAGAGGGCAGCTGAGGTACAAAATCAATAGGCAGAGGCAGAGTCAGAAATCCAGGCAAAGGTCAAGGGCAAAACCAAGAGGGCAGCTGAGGTACAAAATCAATAGGCAGAGGCAGTCAGAAATCCAGGCAAGGTCAGAAACAAAACTAAACACACACTATCACTGGGGAACCAAAACTATATCTGGCGGCCTGCAAGCCAGGCTCCAATGTACTTGAAGGGCACGGCTACCTCCCATAGGCTGGAGCTCACAACCTGATGACCTCATCCGGACCGCCCCTAGATCCAGGCCAGATGGAGATGCATGACTGGCTCCACCCACGCCTCCTCTGACAGAAGAACGCAGGCTGCGCCTAACGGACACCTCTGCAGGGCCCTTTCCTCTGCGACCAACACCACCCAGAGGGGAAACACAGCGGCGCTCAGCGACAGAGGCAGACGTCGCGGGAGCGGTTCCATATGAGGACAAGGCCCCTCCTATCACCGGCGCCACCAGCCGAAGGAATCCGGCTCCTCCCAGCGGCCGAGGCAGGAACACCAGCCACCGAGTCCAATGGCGACGTGACACTCCTCCCAGCGGCCGAGGCAGGAACACCAGCCACCGAGTCCAATGGCGACGTGACACTCCTCCCAGCGGCCGAGGCAGGAACACCAGCCACCGAGTCCAATGGCGACGTGACACTCCTCCCAGCGGCCGAGGCAGGAACACCACCACCAAGTCCAATGGCGACGTGACACTCCTCCCAGCGGCCGAGGCAGGAACACCAGCCACCGAGTCCAGTGGCGACGTGACAGTGAGGCCCAGGTAGCCGCCGTACAGATTGACTCAATAAAAAGATATAGCACGTTCAGCCCATGAAGCAGACATGGCCCGCGTGGAGTGGGCTGCAATGCCATCAGGAGGCTGCTCACCGTTTGTGGAAGAGGCAGAGAAGATAGCCGTCTAAAGCCATCATGAAATGGTGCGCTTTGTGGAACTCGCTCCTTTTCAAAGACCCTGGAAAGAGACAAACAAGGCCCTACGCTACCTCAAGGGCCGAGTCCAAACAATATACACAAGCATCATCCGCCTCACATCTAGCTTCTGAAAATTCAACTCCTAAGGGGTAGAAGGCGAATCATAGAAGGAAGGCAGGATAATTTCATGGCTTCTAAGAAATGGAAAGGAAACTTCAGGGAGATAGGAAGGGTCTGTCGTAAGTATCAACCTATCTGGGAACACCGGCAGGAAGGGGGGGGGGACGACTACTGATAATGCCTGGAGGTCACCCACCCGCCTAGCAGATGTCAAAGCTACCAATAAGGCCATTGGAAAGGGCAACTGGTTAATGGAAGCAGTGGTCAAGGGTCAAATGGGAGGACCCCACAATGCGTCTAAAGACAAATGCAGGTCCCAGGGCGCTAGGCAAGGGAGGTGCATGGATAAAACGGGACACCCATTGGGCACCTGCTACAGCACAAATAAACAGGGCACTCAGTGCCGATACTTGGACCCTCAAGCGTACTGACAGCCAGACCCAACTCATTACCCTTCTGTAAAAAGTCTAGAATGGCTGGACCCTGAGAGAGCAGCCCACAATCTGCCGGGAGAACCCAAGGGTTGGAACCCAACATGCCTCCCCGCCAGGAAAAAAGAACCGGTGGGAGCAGACAGAACAGAGGAAAGACATAGGCCAACAGATAATCCCAAAAGCACCTGCAGAGCAGACACCACCTCCGGACTCCAAGAGGTGCAGGGAAGCAAAGCACGGAACCTGTCCGCTCCCCCTGGTCACAAACAGGTCCATCTCTGGGACCCCCAATAGATGCACTCTCTCGTTGAACACCTCCCTGGGCAGAACCCACTCCCCCCGTCTGAGAGAGTGAGGGACGATGAAGGCTGCACAGGCGTCGCCTATGCCTTGAAAGTGTAGGGCCGTCAGGGAGAGGAAATTCACTTCGGCAATGCGAAGGATGCCGGACGTGGTGGACAGGAGAGAGGGGGACCGAGTCCCCCCTGGTGTTTTATGCCACCATGTAGTCCATCTGAATTCTGACATGCGAGGTGCGGAGGCGAGGCAGGAATCTGAGGAGCACACACACTTGGCCGCCTGCAATGTCTGCAGATTGGAAGAGCCTAAGTCTACCTCGGGAGTCTATCGACCCCGGGCCAGAAGATAACCAAATGGGACCCCACCCCGAGGGACTGGCATCGGGCGTCACTATAAAGTCCGGAGCAATGGACCAATGGACCAGGGAACTTCCCGGGTAAGCAACGTAGAATCATCCACCAGGCTAGAGAGTCTCATGTGGAAGGGGAAAGACACAGCCTGGCCTCCTACTGACCCTGCAGGGACTCCTCTGCCCTTAGTACTTCCTGTTGGAGACTGAGATAGTGGAATCGTGCCCAAGGAATTGCCGGGATACAGGAAGACAAAGTTCCCATCAGAGACATGGCCTGTTGTAGGGAAAGAACGGGGTTGCCCAGAACCCTGCCCACTTTCACCCTTACTGAAGACACCAAGTCATTGGGCAAAAAGATTTGTGCCCCTGGGAGTGCAAAAGAAGTCCCAGAAAACTTTGGATTGGAACAGGATGTAGGCACGACGTCTGGACATTTAGTCTCCACCCCCAGTCCTTTGGAAAAAGACGAGGAGCCATGGAAAGACTGAAGGGCCCGACGGCAAACTGCAGATGCTGAACACGACCCCCCAAAGATAATGCCACCCCGAGATACTGTAGGTGATTCGTATGAAGAGGGAGATGGTAGGAGGTGTATAGGAGGTCTAATACGACCATGAAACACCTAGGGAACAAAAGGCAAATCGCAGAATGAATGGACTCTATGTTAAAAGACTGGAATAGGAGGAAGGAGCTCAAGATGTGAAGATGAATAATCATTCTACATGAACCATCAGGCGTAGAAACCAGAAACAAAGGGGAATAAAAGCCCCTTCCCCCTGATCACCAGGACATCCAGCAATACATGCCTTCTTGGCAACTCCTCAACCTTCAACTCCAGTGCCTACTGTTGGACAGGATTTGCCATGTTGGGTGGAAAAAAGGAGTCCCTCGGGACCCACACAAAGTCGAATCGATGCCCAGACGAAATGAGGGGACCATTGATAGAAAAAAATGAGCCAATCTACCACCTACAGGTGGATAAAAATTATCTATATCTAGGCTCGCCGTTTGATGTGGAGGAACCACGGAAATACACAGCTCTCTGTATATCTCAGCTGGTTCCAACTTGGCGTTCGACTACTGTGGCAAAAACTGACGTTTCTTGAACACACTCTGGCAGTTGGGAACAGAAGGATTAGGCCAACCCTCTTACCTCTCTGGCTTTGGAGAGGAGATCATCCAACATCAGAAAAAAAGAGGTACTCACCCCTGCACAGAATCGCACATAACATGCTTCTAGCATGTGCGTCCCCCTTCTACTCATTTAACCACAAAGACCTACGTACAGCATGTAAAAGACCTGCAGATCTAGCCGCTAGATTGAGAGAATCAGCTGAAGCATCCGCCACATATGCCAAAACATACTGAACCCGAGGATGACAGCCAATAGCCTGGCTCGAGGCACCCCAGACCGAATCTGCCCTTTTAAGTGGTCCCCTTCACCACTTGGGAATGGGCGACACCACGAGATGCAATGGCCGGCTAAATGCACCGACCGCAGATTCTCAGGATTATTTAGTTATGTTTTTTTTTTTTTTGTTTTGTTTTTCAGCAGGGTATCCGCCTGCCTATCAGACAGGTCTGGCCACAGACCCCCATCTTTCTAAGGACCAAACATTACGTCTAGACGAGGTAGCCCCAGCCGCATCTACTGTAGGGATTTTTGACCAGTCCAGTAACTGTTTATCCTCACAGGATTCCTGCTTTTCCCATTCAACCATGACTAAGGTTTTAATGGCAGCAATAACCGGGAGCCTATCTCTAATTCTGACAAAACTCAGCATACATGACCTCCCCACAGTAGTACAGACTGACTTCACCCGGCCAACTATATTCAGGATGAAAAACCAGAAGCCACCCTCATCCTGATCAGGATGACTGAACAAGGCCCTCCACCCGGGGAATCATCGGCCGAGACAAAAAGGAGACTGATGATGAGGGATCGGCAAACAGGGTTGCAGGATCTGGGACAGGGAAGTCCTGATCTCATCTCGTATGAAGGTCTTAAGGTCAGCTGTACGTATCGAGCCCTCTCCGTCAAGTGTCTGAGCAATACAGGAGCGGCACAACCATTTGTTGCCTTGGATGAAGTACTGCGTAAGAGTAAACCCACAGCCATGGCTGGGTATGTGGGGCACAGTTAAGGTAATTTAACTGCTACATGGGTAATGCCAGACCACCTCATAGTCAACTGCAAGGGCTATTCACACAAAGCACACTGCCTATTGTTAGGTTGCTCTGATTTCCTCTTTGTCTGGGTCAGCATGAGAGACAGAAGAGAGAAAAGAGAGAGAGGGGGGAGCAGCACAGGAGATGATCATGCAATCAGAACTCACCCCAGATGCTGACATGAACAGGTACCGGTTCAGGAGGTCGAGTCCCAGTAGTGAATGTAGAGCCCTTCTCCTTCTTAACCTCCTTGGAGCGCTCTTATTCCGGAATAGGCAGCTTTGGAGGCCTTTCTGCTGCTGCTGTCTCTGCTGGTACTCCATGCCTGCTGGCTGGCACCCTCCGGGCGCTGCTCCGCATCCATGGGGGAAGACATCATAGGCACCTCACAGGGCCTGGAACGCTGCTGCATCCTCGAATTTCCCACCAGATGCGTCCTCCTCCGGACCCCTGGAAGTGACGCACACTTCCGGTTCAAAGGGCACGTCCATCTCCTCACCCAGCCCGCCCTGCATCGCTGAACAAGCACTGGGGACTGGCCCAGGCCGCACCCGCATGACCCAGAGCGGCACCACCCGGACACTGGGTCGTGCTGATAGAACCAGCCAACGAGGGAGACTGCAGACTCAGGGCTCCCCCGACGCTGCCTCCAAGACCCGGATTCCACTGATCTCACTTGGTCCTGCATGGAAGCCTCAGGCCCTAGGTAAGAAGATCTTCATATGTAGATTCCTCTCACAAGGACAGGAAACCAACTGATGAGGCGAGGGGGACCGCCCCTTTTTATCTGTAGGTTTCTTGTCCGGTGGGCGGATCCCCTCTCTCGGTGGGTGCTGTCATGGCGATAGGAAAATTAGAACATGATCAATCTTTCCCATCCGCAGTAAAACCGGAGGGATTTGACACTTCTTGACACTTGCAAAACCAATGTGTGGGCACCACGTTTCTGTGAAACACATTGATTTAGCAGGGAAGCACAACTGCAGGAACAAATTACCATACATTAGCATAAAACCAATGGTAACCTGCATGCAGAAAACGCAGCGAAAACATCCTGTTGGCACATAACCTTAGGGGAATTAAACTTGGAATAGTTTTATCACTTGTTGTATATACAGCAATACAACAGCATTGCTGTATATGGAAGAAATCAGTCTCTCATGAACACCAGCCACAGGCTGGCTTTCATAGAAGTACTGATATGACAGATACAGGAGCCATCAGTTGACCCCTGGCTGACATGTCATCTCACCAGTGTCGCACGATTGGGTCGTGAGAGTACCGATGAGGGGGTAGGACAACACGCATTAAATGCTGCTGTCAGAGATTGACAGTGGCATTTAACAGGTTAACAACTAGGTATGGAGCACTGCTCCACTCGTGGCTGTTAGTGGCACTTGGTAGGGAAAGATGTGGGGTGGTGTAAGACATGGTCATTAAGGGGTTAAACAAAAACCAGGATGAAGATTTCTTCAGTGAAGGTATCTAATGAATCAGTATACCAGCCCCCTTATGGCCATACCTTTACTTTAACATGCATTATCCTGATGACAGGTTCTCTTTAACCCCTTCACTCCAGCCTGTTTTGTCCCAATGACCAGGCCATTTTTTGCAATTCAGACCATTGGCAGTTTATGAGGTATATATTTCTGGAACGCTTCAACGGATCCCAATGATTATGAGAATGTTTTTTGTGATATATTGGACTTCATGTTAGTGGTATATTTAGCCTCTCCTGGCTCTATCCTCTCCCTGGGCTCCGGCCGATTCCTTGTCCTGCAACGTCCTTTGTGGTAGCCTTGGGGTTAATGTGCCACAGTAACATCACAAGGGTTAACTCCCCACGCAACACACTGAACACTGCACTAGCACCTCTAGGCCAGAAGGGGGAGCTAAAGCAGCTCCCCTATATATTCTGGTGTAAAGAGGATGTAGTTAGTTCAGTACGTAGCATGTGAAGAGTTCAGTTCCTGGGAGAACTGAGGAAGAAAGACTGTGGTGTAAAGGGGCTGCCTTTGGCCTCTCCACAGTCTGCTACTCAATTCCAGGCCTAGCCAGGGTCTGAGGAGAGGAGTTTAGAGAATAGAAAAACACATCTGGGAGATTGAGTTACCTCATAACTCGCCCCGGAGGAGCGAACAGACCGGTACCTGATCCGAAACTGTGACTGAAACAAGCAGCACAGTAAACCGGAATAGTGGAGGTTTTAGATCTACAATGTACCTCAGCGAAGCAACACGGCAAGGGTCAGAATTACACGGAAAGACTCAAGTTGCCTAGCAAGTGGGTACCTGTGAGGAGAGACAGGGCCAGCAGCCTAGTTAAAGCGGCAGCAGGGCTCGAGGGTTGAAGCTGAGGACCCAGACAGGGTGGGAGCAACCCGGCCCTGGTACAGACTCCGTGGACAGTACTCTAACAACATCTGCAGTAAAAACTTGGAAAACTTCAAAACCGTGAGTCTGTGTGATCAGCACACACTTGTTGGTTAGATCGAGTGCAGCTGTGATTTTTTGTTTTTGTTAGATAGATAGATAGACAACAGATATATCTAAAGAATGAGGAACAGATTATTTTACTATTTATCCATCAAGAGTAATTTGTGTTAATATTTAATTATCAAAGTTTGGACTTGAAGGACGAAGCTTCTATAGAGCAGATAGATAAAAGAATTTCCTGCTTCTTTGTAGAATTACCTGTGAGTACACTACCACCTAGTGGCCTATCAAGATATACCAGCATGGCACAGCCTGTCTTGTGTTCTGATATGAGACCAGCTGTATGTTGTTGATTTGTTCTTGTTTAAAATTCTCATTAATAAAAATGTAATGTGGAAAAAAAAAAAGCATCTATAGGAATGGTAAAGTATGAGCGCAGTACAGTATTGGTTGCAGCTTGTGTTGCAATTGATCTATAAAGCTGAAAAGAACACTAAAATGTGACATCCTAAGGTAAATTTAGAGGTCTATGAATGAACCATGATGTCTGGCCAAAGGACACACGGACATTGACATACGTTTTAGGATAATTGATCATATACCACCGCAAAGGCGAGGAGGAGATAGAGTAGCATTATTAAAGAGACGTGAATTAGAGTGGATCTTTAAGCTGAAAACCCTAAGACCAGATGGCCTTAATGTTGATTTTAAAATTCATAATTTAATATAAAGAGGCAACTTTTTCCAGAAGAATATTCTTCTCCATGTACTCCATTTCATATTTATGGTGTATATGATGTAATTTCTATAATATATATATAATATTACTGTCATTTAAAGTACTAAATATTTTTATTTTTCATAGGCAGTGGACCAGTAGCAGATCCCCGAAAAAACGCCATCCACTGCAGAGAATCTCTAGTAAAACTATTATTTTTATACCAATAAAAGCATATGAAAATTCTAACAATGCCTCAGCTATGTTTCTTTGTGGGACCAGGATGAATGGTTACTCTGCCTATACATGGGTAATTGGTCTGGGGATGGGACTGGCTATCTAAGTCCCTGGTGCTGATTCCTATGGGGGAACGCAGGCTCCCCTTAGGGGGAAGCAAGTGTTCCTCATGGCACTATGCTAGACATGAGTGAGGAGGTCCCCTAGAACATTAACCCCTTCATGACCCAGCCTAATTTGACCCTAAAGACCTTGCCATTTTTTGCAATTCTGACCAGTGTCCCTTTATGAGGTTATAACTCGGGAACGCTTCAACGGATCCTAGTGATTCTGAGATTGTTTTTTCGTGACATATTGGGCTTCATGTTAGTATTAAATTTAGGTCGATAGTTTTTGCGTTTATTTGTGAAAAAATCAAAAATATGGCAAAAATTTGAAAATTTTGCAATTTTCAAATTTAGAATTTTTCTTCTGGTAAACCAGAGAGTTATGTGACACAAATGTCAAATGTATTTCCACACATGTCTACTTTACATCAGCACAATTTTGGAAAAAAAAAAAAATTTTGTTAGGAAGTTGTAAGGGTTCAAAGTTCATGAGCAATTTTTCATTTTTCCACCAAAATTTACAAAACCATTTTTTTAGTGACCACATCACATTTGAAGTCTTTTTGAGGGGTGTACATGACAGAAAACACCCAAAAGTGACACCATTCCAAAAAACTCACCCCTCAAGCTACTCAAAACTACAGTCAAGAAGATTATTAACCCTTCAGGTGCTTCACAGGAACTAAGCAAATTGGAAACAAAAAAATGGATATTTTAATTTTTCTAACAAAAATGTTCTTTTAGCCTCAATTTTTTCATTTTCACATAGGCAACAAGATAAAATGGATCCTAAAATTTGTTGGGCAATTTCTCCTGAGTATATCGATACCTCATATGTGATCATAAACCACGGTTTGGGCGCACGGCAGGGCTCTGAAGGGAAAGAGCGCAATTTGACTTTTGGAGCTAATTTTCCATTCAAAAAGTGAAATGGCGCTCCTTCACTTCTAAGCCCTGCCGCGCGTCAAAACAGTGGTTTATGACCACATATGAGGCATCGGTGTACTCAGGAGAAATTGCCCAACAAATTTTAGGATGAATTTTATCCTGTTACCCATGCGAAAATGAAAGAATTGAGGCTAAAAGAACATTTTTGTGAAGAAAAAGTACTTTTTCCATATTCACAGATCAATTTGTAAAGCATGTGGGGGTTAAAAATGCTCACCACCCATCTAGATAAGTTCCCTGGGGGGTCTAGTTTCCAAAATGGGGTCACTTGTGGGGGAGCTCCAAAGTTTAGGCACACAGGTCCTCACCAAACGCAACATGGTGTCCGCTAACAATTTGAATGGAAAATCAGCCTAAATTGTTAGCGGACACCATGTCGCATTTGGAGAGCACCTATGTGCCTAAACATTGGGGCTCCCCCACAAGTGACCCCATTTTGGAAACTAGACCCCCCAGGGAACATATCTAGATGCATTGTGAGCACTTTGAACCCCCAGGTGCTTCACAAATTGATCCGTAAAAATTAAAAAATACTTTTTTTTCCACAAAATTTTTTTTTTTTTCATTTTTATGGATTAATTTGTGAAGAACCTGGGGGTTCAATATGGTCACCACCCATCTAGATAAGTTCCCTGGGGGGTATAGTTTCCAAAATGGGGTCACTTGTGGGGGAGCTCCAAAGCTTAGGCACACAGGGGCTCTCCAAACGCGACATGGTGTCCGCTAACAATTTGAATGGAAAATCACCTCAAATTGTTAGCGGACACCATGTCGCATTTGGAGAGCCCCTGTGTGCCTAAACATTGGGGCTCCCCCACAAGTGACCTTATTTTGGAAACTAGACCCCCCAGGGAACATATCTAGATGCATTGTGAGCACTTTGAACCCCCAGGTGCTTCACAAATTGATCCGTAAAAATTAAAAAAGATAATTTGTGTGGAAAAAAAAGTATTTTTACCTCATTACGAATCAGTTTGTGAAGCACCTGGGGATTCAAAGTGCTCACTATGCATCTAGATATGTTCCCTGGGGGGTCTAGTTTCCAAAATGGGGTCACTTGTGGGGGAGCTCCAATGTTTAGGCACACAGGGGCTCTCCATACGCAACCTGGTGTTTGCCAACAATTGGAATTGTTAGCGGACACCAGGTCGCGTATGGAGAGCCCCTGTGTGCCTAAACATTTGAGTTCCCCCACAAGTGACCACATTTTGGAAACTAGACCCCCCCAGGGAACATATCTAGATGCATAGTGAGCACTTTCAACCCCCAGGTGCTTCACAAATTGATCCGTACAAATTAAAAAAGAAAATTTGTGTGGAAAAAAAAGTATTTTTACCTCATTACGGATCAGTTTGTGAAGCACCTGGGGATTCAAAGTGCTCACTATGCATCTAGATAGGTTCCTTGGGGGCCTAGTTTCCAAAATGGGGTCACTTGTGGGGGAGCTCAAATGTTTAGGCACACAGGGGCTCTCCATACGCGACCTGGTGTCCGCTAACAATTCCAATTGTTGGCAAACACCAGGTTGCGTATGGAGAGCCCCTGTGTGCCTAAACATTGGAGCTCCCCCACAAGTGACCCCATTTTGGAACCTAGACCCCCCAAGGAACCTATCTAGATGCACAGTGAGCACTTTGAACCCCCATGTGCTTCACAAATTGAGCCGTATAAATGAATAAAGAAACTTTTTGTGAAAAACATACTAGTCTAGTAGTTGCAATTCGCAGCATAGGGGACCCAAAACATTTGGGTCTCTCCATGCTGAGGATTCCAGCCCCCTAGCTGCCAAGTTGTACCTGGCTGGCAACCAAAAATACGGCAAAGCTCCATGTCATTTTATTTGTAGAATTAAGAAAAAAAATTACATGGGGCTCTGCCATATTTTTGGTCCAGCCAGGTACAACGTGGCAGCTATGGACTGCCACCAGCCCCCAGCTGCATCATTGTACCTGGCTCGCAACCAAAAATACAGTGAAGCCTATTTTTTTTTTTATTTCTAGAATTATTTCTAGAAAAAAAAATGACATGGGGCTCTGCCATATTTTTGGTCCAGCTAGGTACAACTTGGCAGCTACGGAATGCCACCAGCCCCCAGCTGCCTCGTCATACCTGGCTGGAACCAAAAATACAGCAAAGCCTATTTTTTTTTTATTTCTAGAATTATTTCTAGAAAAGAAATGACATAGGGCTCCGCCATATTTTTGGTCCAGCCAGGTACAACTTGGCAGCTACGAACTGCCACCCACCCCCAGCTGCCTCGTCATACCTGGCTGGAACCAAAAATACAGCGAAGCCCATTTTTTTTTAAATTTCTAGAACTAATCCTAGAAAAAAAATTACGTGGGGCTCCGCCATATTTTTGGTCCAGCCAGGTACAACTAGGCAGCTGGGGGCTGGAATCCTCAGCATAGTGAGGCCCAAGCGTTCTGAGCCCTCCATGCTGTGAATTGCAGCCCGCAGCCACCCCAGAAAATGGCGTATTCATTGAAGCGCCATTTTCTGGCGCTGTACCCATGCTCTTCCAGTTGCCCTGGTGCCGGTGGCTAACTGGGTAATAAAGGGGTTAATGCCAGCTTTTTATTGGCAGCTGGCACTAAGCCCGAGATTCATAATATAGGGCCAATGTTAGACCCGCCATTAGGAATCTCTGATAAATAGTCAGAAAATACACACAGAGAAAAATCTTTTTATTTGAAAAAAAACACAAACAAAATTCGGACTCCATCTTTATTATAAAGATCCGACGTAGTCCACAACGAAGGTCCCACGACGCTCGATCGCCTCCGACGTAGTCCACAACGAAGGTCCCACGGCGCTCGATCACCTCTGCTACATCCAGAGACTGCAGCAAGGGATCAAGTGTCCTCTTGTTGTAGTTTCTGGGGTCAGAGTCATGGTGCACGGTACGGCAGATCATTGCCATACAGTGCACCATGACTGACCCCAGTGACTACAAGAGGACACTTGATCCTTTGTTGTAGTCTCTGAGGTCACAGTCATGAAGTACTGTATGGCAATTATCTGCCGTGCCGTGCTTCATGACTGTGACCCCAGAGACTACAACAAGGTATCAAGCGTCCTCTTGTTGTAGTCTCTGGGGTCAGAGTCATGGTGCACGGTACGGCAGATCATTGCCATACAGTGCACCATGACTGACACCAGTGACTACAACAAGAGGACACTTGATCCTTTGTTGTAGTCTCTGGGGTCACAGTCATGAAGTACTGTATGGCAATTATCTTCCGTACCGTGCTTCATGACTGTGACCCCAGAGACTACACGGGATCAAGCGTCCTCTTGTTGTAGTCTCTGGGGTCAGAGTCATGGTGCACGGTATGGCAGATCATTGCCATACAGTGCACCATAACTGACACCAGTGACTACAACAAGAGGACACTTGATCCTTTGTTGTAGTCTCTGGGGTCACAGTCATGAAAGACTGTATGGCAATTATCTGCCGTACCATGCTTCATGACTGTGACCCCAGAGACTACAACAAGGGATCAAGTGTCCTCTTGTTGTAGTCTCTGGGGTCAGAGTCATGGTGCACGGTACGGCAGATCATTGCCAAACAGTGCACCATGACTAACCCCAGTGAATACAACAAGAGGACACTTGATCCCTTGTTGTAGTCTCTGGGGTCACAGTCATGAAGTACTGTATGGCAATTATCTGCCGTACCGTGCACCATGACTCTGACCCCAGAGACTACAACAAGAGGACACTTGATCCTTTGTTATAGTCACTGGGTCAGTCATAGTGCACTGTATGGCAATTATCTGCCGTACCGTGCTTCATGACTGTGACCCCAGAGACTACAACAAGGGATCAAGCGTCCTCTTGTTGTAGTCTCTGGGGTCAGAGTCATGGTGCACGGTATGGCAGATCATTGCCATACAGTGCACCATGACTGACACCAGTGACTACAACAAGATGACACTTGATCCCTTGTTACACACATGCACCCATCCATCCACGCATTCATGCACGCACCCATGCGCCCATCCATCCACGCACCCATGCGCTCATCCATCTATGCACGCACCCATGCGCCTATCCATCCACACACCCATCTATCTTTGCACCCACGCTCCCATGCACGCACCCATGCTCCCATGCACACACCCATGCGCCCATCCATCCACGCACCCATGCGTCCATCCATCCATGCACGCACCCATCCATCCACGCACCCATGCGTCCATCCATCCATGCACGCACCCATGCGCCTATCCCTCCACGCACCCATCCATCTTTGCACCCATGCACGCACCCATGCGCCCATGCACGCACCCATGCATCCACCCATGAACATGCACACATACACATACACACACACACACATACTTACCTCTCTCTCAAGATCCTCCAGTGAGGAGGAGGAGCCTGGGAGAAGAGGAGGAGCGCAACACCGAGGAGCCGCGGCACCACGGAGGACGACGGAGGACGGGTGAGAGGGGACACGGGGGGGCACTAGGGCACCCGGGCATTAGGGTTGCGGGGCACTAGGCACCCACCGGCGCCAGACCGCGCCGGTGCCTGCACCGGCGCCTGCAGCAGCGCCGGCATGCGGGAGGCTGCTGAGAGGGGATCGGTGCCGGTGGGGGGTGGGGGGGTTAACTTTGGAGTCGGAGGGGCTGAGAAGGGGGAGGGCACCCGCGCACCCACCCCTCCAAGCCTGATTGGAGAAATCCAATCAGATTTGGAGGGGAGAATCGCTCTGATTGGTAGTTCAGATTAAACTGCCAATCAGAGCGAATTCAGCCACGAGGGGGAAAAAGCCACCCCCCCAGGACAAAGTACAGGTCCTCATGTTCCCGCGGCACCAGTGACATGTCACTGGCCCCGATCACCGGTGCCGCGGGAACGCGATCCTGCCATGACGTTGTGGGACGTCACAGGTCGGGAACGCATCGACTTCTATGACGTCCCACGACGTCATGGGTCGTGAAGGGGTTAAAGACTGTTGGGCTTGCTTATGAATAAGAATATTAATAATAGTAGTAGGAGAAAGAGGATTAGGGCAAAATCACCGCTTTCGCCAGTAAGTAAAATGGCGGCGGTGACCGCGCACATGCGCATTAGCTCTATAGCTTCAGATGACGCGGAATAGTGCGCGCATGTGCAATAGAACCCGGAAACCGACGATGGTCTCTGCACGAGGCAGATGGCGGGGGAGAGCTCTGCAATACGGTCTGTGGTAAAGTGAAAAATGTTTTTAATGCACAGCTGCACTGAGATGTCATGAATTGGCAATTAACTGTAGGTCTCCTGACCCACACTTGAGAAAGTTCAGGTCAGCAGACATGAGGCCAGTGTGTGCGTCATAGTTTGTTAATGGACTTTAACACAGAGACACACTATGCGACATGCAGGCGAGTGTCTCCCATGCATCTCGCATAAGTCACCCAGCCCAGCTCCAGCCTCTCTGGACAGGTGCGGAGAGCTGATTGTGTTTCTCTGCAGCTCCATGATCCTGTCCAGAGAGGCAGAGGACGGGCTGGGTGACTTATGCGAGATGCATGGGAGACACTCGCCTGCATGTCGCATAGTGTGTCTCTGCTTTTAGGTTAATTGGCACAGCAGCATAAAGCATAATTTGGTACAGAACTGTAATAAATCTCTTGCAGATGGAGTTTATGCACCACACTGTAAGCCAAAAGCAAGACTGGAACAATATGAGGAAACCACTTCTATATTTTTTACCCACTCCTGATTATTAAGGCAAAGAATATGAGTCCGCACACATTGGAAGCAGCAGTGTGAACTGCGACCAATCCCCACCAAAAACATGAAAAACCAATGCAAAAACCGTATAAGTATCACACAAAAGGCGCTCTGCTGTAAAAATAAATAGCAAGTGCCGTAACAAAAACAGGGCCTTTTGGTTTATACGTTTTTGCAAAAAACATACAGTAAGCTGCCTCACCAACTTCACGGTGGGCCCTGGTAGAGACAGTCCTAACTCTGTCCCTAGATGCTACGTTAAAAACCTGCCAGTGTGTACATACCTCTGGGCAGGGCGCGGGAGAGCACAGGACAATCTCACCTTGTAAGGCGTGTGGCTGGCAGCTCTGGGTGCAGACTTCATAAGGGAGGGGCAGGTGCCTCCAAATTCTGCTGTTACCAGCAGGGGTGAACATGGAAGGCAAAGAATATGAGTCCGCACACATTGGAAGCAGCAGTGTGAACTGCGACCAATCCCCACCAAAAACATGAAAAACCAATGCAAAAACCGTATAAGTATCACACAAAAGACGCTCTGCTGTAAAAATAAATAGCAAGTGCCGTAACAAAAACAGGGCCTTTTGGTTATACGTTTTTGCAAAAAACGTACAGTAAGCTGCCTCACCAACTTCACGGTGGGCCCTGGTAGAGACAGCAGAGCGCCTTTTGTGTGATACTTATACGGTTTTTGCATTGGTTTTTCATGTTTTTGGTGGGGATTGGTCGCAGTTCACACTGCTGCTTCCAATGTGTGCGGACTCATATTCTTTGCCTTCATGTTCACCCCTGCTGGTAACAGCAGAATTTGGAGGCACCTGCCCCTCCCTTATGAAGTCTGCACACAGAGCTGCCAGCCACACAGCCTTACAAGGTGAGATTGTCCTGTGCTCTCCCGCGCCCTGCCCAGAGGTATGTACACACTAGCAGGTTTTTAACGTAGCATCTAGGGACAGAGTTAGGACTGTCTCTACCAGGGCCCACCGTGAAGTTGGTGAGGCAGCTTACTGTACGTTTTTTGCAAAAACGTATAAACCAAAAGGCCCTGTTTTTGTTACGGCACTTGCTATTTATTTTTACAGCAGAGCGCCTTTTGTGTGATACTTATACGGTTTTTGCATTGGTTTTTCCACTCCTGATTATTGTCTACAAATAGTGTTGTCAAATACTGAATGTATGAATGTGGCCTTAGTTACATTCTCACACTTTCTATAATATAATTATAATTCCAGTCCTGCTCATTTAAGGGAATGTGTAATCAAAGATTACACAGAAAGAAAAAATTTTTTTTTGTTAACTTGTATAAAATTTTAAATATTGGACTTCTTAAAAGGCATGGCAAACTCAGGGAAGAGGTTAACAATTTCTTTGGATTTGCAATGTAGACTCGTGTGAACATCTTCCCAACAAGCCCACTATGTAGCGGCCCTGACCAGCGATTCCACCTCCTGGAGACATGTTTACAGTCTGCTCTCGATTCAGTATTGCTTTTGTGCATAATTCTTTTCTAATTCTTTCCTAGTTTATGTCCATTTTACTTATCTGCCAAAGATTAAAGTTGTGCTTGATTTGAAGTCCATTTTCTACTTTATTTTTCTCTCCTCTATTCGAAAATGACATGTTCAATGACATGTTCATGAGCACCTTACTATCGCTAAGTTTTTGCAAAAATGGACTCCAGTCAAGCTTTGGAGTAATTTTTGTACTGAAGAAAGGCCTGGCAATCTACTTTTGTATCATGCCAAGAAATTTGATGAAGAGTACAACTAAAAGGACTTCGATATAGTGCTGGAAGACGCACCCCTAGGTTGTTGTAAGACACTGTAATAGATACTGGGGAAGAGCCGATGGTCAACCTGAGTATGATCAAGTCTTGTGACACATCAGGATCAAAGCTGCAAGGACATCTTGGTCGAAAAGGAAGATCAAAAGTTGAGGAGTTTTCCAGAAGTTCAGAACTTCACAAACCATGAATCAAGCCAAACGCAACATTGTGAAAGCCATAATGGATAGGGCCCCTTTCACATCAGCGTTTTTGCTGACTTGCGGGAGATGCGTCAGATTTACTGCTTCTGCCACAAAACAGCCGACTTGCGGCAAGCCCCATTCATTCTCTATGGGACTTGCAGCAAGTGCAGTTTTTGCCGCGATCCGACAAACCCAGCAGTTGTGACTGGTGAAAAAAAATGCGGTTAGCTGTGTTTTTTTGACTTACCGCAACTGCTGGATTGTGGCAAAAAATGCACTTGCAGCACCTGCTGCAAGTCCCATAGAGAATGAATGGGAGCTTGCCACAAGTCGGCTGTTACGCAGCAGATGTGGTAAATTTGACGGATGCTGATGTGAAAAGGTCCTAATACAGGCCTTGATTTACAAAGAATTAGTGAACTGTTACACTCAGGAGGCATGAGTGTGGAGATGTGGACCCACTAGACCACAGATGAGCTGTGGAAGCTGACCCTCGTATAGGAACAGGCAGGAGATGGAAATTGGTGGTAACACACAGTCTTTAATGAGGAAAACTCACAAGCACAGCCCAGACAAAGAACAGATAAGAGTCCATAGCAGAGTGTGTGGACTGTAGTGGACTAGGTACAGCAATGGATGCCAGGAGCAGCAAGAGTCTAGAGCTGGGTGTTGCAAGGCATGGAGCAGGCTCACCGAAGGCAAGGAGAAGGCAGGCAGGTGTAGCAGCCTCTGTGCAGACAAGTGCCGATGCAGACGTCGCAGGCTCTGTGCAGACGTAGCGAGCTCTGTGCAGATTGAGCAGGCTCTGTGCAGATTGAGCAGGCTCTGAGTAGACATAGCAGCCCCACTGCAGACAGATGCCGGTGCAGACGTGGCAGGCTCTGTGCAGATTGAACAAGCTCTGAGTAGACATAACAGCCTCACTGCAGACAGGTGCCGGTGCAGCGGACTCAGTGCAGATGTGGCAGGCTCTGTAAAGACGTAGCAGGCTCTTTGCAGACAAAGCAGGATCTGTGCAGGCTTGTACAGATGTTTCAAACTCTGCGATGAAACAACACTTCAGTGACATGATACACGGAACAGGATAAAAAGACAAAGGCAAGGCAAAGCACAGGACAGGGACCTGACAACTAGCCACGCAACTAGTGACTAAACACGTTGCTCAGGTTCCACCCTTAAGGGAAAATGCCTTATATACATAAAGCCTCTCAGCAATGGCCAGAGGCACTTCTAGTTTAGGGCGTACTGGCCCTTTAAATCTGAGAAGAGTACGGCGTGCTTCCAGAAGACCTGCTTAGAGCACGCAGGTGAAGTAAGAAAACAGGGAGCAAGGAGGCAGTGTGGGACTGTAAGCTGGGTGAGTATTCAGAGAGTAGGACATAGCATGGGGATGGGCAGACCATGTGGGACCGCATAATGGGCACCGGTCTCCCTGCCCCGTGGCCAAAGCAAATCGGGCAGGCCATATGGAGTCCTGTGATGGGCACCGGTCTCCCTGTGGCCAGGGGCATGATACAAACTAAGATGGACTCAGCCTGGACATTTCCAGTCAAATGATCATTGGATCATTCTGGCAATGATAGGTCAACAAAAAAAATTTTTTTTTTCTGGTGTCCAAAATATTTTAATGAATTTGGGGTATTTTTGGGGTGCTGATTCTGAATATGCTATCAGTTTTGCCAGATTGGCTCAAGTTTTTGAGATTTTTGGTATCTTATTTATAGCACTTGTTGGTAAATGCGACACATCATCTCATTAATTTCTTTGGATTAGTACTTGAACTGAGCAGTTCTCAATATAGTTTTGTGTTAATTAGTGTTCTAAAAGTTTGTTCATAGCTTGATTTTTGCACTAACTTTATGTTGTTGTCTGTTTTCCAGTGAAAAGCATGAACTCATCAAGAAGAAGTTGTCTTAACGATCCAGACTCATTCTGTTACATTTGTGGTGAATATACACTGCCAAAACATAGAAGAAACATAACAGACTTCGTTAAAAAAGTGTATTTTGCCTATTTTGGGGTTATGCTTGGGGACCAAGACAAGTTTTGGGCACCACACATAGTGTGCAAAGCACGTATCGAATTATTACGAAAATGGAGCAAAGGACAAAGAACAAGCTTCAAATTTGGTGTTCCAATGGTGTGGAGAGAGCAAAAAAATCATCATGATGACTGTTATTTCTGTGCAGTGCAAATACAAGGATTCAATAAGCATAAGAAACGAAAATGGGAGTATCCTAACATGGAATCTGCAAGAAGGCCTGTCCCTCATTGTGAAGATGTGCCTGTACCTGTGTTTACCATGTTACCTGACCTTCCCCCACCTGATGATGATGATGAAATGCAGGGTATGGAGCTAAGGCTACTTTCACATAACGATTTTGTAAAATCCGATGCTGTCCGGTATAAATCGGACAGCATCGGATTCCTCTGATGCCTGGAATCGGGTGCCAAATAGGCACCCGATTCCGACAGAAAATAGAATGCCCGCCCTCCTGTCAGATCGCTCCCTGAGAGCTGTCAGTCTCTCCCCCGGTCCTCTTCTTTATCCCCTGTGTCTCCCCTCTTGGCCCCCGGTCCTCCCCTCTTATCCCCTGTGTCTCCCCTCTTATCCCCTGTGTCTCCTCTCTGCACCCCTGGTCCTCCCCTCTTGGCCCCCGGTCCTCCTATGAGTCCATCCCCAGTCCTTCAATGTGCTGCCCCCATGTGTCCTCCGGCCCCCCCATGTGTCCCCCTCCTCTCCTCCTCTTGTCCTCCCCCTCTCCTTTTGTCCTCCTCCTCCTCTCCTCTTGTCCTCCCCTCTCCTCCTCTCCTTACCTGTCCACGACTCCTGCACGGTCCCGCGCGTCTCCGGTGTCTGGCTGCTCTGTCTTCAGTGCTGCCAGGACCTCTCGTGATGTCACAATCACATGACTGCCGGCTATTGGTTCCTGGCAGTCATGTGATTGTGACATCACGGCAGGTCTTATCAGCACAGACGGCAAGATACTTGGAGATACCGGAGACGCCGGGAGACGACGTGGGCCTCGTGGACAGGTGAGCATAGTTTTTTATTTTTTTAATTAACCCATTCATTCACTTTTGGAGCGATTTTAGTGTACTGAGCATGCTCAGTACACTAAAATCGGTCCGAGGAGACATAAGATGTTTCCTCGGACCCTGCTCCATAGGGCCCCATGTCAAATTGATCGGGTCGGATCGGATGTGCACTAAATGCCATCCGATCTGGTCCGATCCGAATCTGTCAGATTTTATTTTAGGTGCAAAAATCGGAGCAAGCTCCGATTTTTGCACCTAAAAAAAAATCGGACAGATTCGGATCGGACCAAATCGGATGGCATTTAGTGCACATCCGATTCGGTCCGATGCCCATAGGGCTGCATGGGGTCCGAAAATCGGTCCGATGCTGTCCGATTTTTATCGGACAGCATCGGAACTGATAAAATCGTTATGTGAAAGCAGCCTAAGCATTAGTTCTGGAAGTGAACTAGAATATGAAGGAAGTTTCAGAACACCTACGCAATTTACCCAAGGAGAGCTCAACGATCTAATAAGAGACCTCAACCTCTCAAAAAGTGCATCCGAACTTTTAGCTTCAAGGCTAAGTGAAAAAAATTGTCTGACGCCTGGAACTAAAATTACATCTTACAGGACCAGAGAAGAAGCACTTCTTCCATTTTTCTGTGAAGATGACCTACTTGTATATTGTAAGGATATTCCTGGCCTGATGCTGCAAATGGGTTTACAAGTATATCGTCCTGTAGACTGGAGGCTTTTCATAGATAGTTCTAAAAGGAGTTTGAAATGTGTTTTGTTGAACAATGGCAATCAGTGTGCATCTCTTCCAGTAGCTCACTCAACTAAACTTGCAGAACAATACCAAAATGTCAAAATGGTCTTGGAGAAACTGTGCTACCATGAACATTCGTGGCTGATATGTGTTGATTTAAAAATGGTCAACTTTTTACTTGGACAGCAAAGTGGATACACAAAGTATCCTTGCTTCATCTGCATGTGGGATAGTAGAGCAAAACATCAGCACTGGGAGAAACTGAATTGGCCTCCAAGGGACACCTTGACAGTAGGAGCATCAAACATAGTGAACGAACCTTTGGTGGACAGGGAAAAAATCATTCTACCACCACTTCACATAAAGTTAGGATTAATGAAGCAGTTCGTCAAGGCATTAGACAAAGATGGTAATTGCTTCATGTACATCTGCAGATCTTTCCCTGGTCTTAGTAGCGAAAAACTGAAGGCAGGAATCTTTGATGGTCCTCAAATTCGGAAACTCATTAAAGATTCAAATTTTCCTAAGGAAATGAATGACATTGAAGCTGCTGCATGGTGTAGTTTTGTGTTGGTAGTGAAGAACTTCTTGGGAAATCAAAAGGCAGACAATTATGAAGAACTGGTACAAAACATGCTATTGAGATTTAGAAATCTGGGTGTACACATGAGCATTAAATTGCATCATCTTCACAGTCACTTGGACAGATTTCCAGAAAACCTTGGAGATTTTAGCGAAGAACAAGGGGAGAGATTTCATCAGGATATTATGGTGATGGAGGAAAGGTACCAAGGCAGATGGGACAGACATATGATGGCTGATTACTGCTGGAATCTACAGCGTGACTGCCCAATAGCTCACATAGAAGAAAATCAATATAAAAAGCGCTTTTCCAGCGATTAAATGTCTATCTTTCATGTCTTGTTCATTTTTGAAGATTACTTTCTAAAACTAGTTAAAATAAACTAAAATCAACATTTACTTTGTTAAATTTATTGTATTCATGACAATATCAATAAAGTTAATGCGCGTGTAGCAAATTACGTCTTTTTTTTTACACATTTTACGAAAAATCTCAAAAACTTGAGCCAATCTGGCAAAACTGATGACATATTCAGAATCAGCACCCCAAAGTTACCCTAAATTCAATGAAATATCTTTGGCACCAAAAATGCTGTTGATAATCAAAGAGGAAACGCTGTCGCTTTTAATCTTAAAATTTGCCTGCACTGTCCTGACGTACAATACAAGTATAAGGTGCGCAATCCATGTTACAGTTATACACGTCTACTCACTAATAACAGACGCCAAGAAGGATTTTAAACTATTCTACGATCAAGTTCAAGAAAAATTTGATGTCAAAACAAGACTTACTCATCATGGGAGACATGATTCTCAAAGTAAGCCATGGCAAACATGGAACCATTGTTGAAAACTTTAGAATTGGTGAATGAAACGAGGTTGAAGAAAGTTTCATTGACTTATGTATGAGAAATAAGATGTCCATCATAAACACCTTCTTCCAAAATCACAAATGGAGACTCTACACATGGACATCACCAAATGGGGCCTATAAGAATCATATTGACTATGGTACATATGTGTTCATCAAAGATGTAGGTTGCCAATCATTACTGTGAAAACAAGGCCAGGAGATGACTTGTGGAGCTAATTATGACCTTTTGACAGTTAAGATTACAGTCAAGTTGCGCAAATGGATTAGACAACAAGCTATTTCCAACTTTCATTTGCTGAATATATGTGAGATTTTCTGGAATAATCTACTGAACTGATTTATATCACTGGACTTGGATGAAATAATGGACATATATCATATAAGAACTATTATAACTAAAGAAGCCAGAAAGGGAATAAACAAGAGGCAGAAAAGGCAGCCATGATTAACAGTAGATACCCTTAAGATCATTAAAGAAAAAATAATGGCAAAAGCTGAAGGTAACAAGGAGGATGCAGACAACGTCAGTAAAAAACTAAAGAGAGCCATTCGAGAAGACAAAACTTTATTACCAAAAGATATGTACAGCGATAGTAAAGAAACAGACATGGACAACTGGTAAATGGCCCAATGACTAGACAAGATGAGTCCTATTCCAAAGAAGGAAGATTCTTCCGAGTGTGGAAACTATCAGACTATTGTGCTCATGGCAGCAAAATACTGGCTACAACCTTAGTTTGAAAATGAGCTTCCAGAACAAGCAGGATTCAGAAAAGGCAGAGGAACAAGATTTGTAATTGCTAACATTAGATGGATAATGGAAAAAGAAGAGATCTTTTTTGCTTCATCGACTACTGCAAAGCTTTTGACTGTGTTGATCACCAGAAACGTTGGAATACCAAGAAGGATATGGGTGTGTCGAACCATATAATCAGTCTCATCAGGAAACTTTACATCGACCAAAAAGCAACAGTCCAAACAGCATATGGTGACATGGCATGGTTCAAAGTAGAGCAAGGCGTCAGATAAGGCTGCATCATGTCACCATTTCTCTTCAATTTATATGCAGAAGCTATTTTCAGGAAGGCTGGACTTGCCAAAAAAGAAATCAAAATTGCTGGATGAATCATTAACAATCTTAAATACGGAGACGATACAACATTGATAGCAACAATCATAAATGAAATGAAAGACTTATTACGAAGTATCAAGATGGAAAATGGGAACATGCAACTCTTAAGGCCCCGTCACACCTGGCGACGGGGCTGGGGATGTCGGCGGCGACTGGCGGGTGCGCGCACGATTTTGCCGCCCGATTTTGCCGCCCCACCAGCGTCGCCGTCCCCCATTTACATGGGGCGACATCTCCAGCCCCGTGCCAGCAAGCTGACAGGCGGCTTCGCCGCCGGGGTGTCTGAAAACCCCAGCGGCAATGCAGGACAATCGGAGCCTATGGCTCCCATCGCCTGACAGGTCGCCGACGGCCGGTTACATGGGGCGATGTGTGCACATCGCCCCAGATTGGTCGCCTGGTTTCAGAGAACTGCTCTGAAACTAGGCGACCTCCCGGCGGCGCCGACATTGCCCCTTTACATGAGGCGACGTAGGGGCGATGTTGCCGCCGATAGGCAACGCCCCTATGTCGCCTATGTAAGTGGCGGCGATATTGCCCCGTGTGATGGGCACTTTAGGGTACCGTCACACTGTGTGACGGCACTGGAGATGTCAGCGGCAACGGGCGGGAGAGCGCACATTTTTGCCGCCCCCGCCAGCGTCGCCGTCCCCCATTTACATGGGACGACACCTCCGGCGATCTGTCAGGTGGCATCGCCACTGGGGTTTCCCATCCCCAGCGGCGATGCCTTAACATGGGAGCCTATGGCTCCCATCGCCTGGCAGATCGCCGTCGGCCGTTTACATGGGGCGATATGTACACATCGCCCCAGATCGGCCACCTGGTTTCAATACATTAGGCTATGCAGGGGCGATATCGGTGCCGATAGGCCACGCCCCTGCATCGCCTAAGGAATAGGCGGTGCCGTCGCACAGTGTGACGATACCCTCAGGGCCACGTCACACACACAGATAATTGTGCAGAGATTGTTTGCAGATCTCTGGTTGCAGTGAAATCATGGACACATTGTTCCATTTTGTGGCCGTGTACAAATGGAACAATGTGTCCATGATTTCACTGCAACCAGTAATCTGTGAACAATCTCTGCACAGATATCTGTATGTGTGACGTGGCCCTTAGGGTACCCTTCACACACGGCAATATTGCTAGGCAATTTCACTGGCAATTTGCTGGTTGCAGTGAAATCATGGGCACACTGTTCTATTTTGTTGCCATGTACAAATGATACAATGTGTCCATGATTTCACTGCAACCAGCAAATTGCCAGTGAAATTGCCCAGCAATATTGCCACATGTGAAGATGCCCTCACTCAATATAAAGATAAAGATATTGACTCCTACCAAGAACAACCGAGACACACTTGAGATGGACAGTGATGGATTGGAGGTTGTAGAGGACGTCAACCTACTGAGATCAATGATCACCCAAGATGCAACAATAACATTGAAATTCAACAGGCATATAGCTATGTGTAAAAAAAACAAGGTCGTCAAATCGAGGAATATTTTACTGGTGGCAAAGACATGGCTTGTACATATTCTGTCCTTTTCTGTAGTAACTTATGGATGTGAAACCTGAAATATAAAAGAACAAGACAATAGAAGAATCAACATCTTTAAAATGTGAAGCTGGAGAAGGATGTTATCAATACCATGGACGACAAGAAGAATCAAATCAACTTTGGAACAATTCAAGCCAGATATGTCACTCAAAGCTAGAATCACCAAGCTGCGACTTGCCTTCTATGGACACATCATATAAGGAGAGGAATTACTGGAGAAGGGCATAATGGTCGGAAGAATAGAAAAAAACAAGGTGAAGAGGAAGACCAGCAACCCAATAACTTGATAAATCAAAACAATGGTGAAGACCCTTGTGGACCTATTCAGGCTTGCACAACATGAATATGGCCAGGAGTATGCATGTCACATTCTTGCGGCCATGCGACCACCGTTCCCAGCTCTGAAACCGGCGAATCCTCACAGCTTGCAGTGCAGGTGATGTGAATATTCATAAGCCTGCAGTCAAATACTGTGACAGAGTGACTGCAGACTTATGGATATAGCAAGACAACACTTTTAAAGAGGATGTACACTACTTGGACAACCCCTTGCCAATCCTCATGTCCGCCCTCACAAAAATAACTGAATTAGTCCTTACCGGTAATACCTTTTCTTGGAGCCTTCCACGACAGCATTGGAGGATGTCGTCCACGCCCTATTGGGGGACAGGAACACAGAGAGGTTAAAAGCCCCTCCCCTTCCTCAGTACTCTAGTGTTTACCAAGATCACCCTTAGCCATGGATTACCTGATACAAACCGGAATCAAACTCCAACAAGGGGGGAACTGATGCTGTCGTGGAAGGCTCCAAGAAAAGGAGTTATCGGTAAGGACTAATTCAGTTTTCTCCATTCGCCTTCCACGACAGCATTGGAGGAATACCCCCGATACTCCTCAGGGTGGGACTATTGCCTGTAGGACTTTTCTACCAAAGGACAGATCCCGACTGAAGGAGAGATCTAACCTATAGTGGCGAGAAAAAGTGAGGAGAGACTACCACGTAGCCGCTCTGCAAATCAGCTCCGATGAAGCTCCAGCCTGCTCCACCCAGGACGTAGAAGCAGCCCGAGTTGAAGGACCCTTCAACCCCATCGGAGGAGCAAGGACCGGAGCGACGTAGGCCTCACAGATCACCTTCGTGATCCAGGAAGTGATGGTAGCCTAGGAAGTCTTCTTCCCTGTATTTTTCCCAAAATGCTGAACAAAACAGGTTCTGATCCAACCTCCAGGAAGCGGTCTCTCGGCGGTAGTGGAGGACAGTCCGACGAACATCAAAGGAGTGAAACACGGCCTAAGCTGCATTGGCAGGAGAGTGACCAAATGAAGGTAGAAACACATCCTGGGACCGATAGATAGAATAGATGAATGCAACCGAAGCGTAATGCGAACAATGGACACCACGAGGCACGGAGCCCGGACAGAGAGCGCCTGCAGTTCTCCAACTCTGGAGCAGAAGTGATGGCCACCAAAAACGCCACCTTGTGAGAGAGACGTAAGGGATGCAGCCGACAAGGGTGCAAAGGGACTTAGAGAAAACCCGTGGAGAACAATCTTCAAATCCCAGGGAGGGATAGAAGGCCGAATCGGGGACGCCGCCCCCAAGCTGACGTAAAAAAAACCACTTGAGCCATCAATGGGAAGCAAGATCCTGAGCAAAACTGCCCCAAGTGCCGACACCTGGACTTAAAGAGTGCTCGGCCGAAGCCCCAAATCAAAGCCACGCTGCAAAAATTCAAGAGTTGGGCCACATTAGGATGATGCATGGCCGGGATGGAAGGAGCACACCAGGACAGGAACCGATTCCAGCCCTCCCGTAAATAGCGTGCGACACAGGCTGCCTGCCCTGCCGAAGCGTGCGGATCACTGCCTGGGAGAGACCCTTTGTCCTCAGGATCCCGGCCGCAACAGCCAGGCCGCCAGATAGAGCCACTGAAGGCCCGGGTGAAAGAGGACCCTGGGACAGTAGGTCGAGACAGTGGGGCAACCTAATTAGTCCCACCAGGCCCAGGACTCGGATGGCGTCATACCACGCCCGTTTGGGCCACAGGGGAGCCACCAGGATAGTCGGCACCCCCTCCGCCCGAATTTTTTGCAACGCCTTGGGAAGTAGCGGGATTGGAGGAAATGCATACACCAAACGGAAGGCCCCGAGGATGGTCTGACCCAGTCAGGGAGAAAAAGGGGGGCACCTTTGTATTCGAGCCCGAAGCGAACAGGTCGATCGAAGGGACACCCCACCTGTCCGTAAGAGAGCGAAATACATCCGGATGGAGGCACCATTCTCCTTGGTGGACCTCCGTGCGGTTCAAGAAATCTGCCTGTACATTGGCCATTCCCTTCAGATGAACTGCCGAGGAGGAGAGAAGATGGCGTACTGCACACGAAAAGATCAGTCTTGCCAGCACCTGCAAGTGTAATTTCCGGAGGCAGAGAGTTTTAAACCAAAAAATAATAATTGCAAAAAACAAGCCTGTTCTATCTCAATGCTCTTTATTATGAATTAATGCACACGATAAAAACAAGCTACATATTGCACATAAGTAATAAAAATATGTAATATAGTCTGGTGTATTAGAGACGGGTTAGTAGCCTTTCACTACCAACAATCAGTGACAATGGGGTACAAACATATCTCCAGGTAGGTTAGAGTGAGAATATATAGAGGTTAGGTCAGAAGATCAAGGGAAAAGTAACTATCTACCACATAGTCACTATATCCTCAATGATTCACAAGCCCTGCATGGTATAAAATAACCAGTTCCCCCCCTAATCCCACTATATACACCCAGGAGTAGTTTCTTGCTTACCCATAGCCACAGCTGGAGGTAGATGGCACTCTGGAGTACCCCGACGAGTTTCCCTCAGCTTCCTCAGGGGGCATGTTCTCTATCCAGCCTCTAGTCCTTATATGTCACCTACGCCTGATTAATTGCCTCCCCGCACCTGTACCGCATACACGCGGCCGCGCAGTCCATCACTCGCGGTTTCCGGCCTTCACAGACCGGATGTGCGTCACGACGTCACATCCGTCCTTCTCAGAAGCCTTCTGCCGCACAGCGAGGGACGGGCGACCGCGCATGCGCGGATCGCGGGCGCCATTTTACAGTAGGGCAAATTTGCCCACATCATAAATATGGCATTCTTTGACTAAATGAAAACCTCCCCGGGGGCATCACGGACCACTATCTGGAGGTATATAGATAGAGAGTATTCTAGGAGACAGACCCAAAAGGAAGGGGAAATATCAGCATAAATACATATATGTATAAATCAGCATAAAGATATACATTTGTCAGCAGTTTGCACATTCTCTCTCCATTCCAAGGGCATCGTCTCTGAGACTATATTCCTCCTCCAGATCAGGATTATGATGATGTATAGGGTATCATTCAAGTCTCTTAGGCTCAATCAATAGATGGTGACACAACAAAAAACTAAAACACAGAAAAAAGAAAAATAAAAACAGTTAAAACCACAAAAAGAAACATTTAATAGGGAACCCATCAAGGGTCTCCATCACGGTGCCACATAGAGTCAAATATCTATAGATTATTCAGCATGCTGCTCAGTCAGAAAACCGATAGTCCAATTTATTACCCTCATCTTTGGCCGAGAGCGCACCCATACATAGAGAGATGCAGATAAAAAATACTACATAGTGGATCAGAAATCATAAGTAGGACGAGAAACTAAGTCTCTCGTTCAACCCCCCTGGGGATAAAGTCCCCAGGCGGACGATCCACTGGCACTCTCTTTTTGCAAGTGCTTTCTTATAATCCCCACCCCTCGCCCCTAAGTGGCAGACATCAATGGCCATAAATCTGAGGTTCGTTGGGTCACAGTCATGTTTCACCTTAAAGTGACGAGGCAGTGTCTTAAGGCAAGGGTCACTCAATTCAACCTTTTTGGCCGCCAGAATGTCTCTTACGTGTTCCCTGACCCTAATTCTAAATTCACGTGTTGTTAAACCAATATATATCATGCCACAAGGACATGTAGCATGATATATAACATTTTTAGTGGTGCACGTTATATAGTGCCTTATATCATAGATCTTATCATTGTTTGCGGCCCTAAATGTCTTAGATCTTACTGAATTTTGGCACGCCAAACATTCACCACAAGGAAAAAATCCTACCCGTGTCCTGCCTCCACTCACTATCGGTCTTGATTTATTCACATAGTGACTGTGCACCAACGTATCCCTCAGACTGCAACTTCTTCTTGCGGTCAGCAGTGGCCTTTCCGTCACGGATTCCTTTAATCCAGGTACCAAATGGAGGATACCCCAGTGTTTTTTCAGAACACCCCTGATTCTGTCCCACTTATCATTATAAGTTGTTATAAATCTCACAATTTGTACACCTTCCTCCTTCCCCCTCTCCTCCGACCGCCTCCTCCCCTGCAGCAGGGCACCCCTTTGTAAACCCTGGGCTTTATGGTATCCACTTTTTACACAGCGTTTGCTATACCCCCTTGACAAAAAGCGATTTCTCAGGTCTTTGGCCTGCTCCTCGAAAAATATTTCCGAGGAGCAGACTCTTTTGGCCCTTATATATTGGCCAATAGGGATCGCCGATATCGTAGCTGGGGTATGGGCTGAAGTCGCGTGCAAAAGTGCATTCACTGATGTTTCCTTTCTGTACATATCTGTCTGTATAGAACCATCAGGATGAATGAGTATTTTCACATCCAAGAAATCCATCGACGATGTGTGATGCTTGTGGGTCAGTCTGATATTATATTCATTGGAGTTAAGATTTTTCATGAACTCCTCCAGTTGTAATACTGTCCCCCTCCACAGCATCAACACATCGTCGATGTATCTCATCCATGATAGGGCATGGGTGCCGGCACGCGCGCCCTCCCCGAAAATCTCCCTCTCCCAGAATCCGAGAAAGAGATTTGCGTACGAGGGCGCACATGCCGCCCCCATTGCCGTACCCCGCTGCTGCAGGAAGAACCGGTCTTTGAAGAGGAAGAAGTTGTGAGTTAATATGTATTCTAGAAGGTCCAGAATCAGGGTGCTAAGAGAGTCCTCCAAACTACTACCTCTCAAAAAGAAGGTCACTGCCTTAAGACCATCCAAATGATTTATTGAGGAGTACAAGGACTCCACGTCTGCTGTAACCAGTAGAGTGTCCGGATCCACAAAGATCCCATCAATCTGCCTCAGGACATCCGATGTGTCACGGACATAGGAGGGCAGCGTTTCCACCAGTGGGTGCAGGTTTAACAACACGTGAATTTAGAATTAGGGTCAGGGAACACGTAAGAGACATTCTGGCGGCCAAAAAGGTTGAATTGAGTGACCCTTGCCTTAAGACACTGCCTCGTCACTTTAAGGTGAAACATGACTGTGACCCAACGAACCTCAGATTTATGGCCATTGATGTCTGCCACTTAGGGGCGAGGGGTGGGGATTATAAGAAAGCACTTGCAAAAAGAGAGTGCCAGTGGATCGTCCGCCTGGGGACTTTATCCCCAGGGGGGTTGAACGAGAGACTTAGTTTCTCGTCCTACTTATGATTTCTGATCCACTATGTAGTATTTTTTATCTGCATCTCTCTATGTATGGGTGCGCTCTCGGCCAAAGATGAGGGTAATAAAATGGGACTATCGGTTTTCTGACTGAGCAGCATGCTGAATAATCTATAGATATTTGACTCTATGTGGCACCGTGATGGAGACCCTTGATTGGTTCCCTATTAAATGTTTCTTTTTGTGGTTTTAACTGTTTTTATTTTTCTTTTTTCTGCTGTTTTAGTTTTTTGTTGTGTCACCATCTATTGATTGAGCCTAAGAGACTTGAATGATACCCTATACATCATCATAATCCTGATCTGGAGGAGGAATATAGTCTCAGAGACGATGCCCTTGGAATGGAGAGAGAATGTGCAAACTGCTGACAAATGTATATCTTTATGCTGATTTATACATATATGTATTTATGCTGATATTTCCCCTTCCTTTTGGGTCTGTCTCCTAGAATACTCTCTATCTATATACCTCCAGATAGTGGTCCGTGATGCCCCCGGGGGGGTTTTCATTTAGTCAAAGAACGCCATATTTATGATGTGGGCAAATTTGCCCTACTGTAAAATGGCGCCCGCGATCCGCGCATGCGCGGTCGCCCGTCCCTCGCTGTGCGGCAGACGGCTTCTGAGAAGGACGGATGTGACGTCGTGACGCACATCCGGTCTGTGAAGGCTGGAAACCGCGAGTGATGGACGGCGCGGCCGCGTGTATGCGGTACAGGTGCGGGGAGGCAATTAATCAGGCGTAGGTGACATATAAGGACTAGAGGCTGGATAGAGAACATGCCCCCTGAGGAAGCTGAGGGAAACTCGTCGGGGTACTCCAGAGTGCCATCTACCTCCAGCTGTGGCTATGGGTAAGCAAGAAACTACTCCTGGGTGTATATAGTGGGATTAGGGGGGGAACTGGTTATTTTATACCATGCAGGGCTTGTGAATCATTGAGGATATAGTGACTATGTGGTAGATAGTTACTTTTCCCTTGATCTTCTGACCTAACCTCTATATATTCTCACTCTAACCTACCTGGAGATATGTTTGTACCCCATTGTCACTGATTGTTGGTAGTGAAAGGCTACTAACCCGTCTCTAAGACACCAGACTATATTACATATTTTTATTACTTATGTGCAATATGTAGCTTGTTTTTATCGTGTGCATTAATTCATAATAAAGAGCATTGAGATAGAACAGGCTTGTTTTTTGCAATTATTATTTTTTGGTTTAAAACTCTCTGCCTCCGGAAACTATGTATGAAATTGAATGTAGGAGAGTCCAATTATACGATTTTTACTATCCATATAAAACTCAGTTGATTAAAATACCTGCAAGTGTAAGCCTCGAGTACTGCCTTGGTGCCGCAAGAAGGCAACCGTAGTCACGTTGTCCGACAGGATCTTGACATGATGACCCCGGAGACCGTGAGCTGCGCATCAAGCGCGTCCTCCACTGCGAGAAGTTCCCGGAAGTTTGAAGACTGGCGACTGACCGAGCGACTCCAAATCCACTGGTACGGTGTGCGATCCACCATCGCGCCCCAACCGGAAATGCTGGCAGCAGTGGGAACAGAGGTCACAAGAGCCTGCAGCCAGGCCACCCTCGGCCGAAGGTGTCCGGGATTCATCCAGGAAAGCGAGGTGACCATCCGCCCCGGGTTCTGGACCCGCGAGGTTTAGGAATCCTGACGTCTGACCCAGGAACTCAGTATGTGTTCCCGGAGCAGACTGGAAGGGGCCTGAGCCCATGCTACCGACTGAATGCAGGCTGTCATCGCCTCTAACAGGGATATTGCTTCCCGCAAGTAGGGCGACCTCCTTGCCCGGAAGCAGGTCAGATGCACGCAGCGCAGAAGCTGATGTGCCGCAGGAAGGAATGAGGCCTGTCTGGAGGAGGCCAGCAAGACTCCCAAAATTTGACGACGGGTTGCCGGCACCCGTTACGATTCCCAAAGAATGGGCACCCACCCCAGGGACTGAAGAATCTCCAACGTTTTGGAGACCAGTGTGCGCATAACCACTGCCGAAGGAGCAACCACCAACCTGTCGTCTAAATAGAGAAGCACCCATATCCCCTGGGTCTGGATGAATGCGATCACTTCCCCATGAGTTTGGTAAACTCTGGGGGCCTACGAAAACCCGAAGGGCAGCACATTAAACCGATAATGGACCGTCCCGCCTGCCCCGGAGATTGCGAATCGCAGAAAGCGCTTGTGGGACGGGTGAATGGGGCCATGATAATACGCGTCCTGGAGGTCCACAACAACCTGGAGTAACGCCCCTGGCCCTCCTCCCCAGGAGGAACAAGGGACCCCACACCTGAATCCAACAGGTCTCGCAGACCCGACAAGAAAAAATGTGCGAGAGTTTCCCTGAGGAAGCGAGGGGACTCGAAGACACAAAGGGGCTGGCTCTCGAATTCCAAGTGCAGACCCTCCCAAATGGTCAAGAGGATCCAAGGGCACGAGATTGCTTGCCCCTGTGGCAGAAACCGCAGGATCTGCCCCGCAATGGGGAAGGCGGCATTGTTTAGGGGGCGCTGGTGATGCCGCTGCTGGGGGAGCAAGATATTACGGGTCTTGGCCCCTTTCTGGAATGCCCAGCGACCAGACTTACCCTTCCCTTTAGACTGGGAGGGTTGGCTGCGCTCAGGCCGAAAGGACTGCCTCCGAAAGGGCTTCTGTTCTGGGAGACACATTTTCCGGTCTGACACCTTTCCCAGGATGTCATCCAATACCGGACCAAAGACAAAAGACCTTTGAAAGGGGAGGCCACACAGCTTAGACGTGACCTACCCATTCCACAAAGTAAGCCACACTGCCCTCAGAGCTGTGTTAGCCAACACTGCGCACCTGGTGCTAATGCGGATCGACTCAGCAGAGGCATCGGTCAGGAAGCCCGTAGCACGTATCAGAAGTGGAATGGAGTCCAAAGCTCCTCCCTGGGAGTACCCTGCAGGAGAAATTCCTCCAGCTGGGTGATCCACTTCAAGAGAGACTTGGTTAAAAGCCTCGCCCAACGGCTAGTGGCCCACAGTCGCCAGAGCACGGGGCCTGCCAGGGGGATTGCCTGCAGCCATCATGTGTCACCTATACATAATGCCTTGGATGATGTACAGCTCAGGATTGAACCCACAGCTGGGTACATGAGGCATGGTGCAGGTGATTAACTGCTACATGGTTGCTGCCAGAGCAGCCCCACACATGTAGAGGAAATGTTCACCTTTAAAGACATAGCTACCGCCTCCCAGGAGTTTTTGAGGACACTCTCCATCTTACGATCAAGGGGGTCCTTCAACTGGGAGGAATCTTCAAAAGGCAACGCGGTCTTATATGCTACCGTGGCCACCTGGATGTCCCTTTCGGGACCTCCCAGACAAAGTCATCACCCTCCAGTCCACTCGGATGGGGTGAGCAGCATGTTTTGAAGACTCCCACTCCCGGCGGATGAGAACCCGGATGACCTCATGGACAGGGAAGCCCAACTGCCGCTTAGCCTTTAGGCCTCTGAACATTTAATCCTGCACCGAAGAAGGGGGGGCCACCACCTCTACTCCCATGGTACTGTGGACAGTGTCCACCAATTCACCATTGACTCCGTGGAAAAATAGTAGTGTCCAGATTCTCGTGTCTGGACAGAGGCAACAGAGGCAATATTCTCGCCGTCCTCTGATGCTGAGCTCTGGTCAGCCTATGAGATCCACAAAGTCACAATCCTGGAGCTTCCACTCTTTCGGAGGGGAAGGCCTGGAAACTGCAGCAAAACTCGGCAGTGCCGAGATAGAAGCCTGCACCTCTTCCCTAATGGATTGGAGCTCCTCAAGCAGGGATGGGGAGTCCATCCTGACAACACTGTCAGTCATGGCCGACACCTTTTTGTAAGAAGGAAGTTCGTGCCGCAGCCACATTTCCTGGACGTGTTTTGCTCCCTTTCACAGGTGGCCCTTGTCTCCCTGTAGAAAAAAAGGGAAGAGAAGGGGGTCCCAGTGGGAGTGCAGGGCCTAAATAACTCTACCCCTTGTGACCACCCCCAGAAACACTTACATGAGCTGGGGGAACGTTGGGCTCTGCAGAAGCAGAGGTGGAAGCCTATCACCCATGTTTCATTACCTGGGTGTAGCTTCCGGCGGGTACATGTCCAGAAGTACCGTGCCCCCAACGAGGAACACCTGTTCCCTCCCTCCTCCTGGTCACCGGCCCGGGCAGTAGCGCGCGATAGGCCTGCTGGGTTCCCTGGAGCCGCGCCCAGTCTGTACAGGAGCCACCGCACGAAACAGGAAGTGCCCCGCCTGAAACAGGAAGTGCCATCCAGGAACCTCTGATGCATGCCCCAGGGACCGCAGCTGGAGGAGGGAGACGCCGGAGAGCTGAACAGGCCTCCGGCGCTGCAATACACGGCCTGCTTTGCCCCGTAGGATGCAGGAAGGCCGGATGGTCCCACCACAGGAGCCCCGAGAAGGAGGAGGCCACCCCCGACGTCCATCCCTGGCCCGGCTGTAAGTACACCCCAATGCTGCCTCTGCCGGCCTGACAGCACTGGAACCTCTCCATGCCCCAAGGGGGACAGGAAGACACTGGAGTACTGAGGAAGGGGATGGGCTTTTAACCTCTCTGTGTTCCTGTCCCCCAATAGGGCGTGGACGACATCCTCCAATGCTGTCGTGGAAGGCGAATGGAGAAAAATACCTATGCACACCTCTGGTGTTGGCATAGGTGAAGTGATGTCGGAACTTGTGTTCCTGGGGCCCACTTGACATTGTTATGACAGGAGTCCTGCGACCAATGTCGGCTTCTTTCTCCCTGCCTTTGAAGGGTTTAGTAGTTAACAGGAAGTTAGGTGCCAGACACTGAAAAATGCATCCGAAAAATGCACCATTAATGCAAGTAAACCATGCTGCATTTTTTTGGGTGCATTTTTCTGCCATGAGATGCAGAAAATCTTGGCACCAAATTTGCAGTGTGCGCACATTCCCTTACAATCCTTGCTGGAGGGTGCAGGGTGCCCCTCCTACATCAATATGCCCATTGCACATCTAGATGAATTTTTTTTCAACAGGTGTAGTTTGTTAAATGATGTTACTTATTCCTGGCTGTGATTCTATTTTACAACAACCCAAAACCAAAAAAATATGTATTGTCTCCAAACGCCTTGCAATACTTGGTTCATACCCTTTTTTGCAAAAAAACGTACTTAAGCCATCCCACCACGGCAAGGTGACCCACTTCGGAATGGCTCCTACTCTTAAGGCCACGTCACACGTAACAATATCGTTGACGATATCGTTCAAAAGTCACGTGTTCTGTGATGCTTGAATGATGTCGAAACGACATTGTTGCGTGTGACACTACAATCAATGAACGATCAGTTGGCTGATCGTTCATCGTTTGATTTGAGGACAGGACCTCAAATCTACTGTTGACACCGGGAGACGACTGATAAGCCAGCTCCCAGCGCCTCTCTGCAAGCGCTGGGAGCTGGTATCCAAGGTAAACTGCAGGTAACTAGGCAGCGCTCGCTGCCTAGATACCCGATGTATACCTTGGTTACTAGCCTTCTCCGCTCACCGGCTGGTATCCAAGGTACACAGTGGGTAACTAGGGACCCTAGTTACCCAATGTGTACTTTGGATACCAGCTGGTGAGCAGAGAAGGCTGGTAACCAAGGTATACATCGGGTATCTAGGCAGCGCGCACTGCCTAGTTACCCGCAGTTCACCTTGGAGACCAGCCTGCTCCCGCTTACCGCAGCCTGGCAGCGGGAGCAAGACATCATGGAAACAATATTTAAATCATTTCCACGATGTCTCTGGTCCATTGATCGCTGGTGAGTCTGCCTGTGTGACAACTCACAGCGATCTGAATGATTTTGTTAGCGATCGCACGTGCATGTGATCGCTAACAAAATCGTTCATCGCATTGCTGTGTGTGACGGCACCATTAGGCTATGTTCACACAATGCGCATTTTATGTGCTTTTTTATGCAGTTGCGCTTCTTTATGCGCATACGCGGCAAAAAGCGCAACTGCATTCACATAGTGCGCTTTTTTTCTCCGCGCTTTTCCCAAGCCCATTTTAACATGTCTATTCTTTTTATGCACGCACTTTTGCAGTGAAAGCGCATGTGTACAAAAACACGCAAAAGTGCAACATTTGAATGCATTTCAGCAAAACCCATAGGTTTTGCTGAACTGCAATTCCATAGCGTTTCACTGCATTTACACACACGTAAAAAAGCACAGCGTAAATGCAGGAAAGAGCTGCAAATACGCAGTTTGTGAACGTAGCCTTAACCATATTATAACCTGCTACTGTGCTTATTGATCTCACAAGTAGCAGGGTGCTGTGTATGAACTGTGCCCAAAAATGTATCACAGATGGGATGCAGTATACCGGTTTCTGTTCAGTAGGAGGTGGGCCTCTCCAACTTGCCAGGAGACAAGTGGTCAGGTTAAATTTCAGACAAAAGCGGACACAGAACAAAGTAGTGTGATTCTATTTTAGTCAGGTGAAAGTCAGGAATCCCAGCCTGGAAAGGGAGAGAGAAAGGAGAGGAGAGAGATTTTAAAAATAATTTCTGATAGCCAGAAATCATTTCAGTAAGCATGCGGTTTTTGCGAAAAATGCACCAAAAAACTATGAACACACCAGCATTTTTTTCATGATTACATTAAAGTAAATGAATAGAAAATGCAGCAAAAAACAGACCAACAATTGACATGCTGCAGATTCTTTCTACACCAAATCTGCAAGGAAAAAATAAGCAACGTGCACATTTCAGAACTCTCAGATTTTTGAAGGCAGAAGATGTACATGGAATTAGAGAAGCCTGCAGTTTCCTTGGGGGAAGAGTTTAAGGGAACCAGGTGAAAAGTGGGCTGTGGCGAGAACAAAGCTATAAAAAGTCCGGAGCAGTCCTACAAGCAGCGTTGCCATTCCTATTCCCCCCAAGAGAGCCCGATCCCTGCTAGTATGGCCTGCAAAGATCCAGTGTCTGATCCTGGTGTCCTACATCAGACACCCAGCAGCAGAGCTACATGTTGAAACTGCAGAATCTGCCAATAAACAAGACGCCAGTCAAGCTGCAGATGTTGTCAGTCAAGATTGCTGATCCAGAGTGGCCTGTGCATTCACTTCCTGTGGGACTTTGCAGTACCTAAGGGGATGCAGATTAATCAGTAGGCCAAACTTTCCCCTTTTTCCCCCCCACAGACCATACTGTGGGCCCTGTTGATAAAATAAGGGGCTTGGTTTTCGTGAGAGCGTAAGGGTGGTTTCACATTGGCGTTCGGGTTCGCTGCGTCTGAAGAGCAGACGCAAGCGCAGTCCTGAACGCGGCCATCTGCAAGTGAACGCAGCTGATAGAATCCGCATGCGTCAACTGTGAAAAGAGAGAGGAAAGAGGACAGAGAGGAGCGAGAACAGAGAGAGGACAAAGAGGAGACAGAGAGGAAAGAAAGGACTAAGACGAGAGAGAGGAAACAGGACACAGAGGAGCGAGAGGAAAGAGAGGGGACAGAGAGGAGAGAAAGAGACAATGATTTTCTATGGGTTTGGCTATGTGAACGCATGCATTCCCTGCTTTGACCTGCAGATGGCAATGCGTTTAGATAGGCTCCCATTCATCGTTTCACCGCTGTAGGAGGCTTGCGTACAAAATAAGCTCTGTGCGACGCACAAAAAATGCAACAAGATGCATTTTCTGTGCGTCCGCGAAAACTTATTTCGTACGCAAGCGAATGCAGACAGACGCAAGTACACTGCGTCCCTATGTTAAACATAGGAACACTGTATGCTTGCGTTCGCAGACGCTGCGTTGCGAACGCTAGTCTGACACCGGCCTAAAGTAAAGAAACACTGTTAATATCCCTAACCCCTGGGTGACTGAAGGGCCATTAGACAGAGGGGTCCTCCAGAGAGTGACAACCATAGAAGCATTGCAGTCTGTTCTGAGTTTAATACTGTTATGGTGGGTTTACACACACCAATTTATCTGTTCAATATCTGAACCAATCTCTGGTTGCAGTAAATCATGGATACATTGCTCCATGTTGTACACAGCCACAAAATGGAGCAATGATATCCATGATTTAACTGCAACCAGAGATTGGTTCAGATATTGAACAGATAAATTGGTGTTTGGTTAACCCACATCAGATGTGACTCTCCTGTTTATTGTGCACATTGAACCTTGTGTGTTAATCTGGTATTGTCATCTACAATGTTCCTGTATCATCAATCTGAAGTGCATCAACCTGTTAACAGCCTTTCCCCACTATTCCTGCATCACCACCATCCATATCTTTTTCTTTTGTGTAACATCCATTTAATAGTGTTTTTGTGTGTTGCATTGTTATCTTTGACCTCGCATAGTCAGTAGGATGCAAAACTCCTCAGTTTTTGAGCGATTCCCTTGACATACTGTATATATAGGGCAGCACAGTGGCTCAGTGGTTAGAATTGCAGTGTGGTGTCCGAAGTTAAAATCCCACCAAGGACATCTGCAAGTGCTCGTATGTTCTCCCCGTGGATTTCCTCCACACTCCATAAACATACACATAAGGAATTTTGATTGTAAGCCCCAATGGGTACAGTGTTGCTGATATATGTGAAGTGATGTGGAATTAATGATGCTATATAAGTGCACAAATATTATATGTCAGATCCTTCACTAGCTACTTAATGTGACCAATGTTCTTTTTTTCCTTGCAACAGACTCTTCTAATGTTGGAAGATCGTGATTATGAATCCAGTCTCCTTGAAGAATTTCCTTCCAATTTTTTCACTATTGCTGATGGGATCATTAAGCCTTCTCACAATTTATCATCTGGAACAGACTCAAGGCCTATCGTACTTTGGTAGGAATCTTCGGTCAAGCCGACCGCCACATTTTATAGACATCGCCTTGAGTGGTGGAAACCTATCTGGTTTGGTTAAGGCTGAGATTTCTGGTCAAGGTCTGCACATGTGCCAGTGTTCTCAGCAACTCACTTACCCAAAGCAAGGTCCAGACCAGCAGCTTCCTTAGCAATGTTGGTTCTTCGACAGGAGACGTGGTCACTTCAGACATTTTTTTAATCCATATCCCTTACGGCGGAGCACCTTTGTTATCAGTCTGATGATTGCAGCTTGTTTCCAGCACCTGTGACATTCACTGTTACCACCACCCCCTACTTCCAGAGAGATCAAGGGATTCAGGTCTACCGCCTCAAGGAGGTAGTAACATTCTCGTCGACACTGTGGATTCCATATCCATTTCCCAGTTTATGCTAGGTCAGCCTTTTTCAAGGGACTCTTACTTGTTCACAGATCTAGTTTTTCTGCAAGATGTGCACATTTATTAATTCTCTTGTAGCAGGTTGGTAACTGCTAGTGTTTGATTTATAAAAAAGCTGCATCAATAAGGGGATTTTTGGTACTCACCGTAAAATCCTTTTCTTGGAGCTTCAATTGGGGGACACAGGAAGACCTTGGTGTATGCTTGCTGCCATCAGGAGGCTGACACTATGCAAAATAACAGAAAGGCAACTCCTCACCAGCAGTATACACCCCCTACTGGCACAAATGCAACTCAGTGTGAATAGCAATAGGAGCAACCATTAAACCATCAACTTGCTCAACTATATACACAGGGAGGGAACTGTGTCCCCCAATTGAAGCTCCAAGAAAAGGATTTTACGGTGAGCACCAAAAATCCCTTTTTCTTAATCGCTTCATTAGCGGACACAGGAAGACCTTGGGACGTACAAAAGCAGTGCAGTCGGGTGGGTGCAATTACAGAAGTATTCGGGCGAACTCAGACCACAGCGGCCTGTAGAATCTTGTGCCCCAGAACAGCATCTGCAGATGCTTGAGTATGAACCCTGTAAAATTTCATGAATGTGTGAACGCACGACCAGGTAGCCGCCTTGCAAAGCTGAGCTGCCGAAGCCTGGTGTCTGACAGCCCAGGAAGCTCTCACTGCTCTAGTGGAATGTGCCCTTAGTCTGGATGGACAAGGGACCTGTTTAATGCGGTATGCCTCAGAGATAGCGGAGCGAATCCACCGAGCAATCGTAGCCTTAGAGGCTACCAAACCCTTGCAAAGACCATGGGGGACCACGAAGAGGGAGTCCACCCGTCGAAAGGAAGTGGTTCTTGAAAGGTAGATATGGAGAGCTCTGACTAAATCCAGATTGTGCAATCTCTTTTCTCGAGAATGAGATGGGGCTGGGCAAAGGGAGGGTAAGACGATTTCCTCATTGATGTGGAAAGAGGAGAGAATCTTTGGTAGAAACTTTTCCATGGGACGAAGTACCACTTTGTCCTGATGGAAGATCAAGTAAGGGGAACGACATGAGAGAGCCGCAAGTTCCGACACCATGGAGGTGATCTCCACAAGGAAGGCGACCTTCCACGTTAGGAGAGGAAGACTAATCTCTTGTAGGGGTTCGAATGGGGGGGGGGTCTTGGAATATGTCTAGTGCCAAATTCAGATCCCAAGGATCAAGGGGGGGACGAAATGGGGGGGGGGGGGGGAAAGTCGTGAGCCACTCCTTGAAGGAATGTCTTGACCTGTGGGGGAGAGGCGAGCTGCCTTTGGAAAAGTACCGAAAGGGCAGATACTTGGCCTTTCAGGGAGCTGAGAGATTGGTGTGCCTCAAGGCCAGACTGGAGAAAAGCCAGGAGAGATGGAAGAGAAAAAACCATTGGGGAACAGCTGCGGTCCTCACACCATCAGAAGAAAGCCTTCCACGTGCGGTGATAAGTGCGTGATGAGGAAGATTTCCTGGCTTTTAACATAGTCTGGATGACCTGTTCAGAAAGACCTGACGTTCTCAGTACCGTGGCTTCAACAGCCACGCCGTTAAATTGAGCGACTGAGAATTCGGGTGTTGAAAAGGACCCCGAGTCAGGAGGTCTGGGAGATTGGGGAGTGGCCATGGAGAGTCCGCGAGGAGGTTGACTACCTCTGCGTACCAGAACCGTCTGGGCCAATCTGGAGCTACAAGGATTAGCGTTGCTCCTTCTGCTCGGATTTTCTTGAGAATCCTGGGAATGAGTGGGATGGGGGGAAAGAGATAGGGGAGGGAGAATTTGGCCCATGGAATCGCAAGAGCGTCCGCGTCGAGGGCCTGGGGATACCTGGACCTGGCGACGAAGGGACGGAGCTTGTAATTGTCCCTGGAGGCCATCAGGTCTATGTCTGGGAAGCCCCATCTGAGGCAAATTTGGTGGAATACCTCTGGGTTCAGGGACCACTCTCCTTGGTCCAAACCCCCCGCGACTGAGATAGTAGGCCGCCCAATTGTCCACACCTGGAATGTGGATTGCTGAAATTGCGGAATGTGTAGCTCGGCCCATTGGAGGATTTAAATCACTTCCCCCATGGCTGAGCGGCACAGAGTCCCTCTCTGGCGATTTATGTATGCCACTGCTGTTGTGTTGTCCGTCTGGATTCAGACATGTCGGCCTGTCAGGTGGGATTGCCAGTGTAAGGGTATGTGCACACGGGGGCGGGTTAGTGGCGGCGGCGGCTGGGCGGGACCCGACAGGAAGCTCCGGAGCCGTCCACCGGCTTCCTGTCGGGTATGTGCGGCGGGAGACGGGCGGGTGACGGGCGGGTTAGCGGCGGCGGTGTTGCGGCGGCTGGAAGCAGCACATGATTCTGCTTGCAGCCGCTGCAGAACCGGCCGGAATATAGAGCAAGCTCATTCTTTGCTAACCCGCTGGGAACCCAGCGGGTTAGCAACGGATGAGCATGTGTAAACCGCCGCTGTGTGCACAGCGGGTGTCGGTTTACATAGGTTTCTATGTTAATCCAAACGCCGGTTTGGATTAACATAAATTTGCATGAAATTTATGTAAACCGACCGGCGGTTTACACACCTAATCCGGCCCTAACCCGACCAGTGCGCACATACCCTAAGAGGGCTCGAAGGATCTCCCTGAGTTCTAGGATGTTTATGGGCAGGGAGGCTTCCTCCACGTGCCCTGTGCTGTGTGTCCGAGAAAGGTCGTGCCCCAACTGGAGAGGCTGGCATCGGTGGAAATTATTGTCCATGTGATCGGGAGAAACGATCTGCCGTGAGAGAGAAGGGGGGACTCGATCCACCAGAGGAGTGACTGCTCGCTGATCTAGAAAGGTGGACTGGGCGATCGAGACTGCTGAGGGAGTGGTCCCAAGTCGCCAGAAGAAAGCGCTGGAGGGGCCTGGTGTGAAATTGGGCAAATGGAACTGCTTCGATAGAGGCCACCATTCTGCCCAGAATCCTCATACAGAATCGGAGTGTCCAAGGGGAGGGCTGCCTGAGACTGTGAAACCCGGACAGCAGGGATGCCCGCTTCTCTGGGGAAGGAAAATGCGAGACTGAGCTGTGTCGAAAATCATGCCCAGAAAGGTGATCCTCTGAGTCGGGACAAGGCAAGACTTCTTGACATTGATGATGCAGCCCAGGCGACGGAGAGAATCCAGAGATATTTGCAGGCTTTCGAGACACTGAGCGAGAGGGGGCTTTTATTAGGAACTCGTCCAAGTAGGGTATTGCTAGAATTCCCTTGGACCGAAGTACGGCCACCACTGTTGCCATGATCTTTGTAAAAGACCCGGGGAGCCGTTGCAAGGCCAAATGGTAGAGCAGTAGACTAGTAATGTTGGGACCCTACTGCGAAGCACAGGAATCGTTGGTGAAAGGGCCATGATGGGAACATGGAGGTAGGCGTCCTGGATGTCTATGGAGGCCATGAATTCTCCTGGCTCCATAGATGCTATCACTGAATGAAGAGACTCCATCCTGAAGTGTCTCAACCAGTTTGGTGTTGAGAAGCGTCAAGTCCAAAATGGGACAAATGGAGCCTGCCTTTTTTGGGACCACAAAGAGATTGGTGTAAAATCCCAAAAAGTGTTGATGCTTTGGAACAGTGATGATAATGCCTGCTTCTTTGAGGGAAGAAATGGCTTGGTGAAAGCCGGAGATGAGCTTGGGGTCTTTCAGGGGCCGGGATAGAAAAAAATGGTCTTGGGGAAAAGAAGAAAATTCGATTTTGTACTCCACCGAGACGTCTCGGACCCAGGCGTCGTCAATTACCGATAGCCAAACAGACTGGAAAGCCCTGAGGCGGCCCCCGAGGTTGGCGTCATGATCAATTGGCCCTGGAACCAGAGGGTCGAGTGTGTGTGTTACGAGGGCGCCAGGAAGGTGCGGGCTTGTAGGAGGGCCTTTTTCTATCCTGGCCGGTGGGAGAGCGGTCTCGCCGATTGGAGGATTTGGACGCTGAGGGACGAAAGGAGGGAAATTGGAAATTCCTCTTCTTAGGGATTGTCAGTTTGCGCTTTGCCTGCGGAAGGGAAGTACTTTTCCCGCCGGTGGCGTCCGATATGATTTTATCAAGCTTATCGCCGAATAGGCAAGAGCCCTCGAAGGAGAGGTTGGCGAGTGATTTTTTAGAGGCGGAATTGGCATTGCATGCCTTCAGCCAAAGGGCCCTGCGAATTGAGATCATGTTGCCGGAGGCTTGGGCGCCGCAAGATGCGGCATCGAGGCAAGCTGTGGCGATATTTATCCGCCTGAGCTATCTGATCAGCCAGGCGCACTAGTTCTGCGGGAGGTGCTTGGCCCAGGAAGTCACAGCCAGGGAGACCCAGGTGGCTGCAAATGAAGGGCAAGAGAAGCGCCCGAGGCTTCTAAAGCTGATTTCGCCATGGCCTCAATGTCTGTCTGGTCCTTCCTTAAGGGACGCGCCGTCTGCTAGGGGTGGGATTGTGTTGGAAGCTAGACGTGACACTGGGGGAAATCGACTGCTGGTGAAGCGGTCCGCTTGTGGTGAACGTAAGAGAAGGGATAAAGAGCCTCTAGACGCTTTCTGGATTGAAAGTGCTTCTCTGGGTGTAGCCATTCCTTGGAAAAGATGTCGTCAAAGTCTGGGTAAGAGAAGACCCGAGGAGCTGGTTTAGTACGCTTAACCGATGCTTTCTGTGTGGGCGGCTTGTCATCAGAGTCGATCTTAAGGGTGTCATTTACTAGGATTAGGGAATCTACTGTGTCTTCGATTCCCGACAGTTGGTCAAAGTCTATATCCGGGTCCGAATCCGATACTAAATCGGAATCCAATGGAGCCGAGCGTGCTGGAGAAGGCTTCGAGTGGAGGTCTCTGGGGGAAGGGGACCGAGACAAGGGGGACATGCAAACCCGTTTCCTCTGCGAGCGGTCTGGTCCCTCTGATTCCAAATCTGGAGGTCCCGGGGCAGGGTTCCCTGGTGGGCTAGGGTCGGTTTGCTCCGATGGATTAGGCCTAATCGCGGAGGCTATCTGCAAGAGCAGGTGCTCTAGGGCCGCCATCAGGTTTTCTGAGAACTTAGAGTAGTGGCAGACTGAGATAGGGAAAGAACCTCAGATGGGGCGGAGACTACAGACAGGTCAGTGGTAGGCTCTTGAGCTGCCTGCATGGTCTGGGGACTACAAGCGAGGCACAGTGGAGAGTTCTGAGCCAAGGTTAGCTTCTTATTGCACCCTGAGCAGGCATAGTACACTATGGTGGCTGTACAGGTGCTCCTTGTGTGAGGCATCTACTATGGCCAGTATGAGAGCCAGCATGCCAGCAGTGTGGGGGGCTGGGGAGGCTTGCTTACCCGTGCCCAAGCTTCCAGTATCCCCTGTGGTGGTCCCAGCAGTGGAGGAGCACAGATGCAGCAGTGTGTGCTTTCCTCACTGTGATGGCTCCTGAAAAGCGCGGGCTTCTGTGGTGCCCAGGCTTAGAGAAGAGGGGCAGAGCTAAAAACAGCAGGGTGAGAGCCCGCGCACGATCCCCATTGGACAGGGGGAGGAGCGGGGCTGACTAGAGGGGAAGGCACCGCCCAAGGGCACCGGGGGCATGGCCAGCTCGGCCGAAGGATCCGGCCTTACTTACAGTGAGGGCTGAGTGTGGGCAGGGCCTAGGCAGAGCGTTGTGGGGCCCCGGGCAGTGCCTTTGCAAGGAGCCCGCCCGTGGACGTCCGCAATTGGTTCGGGGGCAGGCGGGCGAGCTCCAGAGGCCGCAGTTGAAGCCTGGTCCTCAATTTTTAGCAGCGGCCCAGATTGGGAGGCCCGCAGCACGGAGCCTCGGATCCGGGGCTGTGCTGGCCTAGCAAGCGCTGGAGAGGGCTGCACAAAAGCTCTACTATCCTGTTGGTTAGGAGCTATGGAAGTGATGCAGCCACAGCACAGTGTGCTGGCTGCAAACTAGTATAAAGGGGCTTGCTGGCCCTGAAACAAAGCCAGGAGCCCCTAAGAAACCATAAGGTACCCCCCTTATTTGGCCCCCATCCTCTATACCTATCAGGCAACCCCTGCTGCAGTACTAGGGATAATGTGCCATGGCTACCCAGACTTGCTGAGGTAGCCAATGTCCAGCCTATGTACGCAGGGGCAGAGTAGCCTCGCTGTAGCCCCAGAGCAATACCCCCTCTGGAGTAGCCAGGAGGGAAGCTGAGGAGCTACCAGGAGGGGGCTAGTAAGGTGAGGATAAGGAAAGGGGGGAGTGGTTATATGGGCCCCGGATCTAGGAACTGTTTGCTGCCATCGGGGTGCAGGTCCCTACCTCGTCCTGAGCTCCAGACGCAGATATGTTCTCCTGTGTACCAGGGATCCGTGCGTCTGATGACCAAACCAACAGGCTCTGGAAGGCAAGTGGGTAGGGGAGCAAATGGGCCAGGGCACCGTCCCGCCTCAGAGTCCTCTTCAAAGAATGGATGGATGGCCCTGGCCCAGGGAGGGAGAGTTAACAGTGCAACCAGCGTATACTGGACTCTCGATCTCTGTGCGGGTTGATGGATTGGCTCAACCGCTCCGTATTCCCTGATGAATCTTCATTGACGAAAAAAATTAAACATTAACTAATCTAATAAAAAATTCTGGTAGTTACAGGCTCGGAGAGACCCGTGTCTGCCTCCTATGACACTAAGTTAAAACCGTGTTGCATTTGTGCCAGTGAGGGGGGGGGGTTGGGGGTGTATACTGCTGGGGAGGAGTTGCCTGTTATTTTGCATAGTGTCAGCCTCCTGATGGCAGCAAGCATACACCAAGGTCTTCCTGTGTCCCCCAATGAAGCGATTAAGAAAGCTTGATTTGTCGACTAGAGGTCACCATGCAACAAGATATGCCAAACTGAAAGAAACTGGAATCTGCTGATAGACAAAGAAAGTAAGAAGAGACAAGGCTGCTTGAGAGAAAAAGAGCTGAGAGAAGACTGGGACAGAAGTAGACCAGACCCGAGAGACAAACGTTTACGGCGATGAAAGCCCCAAAGTGGACGGTGTGATAAAGAGGAAGCAGTTTTCTGTGAGTAAACTTGGATGTGTGACTGTTCACTGACTGTTTGTCAGGTAGGGAAAATTAGATTGGAGATGCTGCAAATCCTAGGATATCCCTTTTGCAAAGATTACAGATGGACTGAGACTGAGTTCCTGTGTACTGAGACTCTGGTGAATGTGATTGCCATCGGAGAGCTCAGTGGATCACTACTACATTGAGACAGATTCTGAACGCTCACCTGCACCTGGATGTGTCAGAACTTTGCGAATTGGTAAAGTTTACTTTAAATCTAGTGGCCGGAAGTCAAAGTAACAAGTTCAGTTTCACTGTAGCTACTCAGTCAGGGTGTCAATTCTGAGCAATACAAAAAAAAAAAAAGACAGTGCGCTGTATGAACATTGTTATGGTCTGCATTTTTTACATAAAGATAGCTTTATTTAAGGGGAAAACCAGGTTTGCTGTAATTGAGGCAAGAGGCAGGTGTAAGATTATGTCATGGTAGAACCCCAGGTAGGCTCTGAATCAGAAGAGAGTTGCATAGCCTTGGGGTGGTGTGATACTGCTCCTTTCCATGAAGCTGGCACTTGGCATCCCTCAGGCTGCATAATTTGCATTTTGTGGGAAAGTAAAAGGTATCGCCACACTATGCTTGCAATGAAATCATGGACACATTGTTCCATTTTGTACATGGCAACAAAATTGAACAATGTGTCCATGTTTTCACTGCAACTAGTGAGTTGCAAGCAACATATCTGTGTGATGGTACCTTAAGACTTCTGTTATAAAAGAAGCTGGTTATATTGTGGTCAGAGTAGTTCATAACAGTCAATCATATTGATTGGTGTCTGGTTGTTATAAGGTACTCAGGTAGTGGTGATGTGTCTGCAGCAGGTGCAGCACTGTGCCAGTACACATGTGACACAACCAGTGCCACCACAAAGCAGGATAAAGTACCTGTGGTAATGTCAGGGTCATGAGATCAGTCAGTGGCTGCATTTGACAGTTCCAGGCAGTGTTAGATCCAGTTGTCTATGGCCCTGCTGAGTGAGGGGCCAGTTCCACTAGCAGTTCCTATATTTGCACACCAAGCACTGGGGTGAACAAATATGGCTGCAGCATGATCAGGACACCATTATGCTTGAAGTGGATGACAGTTGCCACAAGCGAATTACGGCCACGTCACACGCTTCAATTTTATGAACGATAGCGCAAGCTGCTTTTTTGATCGCTTTAGGGTGCTTTCACATCAGCGTTTTTCGTAATTCGCGGCAGATGCGGTGAAAAAACCGCATCTGCCGCGTTTGCCGCATAACGGTTCCACTTGTGGCACGGTTGCGGTTTTTTCCATAGGAAGTATAGGGGGACTTGCGGCAGATGCGGCAAGTGCAGTTTTGCACTTGCAGCAGCGAAAAAAACCGCGGTCAGCCGCGGTTTTTTTTCGCTGCCGCACCTGCCGCAAGTGCAAAACCGCACTTGCCGCATCTGCCGCAAGTCCCCCTATACTTCCTATGGAAAAACCGCAACCGTGCCGCAAGTGGAACCGTTATGCGGCAAATGCGGTTTTTTCACCGCATCTGCCGCGAATTACGAAAAACGCTGATGTGAAAGGGCCCTAAGTGATATTGTTTGTAAAGTCACTTGATTACACGCAGTGATGCACAATCGCTTGATTGCAGATTTGTGAACATGTTCACAAATCTGTTGTTGGTCAGCCAGTGGACATGCATCGCTGCGTGGGACACCCGCAGACGACCGATAACAGCTCCCAGCGCCTCTCACAAGCGCTGGGAGCTGGTATCCAAGGTAAACTACAGGTATCTAGGCAGCATGTGCTGCCTAGATACCAGACATGTACCTTAGTTACCAGCTTCCTCCACTCTCCGGCTGGTATCTAAGGTACACAGTGGGTAACTAGGGACCCTAGTTACCCGCTGTGTAACTTAGATACCAGCCCGTGAGTGCAGGAAGCTGGTAACTAAGGTACATGTCGAGTATCTAGACACCCACAGTTTACCTTGGATACCAGCTCCCAGCACCTCTCACAAGCGCTGGGAGCTGGTTTATCAGTTGTCAAGACATTGTGGAATCAATATTTAAATCGTTACCATGATGTTTTTGGTCATTTGATCGCTGGTGAGTTTGACAGCTCACCAGCAATCTGAACGATATTGTTAGCGATCGCGCGTGCATGTGATCGCTAACAATATCGTTCATAGAATTAATGCGTGTGACAGCACCCTTAGATCTTGTTAGGATGTATCAGATTGTGTGAATTTGTGTTCTGAAGAGTCCTCAATAGTCTTCCAATCTAGATGCTTTATTCTTGTATGCCATGATTTTTTTTTTATATTTAATTACCTAGTGTCAGCGCCATACTTCCATGGTTTCCTGAATCCATCCAGCAGAGGCTCAGACTTTATGGTGAGCACCCATTTTGTTTCATTTACAATTTTGTATTTCACCTGTCTGATAAACCCAGAGGTCAACTGATGTTAGTGTAAGTAGGGGCTATTATTTAGGTGCCAGCTGCCATAAGGCTCCCCTGTGATCACCTCACAGAAGTAGAGGGAGAACATACCCCCTTTAATCTAGATGCCATGATCAATAGCGATTGTGGCATTTAAGTTTAAGGCCCCGTTTCACACTGCTATGTCCCAGTGATCAGGAGCACCAGGACTTCTCTATCTGATTGCTGGTGATCTGTCACACACATAGACTCACCAGCTATCAGGACCAGCAAGAATGCTGGTAACCATTAGGTAACTAAGTGCAGCGCTGTGCTTTGTTACCTAATGTTTACCTGCTTCCCAGTGTGTACTGTGCAGCGCTTGGAGGTTGTTGATAGTTGTCTCCTGCTGGGTGGGCAGCATAGGTGTGTGTGACAGGAGACCAACAATAAATAAATGATCATGGAAGAATGGGCAGGACCAACGATCTTATTGTTGGTATGTATGACGCAACAATGTTGTTTCGATGTTGCTGCATCACAAAACTAGGGACGTTGCAACAATATTGTAACAGGGCCTTAAGTGTTACCAATCAGGACATGTTTGAGTTAGTATTCTGCATCAGAGTCCTGATGCTTGCAAGGCAGAGGATCTTGATCCTGATCAGTGCTGAGGTTTGTTTACAGTCTAGAAGGTTAAGAGTGTCAGCACAGCTACTGTTCAGAATACAGGTCTTCAAAGTACATCATAGTGGGGCCAAAGATTGAGTTGCACTCAGCTGCTTGAGACATCTTTACCCATCTCTGGCTCTATAAAGAGAATCAGGAGTGTGGAAGAGGGAAAAGAAGCCGATGGGAAGGTGTATATAAAGGTTTGACCATTTACCAAAGCCTGCAATTTGACAGCACAGAATGACAATTAAAGTCTAGAATCACAAATTGACTGAAGTCAAATACAGCTGGTGTTTGGTGCATAAACCTATGGCTTAACATTTAAGTGCAGCCTCCCACCTGCTTGCGACCTTCTCTGGTTTTGTAAAGCTAGAGCAGTCAGGTGAATGGGTAAACAAGTAGATGTGAGGCCAGACATCAGCATCTTCCCATGATTCACTGAGCACTGGTACTTTGTATGCTGCACCTTAAAAAACCTTCATACAAGACATTGCATTATCGATTTGTATGATAAAAGACTAGCAAAATAATCCTATTTGTTTTCCAAAACACATTTTAATTCAGCTCAAGAGCTGCACCAAGTGCTGAATGTTTGCAGAGCACAAAATTCACAGCAAGACATTCCTAACAAGGCAAGAGCATGTGGTGTAAAGCACTTCTATAACAAATCCTGCTGGAGCAGTAAGTTGGTGAAACACTTAACGGTAAAACAAGGCAGTAACGGTTAACTCAAGGAACTTGGTCTGGAAACACATTATGCAGCCTTGACCAGGGCCACAGATGAAAAGCGAACATCACCATGCTCCCTCTCAGTAAACTGCTTGCAGATCTTGCCAGCATCCTAGAAGAGAAATTAATTATGAAGTATCTTTAGGGATAGCTAAGTTTAAACATGTGTCTGTAGGATTTGAAATAGTAATGTGTGAAAATTTTTCTACCTTCTGAAGGCAAAAAAAAAAAAAAAAAAAAAAAAAAAAAAATTAAAAACCCTGTAAGGCTGGTTTCACACTACGATTGTTAAATTCGACGCGCTGTCCGATAAAAATCGGACAGCATCAGATCCGATTTAGCCCCCCATGTTCTCCAATGGGGATCGGATGTGCACTTAATGGCATCCGATCCTGTCCGATTTTTTTCAGGAGCCAAAATCGGAGACTGCTCCGATTGGTATCCGATTCAAAAATCGGATCGCATTGGATCCGATTAAAATATGGGTGTCTATGGGGGGGGGGGGATGGAAAATCGGGATCCTATTGTGTATTGAGCATGCTCAATACCCTAGACCACTCAACCTCCCACAACCTCCCCCAGCCATTTAAATCGATCCGATAAAAAAAAAAAAAAAAAAAAAAATCGGATTGGATGGCATGATTTTGAGCATCCGATTGCTGTCCGATTTTCATCGGAGCTCGATTTAACAAAATCGTAATGTGAAAGTAGCCCAAGTCTACAAAGAGTTGAGGACTTCATGCAATAGTGGCTGCAGACTTGATTTATCATCCTGTTGAGATAAAGTATTCAGCACCTAATTGATTAAGTCCAAGTGGGTGTCAACTCATTAGGTGCCAAATCAGTACTTTCTGCAGCCACTTTGTGCGCAGTTTAGTCTGGTTTCACATAGGATCCCACGGACAGGAAAAAAGCTACTTTATGCAGGACCCCACGGACCAGAAAGGACACCATCGAAGGTGACCCATTTCTGTGTCCAGGGTTTGGGATTATCATGGATCTGGACACAAAACAGCTGAGTTAGTGGGGCCCCATCACTTCTGCAATGTATAATATAAATATGTATGCTCACCGGTCCAGCATGTCCCGGCACCTCCAGCAAGCTCTAGACAAGACCGCAGTACTGGCCAATATGACCGATCAGGTTGTGACACAACAGCAGGTCCTATAAGCATTCAGACCTTGCTAAAGGCACGGGGAACTCCCTGGAAGGTGAGCATATATATATATTCATAGCCTTATGCTCACCTTCCAGAGAGTCGATGCCTCCAGCAAGGTCCAGATGCTTTTAGTACTTGCAGTTACATCACAAGCTGATCAGGTCACATGACTGCAGTTACTGGGGTAACTGCAGTCATGTGACCCAATGACACTGCCAGATTGTGACGCAACTGCAGGTCCTATAAGCATCCGGAGCTTGCTGGAGGTATCGGGACTTGCTGGACAGGTGAGCATACATTTATATATTTTTAACCTTTTGTTTTACCAAATCTCAGTTCTGCAATATATGTATATACATTGCGGAAATGAAATTAGATGTTAGTAGCAGTTTTAGTGTACTGAGCATGCTCAATACACCAAAATTAGGTCTGAGAAATGATCGTGTGTTTTCTTGGACCCATGCTCCATTGGCCCCCAGGTTAAAGGCTGCGGAGCAGGTCGGATTTGGCCTAAATTGCCATCCTATTTTGTAGGATCTCGATTTGTATCAAATTTTTCACTATGCCCAAAATTGGAGCAGTCTCCGATTTTGGGTACTGCGGGGAACAAAAAACAAAACACAAAATCGCAATTAGGCCCAATCCGACCCGATCGCCATAGGATAACATTGGGAACAAATCGGATGTGCGGCTGTCAGTTTTACAATGGACAGCGACTGATCTAAAAATGCAATGTGAAAGCAGCCTTAACATGAAAAATATTGTGAAAAGAGAAGTCATAAGCAATACAGGTGGAGAAGTCATAAGCAATACTGGCAGAGTATCTAAGGTTTTTTTTTTTTTAACCCAAGCTAATGCCATGTAAAGGTACTGTGATACTAATCAAATCCTTTCAAAACTTGTTTACATTTTAGAGGAATGTCTTGTGGCTCAGTGTACCACAGCTGAACAAGTGTGGTGGGGTGGTCACTGCACTTATAGGCTCTGCCACCCTCCCTCCCCTGCTTACCAGGTCACCGATCTGACTTCTCCAATACTAGCACAAGTAGTCATTATGCAGAACAGTACACCATCAGCAAAGTCCTGACTAAGGCAAAGGCTGCCCCTTACTCTAGATCTTGGGTGGGAGAGGCAAATCACCAAGTGTGCCGTCAGACTTGTAAGGAATAGGAAAAAGGCAGCATGGCTGCAAGTGCCTGCTCCTCACACTTGTTTGCTTAAGGGAATCTGCCACCAGGTTTGCTACCTCAACTGAGCGCAGCATCATGTAGGAAAGGATGTTCATTACAGTGGAGTGACTAGTGATGAGTTAGCATTAATATTTTTAGTACTCAAAACGAACAGTCAGATGGGCTTGATTAGTGTACAGGGTATAATGCAAGATGTGCATTTAAGGAATAAAAAAAAAAAAATTTCCTGTTGACTTCCATAATACTTTTAATGATTTGAGTAGATCCAGACTGCTTGTTTTGAGTACCTGATCATGATGGTGCTTGCTCATTAATCACAACTACTTCACTATAAGCTACCAGGTTTTCTTACATGTATCAGAGCTGACAAAACCAACCCCACAACTCTTCTTGTACATGGTCTGCTGATGGTGAGCTACTCACAGGAGGGGTATGGTCATACAAGCCCTCAGCTAGTTTAGTTCAGGTAGTGATAAAGCTACAGTCATTGCAAGTAAACAGCACAGCTTCATAAAAGACATTTCTGAAATCTGTAACTCCTACCTCATGCCATCAGATTACATAGTAAAAACCTGCTGACACTTTCTATTTAAAGGGATCCTGTCACCTCCAAAAAGCCACCTAAGCTACAAAACCATGTCCCTGCAGCATTTTATCACTAATCACACCTTTTGTCTTTTGAAAGCATCCTGTGAAAGTAGATAAACTATTTTAATCTCATCATTAGGCATAATTAGGAGCTATATTCTTTAGCCCTTAGGGCGTGTTTGTTTTGCAGGCTCCAGAATCCACCCTCTGTGCCGCTTTGCTTGTGCAGGCTTTGTCCTCCCCCTCTGTCACTCACAGAAAGCAAATCATTTGTCCTACCTTCAGATCCACATCACAGCAGCAGAGGCTGGATCATTCAGGCTGCAAAACACACCCTAAGGGCTAAAGAAATATAGCCCCTACTAATTATAATGCCTAATGAGTATAAAATAGTTTATCTACTTTAACAGAATGCTTTCAGGAGACAAAAGGAGTGAGATTAGTTGATGGGATGCTGCAGGGACATGTTTTTGTAGCTTAGGTGGCTTTTGAGGTGATAGGATCCCTTTAAAGTCATATTACATAGTGAGCCTTGCAAGTGAGGCTGCAGATTCTGAACCATTAGGTAAATTATGGCCATTGGTGGTTTGTCAAGCATGATTGAATCTTTGTTTCTGAACTCCATGGTAATTTTAGAAAATTCAATGGTATTGTATTTTACAGACAACCCCTATGCTTAAGACTTTAGTATGCCCTTTCCATGTAACCAAAAAAGGTACATACATTAATACCAAAAATAATGTGATTGTGATCCTATGGTTTAAAAGATTAGGCATAAGAGGCCCAGATTTGGATTTCCATGTTAAGCCATTCAGATACATTTTAAACCCTTACCTCCAGTAATGTTCCTTTGGAAGTAGCACCATGGTCAATAGGCTTTGAAGTTAACCCATCTATAAAAGATAAGTTCATGTTATAGCAACACAATTTGCAGAGTACTTGTGTTGTGTACTTTTACATAGTACATCATTTATAAATCAGATTAGGGAGGAACCCTGCCTATAAATTTACAGTACCTCTTGACAAAGTGCAATTTGATGCTTCGAAGTACAAGTGTTAGTAGGTGGCTGTATGGTGAGTGTTGTATGACATAAGGGGAAAGCACAATTTTGGCATTAGCTCCACTACTGATCCCCACTATTTGTAGGCAGGACAGCCAGAGTTGTGTATGTGGAATTGAGGGGGGGGGGGGGGGGGCTGGGTTTAAGTATACAGAGTTCATCATTCAGGGGGACTGGTAAATCTTAAGCAGAGCAGGGATTTAGTCAAAATTACAGCAAGTGACAGATTTAACGATTCTTGGCCCACACAATGCTGATCAGACAAAATGGAGACCTATTGCCTTTGAGGAAGAACATTGAGATTTACATGTTCTGGATAGAAGTCAATGGTATATAAATACTAAGTTTATGTTAGGGGTCACTGGAGTGGTAGAACGGTTCCCGTACCTTTTTTTTTGCAAAAAACGTACTAAGAACCCTGCTGTTGATACAATTTGCACATGCTTAACATATCTAGCAGAGATATATTTGGACTTGTTTTTACACTGTCTTTTTGTCTTGGTGGTGTGAACATGGTTTACAGCCCTATTCACATTGTGATCCGGCTCAGTATCAGTTTTTTTTTGTTTAAGTAAATAGCATTCAAGTCTTATGCCTGTAATAAAGTGAGGCCAAGTCATAAGTATACATGCATTACACAAAGCTGGTAAAATCCAACCTCACCCAGTTCATAGAGACGCCCATCCACAGCTGTTAACACTACCAGGTGAAAGTGAACACCATCTTCATTAGGCTGGGAGAACAAATTTGAAGCAAGATTAAAACCTGCACACAATATATTCTCAAAACAGATTATGTTTCTAATCCACAGACAGGTGATGAGGACTGAACACTGGAGCAGTTACTGCCTGGCGATAGCTTCCCTGGGAGTAGAGAGTTAGGGTATGTGCGCACTGGCCGGGTTTAGTCGTTTTAGCAGCGGAAACCGCCGGTCGGTTTTCATTAGTTTTATGTAAATTTATGTTAATCCAAACCGGCGTTTGGATTAACATTAAAACCAATGTAAACCGACACCCGCTGTGCACACAGCGGCGGTTTACACAGGCTCATCTGTTGCTAAACCGCTGTTTTCCCAGCGGGTTAGCAACAGAAAGAGCATGTTCTGTAAACTGCCGGTTCTTCAGCGGCTGCAAGCAGATTCATGTGCTGCTTCCAGCCGCTGCAGAACCGCCGCCGAGAACATGCTGTGCAACCCCCGGCTCCCGCCGCACATACCCGCCAGGAAGCCGGTGGACGGCTCCGGAGCTTCCTGGCGGGTCCGCCCAGCTGCCGCCGACCAACCCGCCGGCAAATGTGCACCTAGCCTAATGGGAACTTTAATCTGAAACCTGTACAGACAAGGTACTCTATTCAGGTAACAGGTTTGCTGGAGTACAATGTTCCCAATTCATAAGTGCCTCTTGATTGAAGATTACTGGTAAAATTTTCTGCCAATAACACTTTGAAGATGAAAAGCTTCAAACAGTGCTTAATACTTGTGCCACCTTCTGGAGGCTCACCATTACCAACACGGCTTTGGTCCTATGGCGCCATCTAGTGCCCGTAACTGACTGGAGGTCAGACATTACAAGCTGCAAACACAAGTAAACCTCATTCTGGCCTCGGCTGTATTGATTTGTCACCTCTGGCTTGCTCCAGAAAAACATTGGAGCTACCCGAGAGGTCAAATTGCAGGAGACAGAGTGGGAGCGTCAGTCAAAGATGAAGCTGCCAGAAGGACAAGAATGCAGTAGTGGTGTTTTAAATTTACCATCTTTGGCAAAGACAAGTAGAACTGGCAGGAATGGCGAGTGTTAAAAATTCTCATACCCTTGAATTTAGGAATGTGTTATGCCAGAAAACCTTCATAAAATTAAAAAAAAAAAGTTGACTGCCAGCTTTTAGTTACTGTAAAAAAGATTGATGAGCAAATAGCGAGTCAAGAACAGCCAAACTAGGACACCAATTATAAGATATTACACTACAGACTTTACAAGGAGCTTGTTGCATGAAGTTCAGTGTTATATCCATTTGTTTCTGAACACTTACCTGGCATAGTCCTTCAGCTGCAATGGCATTATGTGCAGAGTGCAGGGCCTGGAGACAATAAGGATGTATCAGAATGTGTTTTATGTATAGTTGCACAATGGCTACATTCTCTCATCTACAGATCAAAACTGAAAAAAGCCAACTGATGGGCAGCAGCTTCTTACCAAGGGAAATTTACATCAATTCACTTCAAACCTAATGGCACAGATGAAAGGGTCCTCCACGTCTTGCAGTAAAAATATCTGAAGTTCACAGGTTTGATAGCCCACTATATATAGGGTGGCAAAACAGGGTCCCTATTCTGTTCTGACGTGAAAATAAGTGGGAACAGAAAAGGCCCTGTAGCACCCCCAGTGACTGGGGGTAGCCGAGGACCCTGCAGATTATTATTATTAATTTATATAGCGCCATTAGGTTCCATGGCGCTTTACATGAGAGATGAGGGAGACAAGAACAAGTACACTAAATCTAGGCGATCAGGATGTACAGGTACAGGAGGAGCAGGGACCCTGTCCACGAGGGCTCACAGTCTAAGATTATCAGACTGGTTTTTACTGGTACTGGCCATGTGATCAGTTATACACCATTTACTGGTGTATAACCAATCACATAAATACACTAAATTGCCGTAAAATAATGATTTCTCTGTCATGCCACAGGACCAAACCTGTGGCATGACAGAAATGTGTCCCCGGGTACTCAGCCCCCACCCCTCCCCCTAAAATGGCACCGCAGTGCAGCCCCCTGCCACAGTCATCATGATCATCCTCCCATCTGACAGCTCAGATGGAGGAAGATGATTCACCTCCCCCCCCCCCTCCCATTATGGGATCACAATTGACCTTGTGAACTGGGATCATGACCTGCCATCACCCTACTGAGGTCATGACCTGTCGTTCTCCTGGAAGAATGCCAGCTTTTATAGCATATGGGGGATGCCCAGACATGCTGTAAAACACTGAAAATCATGGAGGGACCTCCCACTGGAATATGTTGGATGCCAAAGAATTAAGATGGGGTCTAAATAGTTTGTTTCTAATAAAAATATTTGTCTTGTGTCTTTACAATTTACTAGGGATTCCTAATGGCCCGGTCTAATATTGGCCAGACATTTAGAATCTTGGGCTTCGTGCCAGCTGCCAAAAGCTGGCATTAACCCCTTAGTATCCAGTCTGCCACTGCTACACGGCAGCTGGAAGAGCTGGATACAGCGCCAGAAAATGGCGCTTCTATGAACGAACCATTTTCTGGCGCAGCTGTGGACTGCAATTTGCAGCAGGGGGGGGGGATGGGGGCCAGAAAGCTTGGGCCTCCCTATGCTGAGGATTCCAGCCCCCAGCTGCCTAGTTGTACCTGGCTGGCCCAAAAACATGGCGAAGCCCCACAGCGTTTAAAATGTAAAAAAAAAAAAAAAAAAAAAAGAAGAGGAGACATGCTCTAAAAGTGAGAAATTGTTTGAAAAAAAGTGGAAGAAAAAGTTCAATGACGTTATCAAATTCTGTGAAGTAGCTGTAAGTTCCAAATGCTCACTATACTCCTAGATATAATACAAGGAGTCTAGTTTCCAAAATGGGGTCACTTGTGGGGGAGCTCCAATGTTTATACACACAGGGGCTCTCCATATGCAACATTGTCAGCTAACAATTGGAGCCAATTTTCCATTCTAATTGTTAGCGGACATCATGGCGCATATGGAGAGCCCCTGAGCCTAAACATTGTGCCAAGCATTGATCTCCCCACAAGTGACCCCATTTTGGAAACTAGACCCCCCCCCCCCCCCCCTTTCCCCCCTCCTTCTCCCCCCCAAGGAACTTCTCTAGATGCATAGTGTGCACTTTAAACCCTCAGGTGCTTCACAAATTGTGAAAAAAGAAGAATTTTGTTTAAAGAAAAAAGAGAATTTACGGTACGTAATCATCAATGGGAGACCCAGACAATGGGGTTTAGGGCACTGCCCTCCGGAGGTCACACTAGGTACTACAAGTTTGTAGACACCGCCCCTCCGCTTATAAACCCCTACCGCAGGGAACATCCTCAGTTTGGTCCATAAGCTGCGAGGAGACAAACCACACCCGAAACATCGGGAAAGAAACCGTGCACAGACGGTCCAACAACCCGGAAGAACACTGTCCCAACAGGGAACAGATCAAATGCAAAACATGCAACGGAACAACTGGGTGGGTGCTGGGTCTCCCATTGATGATTAAAGAAAAAAGAATTTACGGTACGTAAACAAAATTCTCTTTTTTCTGGTCATCATAATGGGAGACCCAGACAATGGGGGATGTCCTAAAGCAATACCCCAGGGCAGGAAGAGTTCCTCAAAGACGGATAACACATGGTCCCCTCAAAGGTGGGCAACCGCCACCTGGAGGACCCACCTGCCCAAACTTGCATCCGCAGAGGCATGGGCATGCACCATATAGTGCTTAGAGAAAGTGTGCAGGCTGGACCATGTGGCTGCCTGACACCTGTAGAGCAGAAGCTCGATGTCGCAAAGCCCAGGAGGCACCGACAGCTCTGGTAGAGTGAGCTTTCAATCCCACCGGGAGAGGCAAACCAGAAGACCGGTAGGCCTCCTGAATGGGAGCCTTGATCCATCTGGCCAAGGTTGACTTCGATGCCGCGGACCCCTTACAGCGACCTGTCGTCAGGACAAATAAGGAATCCGAATTCCGGAAGGAGGCAGTCCTGGACACAAATGCGTACAGCCCTCACGAGATCCAGAGTATGGAGATTGCGCTCGACCTGATGAACGGGAGCGGGGCAAAAAGGGAGAACAATCTCCTGGTTCAGGTGAAAAGTGGAAACCACCTTTGGCAAGAATTCTGGCCGCGGGCGTAACACCACCTTGTCTTGGTGAACCACCAGGAAGGGTGACTTGCACGATAGTGCAGCCAATTCTGAGACCCTTCTCAGAGACGTAATCGCCACCAGAAAGACCACCTTCTGGGACAGACGAGACAGGGAAATGTCTCAGTGGCTCAAACGGCGGTTTCTGCAGTGCCGCCAGGACCATGTTAAGGTCCCAAGGGTCCAGTGGTCGCCTGTAGGGCAGGACCACCCGAGAGACTCCCTGGAGAAACTGACGGACCTTGGGAAGGAGCGCCAAGCGCTTGTCAAACAGCACTGAAAGAGCTGACACTTGACCCTTCAAAGAGCCTAGGGACAATCCCAATTCCAGCCCCGACTGAAGGAAAGCCAACAATGTCGGAATGGATAAGGGCCACGGGGAGCGACCACCCGAGGCACACCAGGTGAAGAAAATCTTCCACGTTCTGTGGTAAATCTTCCTGGAAACAGGCTTCCTAGCCCGAGTCATGGTGGCAACAACCGTAGGAGAGAAGCCCTGGACGTCAGCAGCCAGGCCTCAAGAGCCATGCAGTCAATCTGAGGGCCCTGGAATTGAGGTGGAAGAATGGGCCTTGCGCGAGCAGATCTGCACGTTCTGGAAGAGCCCACCGGAGTCCGCCTGACAGTCGCCACAGGTCCGGATACCAGGACCTCCTGGGCCAATCTGGAGCCACTAGAATGGCTACCCTGCACTCCGACCTGATCTTCCACAGAACCCTGGGAATCAGAGCTAGAGGCGGGAACACATACGGAAGATGGAATCTGGACCAACTCAGGATCAGGGCATCTGCCCCAGAGACTGAGGATCCCATGATCTCGCCATGTATTGCGGCACCTGATGATTCAGCCGCGAGGCCATCAGATCCACGTCCGGAGTGCCCCATCTGCTGCAGATGTCCTGGAAGACGTCTGGATGAAGAGACCACTCTCCGGCGTCCATCCCCTGCCGGCTCAGGTAGTCGGCCTCCCAGTTCGACCCCTGGGATGTGAACTGCGGAGATCAGGCAGTCGTTGTCCTCCACCCAAGATAGAATGCGGTGGACTTCGGCGAGGGCCTGAGCACTTCTGGTCCCTCCCTGATGATTTATATAGGCGACGGCCGTCGCATTGTCGGACTGAACCCGAATGGGTTGCCCTGACAGGAACTTCTGAAACGCCAACACGTAAGTTGTGAGAATGCAGTGAAGTGCAAGCAAAGCGTGATCCTCCGAGCACACCAAGTTAAAACTGAGGATGTTCCCTGCGGTAGGGGTTTATAAGCGGAGGGGGCGGTGTCTACAAACTTGTAGTACCTAGTGTGACCTCCGGAGGGCAGTGCCCTAAACCTCATTGTCTGGGTCTCCCATTATGATGACCAGAAAAGTACTTTTACAGATCAAATTCTCTTTTGGCTTCAATTCTCATTTTCACATGAGCAACAGGATAAAATACATCCTAAAGTTTGTTCAGCAATTTCTCCTGAGTACGCCGATACCTCATATGTGGTCATAAACCACTGTTTGGGTGCACGGCAGGGCTCCAAACAGAAGGAGCGCCATTTGATTTCGACTGGAAAATTAGCTCCAAAAGTCAAATTGCACTCCCCTCTGATTCCTGCTGTGCACCCAAACAGTGGTTTATGACCACATATGAGGTATTGGTGTACAAGTTGCCTAACAAATTTTAGGATACATTTTATCCTGTTGCCCATGTAAAAAAAAAAAAAAAAAAAAAAAAAAAAAAAAAAAAAAAATCTGAATCACTAGGATCCGTTGAAGCATTAGAGTTATTACCTCAGAGGGACAGTGGTCAGAATTACAAAAAATGGTCTGGTAATTAAGGTGGAAATTGGCTGTCACTAAGAGGTTAATCTTATTTGCAGTGCATCAGTTTGTGGTTTATACATTACATGATATTTATCTGCGAGCATGTTTTAAAGGCACCACTGCACTGTTTAGTGCTGAAGTGGTGCTTTAAATACAAGTTCTGTCTTACACCCACTAGTCCTGTGGCATCATTGTGTCTATACTTGCTGACTTGCCAGAAGTCAGTCTTCCAATGCATCTCTACCAGAGCCAGAATGAGGCTCCCACAGTGATTTATTGAGTTGTGACTTCTGGTGCACTCCATGAAACACTGGAGCTGCTGCCAGGTCACTGCCACTGACTGCCCTGCAGAAAAAAAAAAAAAAAAAAAAAAAAAAATGGAATGAGTTGAAAATATAACACTAGGGTTGGGGGGTGGGGAGGTAACATTTAAAGAGGACCCCCCTCATGCCACGCAAACTGAATGCAGAGTCTGCTGCTTTCAGGGAAGGGGTCCCCCATGTCTCTAACCCCCTGTAAGATGTTAAGACTCCATAAACTGTATATAGATGAGGAGTCCAGTGGGACTTACTCAGTAATGAGTCATTGCTGTTGCCCTCCCACTTTTCAGCCTCTATTGTGTGCCCTCCTCCTCGCCTCCAAGCCTTCTTTGCATCACCTCCAGCCCCTTCTTGGTCAGCCTCGTTTATGTGTCACCACTGAGGGCTGGGAGGTGGCACACAAGGGAGGCGGGGAGGACACCAGCAACAGCGATTATTCCCTCTGGACCCTTATCTGTACACTTTAAGTTTTAACAGCTTACAGGCGGGCTAGAGACACTAGAGTGGTTAAAAAAAAAAAAATAAAAAAAACCCATGCACTGTTATAAACTTAGTACAAACCCTTAAAAGCTGTAAGTGGCTGACCCCCACTTTTTGCTGCGCACGCTTGGTTATGCATGCCATTGTGATAGTTTTAGACTGCTGCACAGTGGCCACACCCTGCCCATACGTTCGGCTTGATTTTCTCTACACATGTCTGAGCCTGTTCCACCCTCATCCATGGTTGCTGGTCTGGCAGTGGTGGGGGTATAGATGTGATAATGTCCAGATATCATGTCTGGACCTGGCCTGCCTTTACTGATGCTTACCCTTCTGGCACCATAGGAGTGGTTCAGAAATGCTTCAGGTACATGTGAATTTAAAATATATAGTCTTGCCTTCAATGCATTGGAGGCTGTAATGGCTGTGTATTTAAAACAGGACTGCCCATGTGTGGTAGGGTGGCTCAAAGAATTGATCAATTGTTTGCCAAATTGTTTGGTTTTAAAGTAGTTAGAAAAGGGGATTTTTAGTACTCACCGTAAAATCCTTTTTTTGACCTTCAATTTGGGGGGGGGGGGGGGGGGGGACACGACACACAGGAAGACCTTGGGTGTATGCTTGCTGCCATCAGGAGGCAGACTACGCAAAAAAAAAAAAAAAAAAAAAACTGAAAAGCAACTCCTCCCCAGCAGTATACACTGCCTGCTGGCACAAAATGCAACTCAGTGACCATAGCAATAGGAGCAACCATTAAACCATCAACTTGCTCAACTATATACACAGGGAGGGAACTGTGTCCCCCAATTGAAGAAGCTCAAAGAAAAGGATTTTATGGTGAGTACCAAAAATCCCTTTTCTTACTCGCTTCATTAGCGGACACAGGAACACCTTGGGACGTACAAAAGCAGTCCTGTCGGGTGGGTGCAATAACAGAAGTATTCGGGCGAACTCAGACCACAGCGGCCTGTAGAATCTTGTGCCCCAGAACAGCATCTGCAGATGCTTGATTATTAACCCTGTAAAATTTCACGAATGTGTGAAGTGACGACCAGGTAGCCGCCTTGCAAAGCTGAGCTGCTGAAGCCTGGTGTCTGACAGCCCAGGAAGCTCCCACTGCTCTAGTGGAATGTGCCTTTAGTCTGGATGGGCAAGGGACCTGTTTTATGTGGTATGCCTCCGAGATAGCAGAGCGAATCCACCGAGCAGTCGTAGCCTTAGAGCCTGCCAAACTCTTGCGAGGACCATGGGGGACCACGAAGAGGGAGTCCACTCATCAAAAGGAAGCGGTTCTAGAAAGATAGATACGGAGAGCTCTAACCAAATCCAGATTGTGCAATCTCTTCTCTCTAGAGTGAGAAGGGGCTGGGCAAAGGGAGGGTAGGACGATTTCCTCATTGATGGGGAAAGAGGAGAGAACCTTTGGTAGAAACGTTTCCATGGGACGGAGAACCACTTTGTCCTGATGGAATACCAAGGGGAGTGACATGAGAGCTGCCAGTTCAGACATCCTCCACCACAAGGAAGGAGACCTTCCACGTTAAGAGAGGAAGACTGATCTTGTAGGGGCTCGAATTGGAGTACGGCTAGTACCAAATTCAGATCCCAGGGATCAAGGTGGGGGGGGGGGGGGGGGGGGAAGAAGACATGAGCCACTCCTTGAAAGAACGTCTTGACCTGTGGGAGAGAGGCGAGCTGCCTTTGGAAAAGAACCGAAAGGGCGGATACTTGGCCTTTCAGAGAACAGAGATTGGTGTGCCTCAAGGCCAGACTGGAGAAAAGCCAGGAGAGATGGAAGAGAAAACCATTGGAGAACAGTTGTGGTCCTCACTCCAGAAGAAAGCCTTCCACGTGCTGTGATAACCACGTGAAGAGGAAGGTTTCCTGGCTTTTAACATGGTCTGGATGACCTGTTCAGAAAGACCTGACTTTCTCAGAACCGCGGCTTCAACAGCCACGCCGTTAAATTGAGCGACTGAGAATTCGGGTGTTGAAAAGGACCGAGGCAATAGGTCCGGGAGATTGGGAAGCGGCCAAGAAGAGTCCGTGAGGAGGTTGACTGCTTCTGCGTACCAGAACAGTCTGGGCCAATCTGGAGCTACGAGGATTACTGTTGCTCCCTCTGCTCGTATCTTGAGAACCCTGGGAATGAGTGGGATGGGAGGGGGGGGGGGGGGGGGGAGGGCTTTAGGGAAAGAGGTAGGGGAGGGAGAATTTGGCCCATGGGATCGCCAGAGTGTCCGCGTCGAGGGCCTGAGGATCCCTAGACCTGGCAACGAAGGGACAGAGCTTGTAATGGTCCCTGGAGGCCATCAGGAAAGCCCCATCTGAGGCAAATTTGGCGGAATACCTCTGGGTTCAGGGACCATCCTCCTTGGTCCAGCCCCCGCAAGTGAGCTAGTCGGCTGCCCAATTGTCCACGCCTGGAATGTGGATTGCCGAAATGTGTAGTTCAGCCCATTGGAGGATTGGAGTCACTTCTGCCATTGCTGATCGGCTCAGAGTCCCTCCCTGACTATTTATGTATGCTACTGCTGTTGCATTGTCCGTCTGGATTTGGACATGTCGGCCTGTCAGGAGGGATTGCCAGTGTAAGAGTGCTCGAAGGATCGCCCTGAGTTCTAGGATGTTTATGGGTAGGGAGGCTTCCTGAAAGCTCCACGTGCCCTGAGCTGTGTGGCCAAGAAATGTCACGCCCCAACCGGAGAGGCTGGCATCAGTGGAAATGATAGTCCATGTGATTGGGAGAAAATCTGCCGCGAGAGAACTCGATCCAGAGGAGTGACTGCCTCGCTGATTTGGAGGGGTGGACTGGGCGATCAAGACTGCTGAGGGAGCGGTCCCAAGTCATAAGACAGCGCTGGAGTGGCCTGGTGTGAAATTTGGGAAAATGGAACTGCTTTGATGGAAGCCACCATTTTGCCCAGAACCCTCATACAGAAACAGAATGTCCGAGGGGAGGGCTGCCCGAGACTGAATCCCGGATAGCAGAGATGCCCGCTTCTCTGGGGGAAGCAAAATGCGGGACTAGGCTCTGTCAAAAGTCATGCCCAGAAAGGTGATCCTCCGAGACGGGACAAGGCAAGACGTCTTGACATTGATGATCTAGCCCATGCGACAGAGAATCCAGGGATATTTGCAGGCTTTCGAGACACTGAGCGAGAGGGGGCTTTTATTAGGACGTTGTCCAAGTAGGGTATTGCTAGAATTCCCTTTGACCGAAGGATGGCCACCACTGTTGCCATGATCTTTGTAAAGACCCGGGGAGCCGTGGTAAGGCCAAATGGTAGAGCGGTAAACTGGTAATGTTGGGACCCTACTGCGAAGCGCAGGAATCGTTGGTGAAAGGGCCAGGATGGGAACATGGAGGTTAGACATCCAGGATGCCTATGGAGGCCATGAATTCTCCTGGTTCCATAGATGCTATGACTGAACGAAGAGACTCCATCCTGAAGCGTCTTAACCGGAGCTTGGTGTGGAGAAGCTTCAGGTCCAAAATGGGACGAATCGAGCCTCCCTTCTTTGGGACCATAAAGAGAGTGGAGTAGAAACCCAAGAAATGTTGATGCTTTGGAACAGGAATGATAATGCCTGCTTCCTTGAGGGAAGAGATGGCTTGATGAAAGCCGGAAATCAGCTTGGGATCCTTCGTGGGCCGGGATAGAAAAAAAAAAAGTGGTCTTGGGGGGGGGGGGGGGGGGGGGAAACGACGACGTCTCGGACCCAGGCGTCGATTACCGATAGCCAAACTGACTGAGTCATGAGCGATTGGCCCTGGAACCAGAGGGTCGAGAGAGTGTGTTACGAGGACGCCAGGAAGGTATGGGTTTGTAGGAGGGCCTTTCTGTCCTGGCGGGCAGGGGAGCAGTCTCGCCGATTGGAGGATTTGGACGCTGTGGGACGAAAGGAGCGGAATTGAAAATTCCTCTTTTTAGGGATTTTCAGTTTGCACTTTGCCTGCGGGAGGGAAGTACTTTTCCTGCCGGTGGCATCCGAAATGATTTTATCGAGCTTATCGCTGAATAGGCAAGAGCCCTCGAAGGAGAGGTTGGCGAGGGATTTGAGGCTGAATCTGCATTCCAGGCTTTCAGCCAAAGGGCCCTGCGAACCGAGATCATGCCGGAGGCCTGGGTGCTGCAGGATGCGGTGTCGAGGCAAGCTGTGGCGATATATTTACCTGCCTGAGCTATCCGATCAGCCAGGCCCACTAGTTCTGCGGGAGGTGCTTGAGCCAGAATGCCCCTACGGAGGTTCTTGGCCCAGGAGGTCACAGCAAGGGAGACCCAGGTGGCTGCGAATGAAGGGCTAAGAGAAGCGCCCGAGGCCTCAAAAGCCGATTTCGCCATGGCCTCAATGTGTCTGTCTGGTCCCTCTTTAAGGGAAGCACCGTCTGCTAGGGGTAGGCTGGTGGTGAAGGCTAGACGCGACGGGGGGGGAGGGGGGATGGTATATCTACTGCTGGTGGAGCAGTCCACTTTTGGTGAATGTCCTCTTAGAGCAGGAATAGAGGGCCTCGACGCTTTCTGGATTGAAAGCACTTCTCTGGGTGTAGCCATTCCTTGAAAAGATGTAGTCAATGTCTAGGTAAGAGAAGACCCAAGGGGCTGGTTTAGTATGCTTAACCGACACCTTCCGTGTGGGCGGCTTGTCATCAGAGTCAACCTTAAGGGTGTCATTTACAGCTAGGATTGGGGAATCTGTGTCCCCGATTCCCGACAGTTGGTCCGAGTCTATGTCCGGCTCTGAATCCGATGCTGAATCAGAATCTGATGGAGCCAAACGTGATGGAGAAGACTGCCTTGAGTAGAGGTCTTTGGGGGAGGGGGACTGAGACAAAGGAGACGTGCGAGCCCACTTTCTCTGCGAGCGGTCTGGACCCTCTAGTTCAGAATCAGGCGGTCCGGGGGCATTGTTCCTGGTGGGCTAGGGTTGGACTGCTCCGATGGATTAGGCCTAATTGTGGAGGCAATCTGTGAGGGCAGGTGCTCTAGGGCTGTGGTGGCTATGGTGGCTGTACAGGTGCTCCTTGTGTGAGGCATCTACTATGGCCAGTATGAGGGTGCCAGCAGTGTAGGTGGCTGGGGAGGCTTTGCTTACCACTGCCAAGGCTTCCAGTGTCCCCTGTAGAGGTCCCAGCAGTGCAGGATCGCAGATGCTGCTATTCTCCCTGAAATGGCACCCAAAAGCGCAGGCTTCTGCTGTGCTCAGATCAGGAGGCTGAGAAGAGGGGCGGAGCCAAAAAAGTACAGGGAAAGAGCCCGCACTTGATCCCCATTGGATAGGGGAAGGAGTGGGGCTGAATAGGCCAAAAAACGTTGCCCAAGGAAGCCAGGGGCGTGGCCAGCGCAGCCGAAGGATGCGGTCTCACTAACAGTGAGGCCTGAGTGTGGACGGGGCCTAGGCTGAGCTTGCAGGGCTCTGGGCGGTGCCTTTGAACGGAGCCTGCCCACGGACGGTCACCATTGGTCCGGAGGCGGTCCGTGGGCGGGCAGGTGCGCTCTGGAGGCCGCAGGAAAGCCTGGGCCTCAATTTACAGCGGCGGCCCAGATCGGGATGCCCGCAGCCTCGGGTCTGGGCCTGTGCTAGGCTGTCTGGGGCAGTGGAGGCCTGTCTGGGGCTGTGGTGGCCCAGACAGCGCCTAAGAGTAATTGCCAAAGCTCTCCAGATGGTTAGGAGCCGAGAAGAGATGCAGCTATAGCACAAGCACAGTGTGCTGGCTGCAAACTTCGTATAAAGGGACTTGCTGGTCCTGGAACATAGCCAAGAACCCTTAAGCGACCGAAAGGTGCCCCCTCCATCCTCTGCCTATGATGCAGCATATGGGGTAATGGGTCGTGACCACCCTGCTGAGGTAGCTATTGACTGGCCCCTAGGTCCCAGGCCCGATTGCTGCCATCAGTGTGCAGGTCCCTACCTCGTCCTGAGAGGTGCTGAGCTCCAGACAGAGCTATATTCTCCTGGGAATCAGGGATCCGTGCGTCTGATGACCTTACAGACAGGCTCTGGAAGGCGAGTGGGTATGGGAGCAAATGGGCCAGGGCAGGCACCGTCCAGCCTCAGAGTACTCCAGGATCCTCTTCAAAGAAGGGATGGATGGCCCTGGCCCAGAGAGGGAGAGTTAACAGTGCAACCAGCGTACACTGGACTCTCGATCTCTATGCGGGGTGACGGATTGGCTCAACCGCTCCGTATTCCCTGATGAATCTTCAGTGAAGAAAAATTTCTAAAATTAAAAATCTAACTAATCTAATAAAAAAATTCTGGTAGATACGGGCTCAGAGATCTGTGTGCCTCCTAGACACCAAGCGAAAACTGAGTTGCATTTGTGCCAGTAGGCGGTGTATACTGCTGGGGAGGAGTTGCTTTTCTGTTTTTTTTTTGCATAGTGTCAGCCTCCTGATGGCAGCAAGCATACACCCAAGGTCTTCCTGTATCCCCAATGAAGCGATTAAGAAATTAATGTGCACATGCAGTTTTTGTACTGCGTGCTAACCACAGGCAGCGATGGGTTAGAAGTCCTCCCCATCTGAATGAAGCAGAGGTTGAGCATTACCATTTTCTATGAGACTAGAAATAAAAAAAGTGTCAATGAGGACAGTTCATACTGCAGCTTCTTAGTACGTTACCAAGTGGTGGTAAAGTGTATGTTAAAGCCAAACCCTGGCCTGAAGGAATAGTCTAGTGGTATCAGCATCTAAACTGCAAGCAAACGTTTTATTCTTCATGCCATTAGACTTGGCACCCAGATCGTGCTCACTCTGCTCAGCACAGCCTGAAAGCTTGTCAGCGACATGGATGCCTCAGTTCCTACTGCCCAGTTTTTTTATTCATGTAATTGCACAGCTCTACCCTACTCATTCCACCAAGGATATTTTAGTAAACACCTCTTAAAGTTAATGATTTCACTTTAGTGAACTTGCTTTTTTCAGTAAAACAATTTGACTGGTGTGACCTGGCAATTTAAGATTTAAGGTAGTTGCTCACTGATATTTAAGACCAATCCTAAGAAAAAGGTCAATACAAGATTGATCTGCACAATGATCACAGAGATGGGGGACTGCAGGCCTCAAGGGCTGAAAACAGGTCACAGTATCAGGGTCTCTAGTATTGCACAAGGATGTGAATCATCTCCAGGGCAAAGCATAATCACCACCTGTGTAATACTAGGGAAATCCTTAACACCTGACCTGTTTGTGGTCCTTGAGGCCTGGAGTTTCAGCCGACTTGGACCAACAGATCAGTGACCAGATATATGTTTATGGAGTGGATGCAAAAATACAGTGTGAAACATAGAATCCCAAAATGAGCATAAACCCTATAATCAATTAGTAAATCAAGCAAGACATGTGATTAACATAAGGCACATGTTTAACAAGGACTGTCAGGTCATTTCAGTATGATACTAATAGTACTTGGGCAAACCTATCACAGTATGCAAAAAAGAGAATTTTGTTTACTTACCGTAAATTCTTTCCTTTAGTCCTTAAATCTGGGAGACCCTGACAACAGGTGTTCTATGCTGCCCCCTGGAGGTCACACCAATTATAGGAGAGATTTTCTCCTCTGCACCATATACGCCCCCTGCAGGAATACTGTCAGTTTGGTATATAAGCAGTAGGAGGAAAACATTGCACTGTAACACAAATCCAGGCCGAACAGGAAAAGTATAAGGCCAGAACAATGGCCAACAGTGAGACTGCTGTACAAGAGACGCAGGTACGCCCGAAGGGCAAAAGGGAGGGTGCTGGGTCTCCCAGATTTAAGGACTAAAGGAAAAAGAATTAACGGTAAGTAAACAAAATTCTCTTTCCTTGTCCAAAATCTGGGAGACCCTGACATCAGGACGTCCAAAAGCAGTCCCTGGGTGGGAAAAAAAATTAAGAATTATTCTTACCGTTAATTTAGTTTCAAGGAAACCTACCACTACAGCATAGCAGGTAGCCTCGCCACGCCCTAATGGGGACAGGAAACACGAGAGGTTAAGAGGCCCCTCCCACCTCCTATTAGCCAGTGTCTTACAACGAACCCAGAATGCATAAGAACTAGCATACAGCCCACTAACAAGGAATACAGGGAGGGAAATAAGTGCTGTTGTGGAAGGTTTCCTAGAAACCGAATTAACGGTAAGAATAATTATTTTCTCTAGTCACCTTCCACGACAGCATAGGAGGGATACCAACGAACTAATACTTAGGGTGGGACTACAGCCTGCAGGACTATCCTGCCAAAAGCCAAAACCCCAAGGGAAGCCAGGGCAAGACTGTAAAGCTTCGGGAAGCATGCAATGAACCCCAGGAAGCAGCCTAGCAAATCTGCTCTGGCGAAGCCCCAGCCCCTGTCCTCCCAGGAGACAGGGAAAACTGGAGAAATGAGCAGGAACTGCTGGGAAAGGAAGGAGTCCGGAAAGACATTCCGAAACCAGGAGGCGAAAGTACTCATAGCCACTGTCTTACCCGTATGACGGCCAAAGGGCCGAACAAAAATAGAGAGCCACACGCCAGGGCGCCCACACGCCAGAGCACTGCACTATGGACATCCAAAGAAAGTCCACCACCAAAGGAGTCCGCGGATGTTGACAAAAGGAAGGCAGAAACATCCACTGGGAGCGAAGGAAGGTTGAGGCGACCTCGGGAAGAAAATGAAGGGTCCAGGCGAAGGACAAAGCCGTCATCCAGGACAGACAGGAACGGGTCCTGGACAGATAAAGCCTGAAGCCCCCCCAACACATCGGCCAGAAGCAATTGCCAGCAGAAACGCCAACTTGTTAGACAACAACCGGATATCACAGGAGGACAGCGGCCCAAAGGGAGGGCGAGAAAGCCCAGTGAGGACAACAATGAGGACACAGGAGGGTGGAAGAACCGCCAGCCACGGACAAACCCGACAAGCAGACCCCAAGCATTGCCAAAACCAGCGAAGTGCCAAATCTGTGGCAAACCTAGAACTGAGCGCTGAACCCGGCACGTAAAGTGCTGGGTTGAAGACGCCGGCCCCAACCATGCCAAGAAAAATCCACAACATGAAAAAGTGGGTTGGAGGTGGGACAAGAAACAGAAGCACACTAGGAGAACAACGCGTCACACCGACATGACAGTGCATTAGAAACCAGAATGTGGAACTTCAGCAAGGAGGCCACCAACTCTGCCAACAGGCCCAGAGTCCACAGCCCTAGGGCCTCAAACTCTGCAGCTAAGGTGAGCTGCCGAGGATCCGAAGGAACAGATAACCACGAGACAGCAAGCCGAGGTCCGAATGCAACAGGTCTGGTCCACTGACCTAGCCAATACCACCTCAGCCATAGAGGGGCCCTCAGAAAAGTGGGGACTCCTTCCCAGACCCTCCCCAGGGATCTCACGAGAAGGGAAGACAGGACACCATAAGCAATAAGAAAAAATCCCAGACTGGGAGAAGGAGGACCAACCCTCCCCCCCTTCCTGAACTCGAGGTTCATGGAGAAACAGGTCGCTACAGTACGAATCGCACGGGAAGCAATAAGGGCGAGCTCCGGGCATCCCAACTGGCGACCAGGGAACGGAACACCGCTTGGACCAGGCTCCCCCTACCCGGGAGAACCTCCCGGAGGCCGAAAAACCTGCCTGAAGGGGTAGGGAGCCAATCAGGAGGACTAAGGAAGAGGAGGAATGTGGTTGGATGAATACACAAGAAGGACCTCAAGTACCGCTCTCAGTTCCCGGTGGAGAGGACCAGGAACTGAAGGTCGTGACACCAGACTCCTAGGAGAGGGCCACCACTGCCCCCCCAGGTTGGCATCCGAAGGGAAAGCCACCAGGGGAGTCTAAAACCAGGCCACCCCTATGAGCAGGTAGTTGGCATTCAACTACCAGAGGAGGGATGAGAAGGCAATCCCCGGGACGAACCCGGGGATTCAGAGGACAGGGGCTGCCCCAACAGGACAAGACAGACCAGAAGAACCTGAGTGAGCCTGAGCCTACCAGACAGGCGGGAAGGAGAACGTCAATGATCCCAGAGCAGACATAGGGGAGCGCGTGACCAGAAGTCCCGCCCACTGGCGTCAGGGAGCCCACAGCCCGCATCACCCCGAGGGGGATCCGGAGGGCCAGGGCAGCAGTCCCACATACGTGGGAGCAGGAGGAAGAGCAGAAGCCCGACCAACGCGGCCCGGCTGGAGACCAAAACCAGGAACCCAAAGGGTATGCTGCAGCTTGCCGGCCACCACAGCATAGGAGAAAGAAAAAACCTCTCCATGCCCCATGGGGACAGGAAAGACACTGGCTAATGGGAGGTGGGAGGGGCCTTTTAAGCTCTCGTGTTTACTGCCCCCATTAGGGCGTGGCGAGGCTACCTCCTATGCTGTCGTGGAAGGTGACTAGAGAAAACCACTACACCCTGAAAGGCAACTCAGACATTTACAGGTGGGCAACAGCCGCCTGGAGAAACAAACAGTCTGCCCAGACCTGCATCCGCCGAGGCATGAACATGTACCTGGTAATTTTTAGAAAATATGTGCAGGCTTGACCAAGTGGCGGCCTGACACCTGTTGGGCTGAGGCTTGATGCCGCAAGGCCCTCGAAGCGCCCACGGCTCTGGTGGAATGCACCTTGAGTCCCGCCGGGGGCGACATGTGCGAGGCCGAATAGGCCTCTAATATGGCCGTCCTGATCCAACGGGCAATTGTGGCCTTGGAGGCGGAAGAGCCCTTACCGCGTCCGGCCATGAGAATAAAGAGTCAGTCCGACGCAGAGGAACTGTGCGAGACAAATACACTCAGAGCCCTGACCAAGTCCAAGTTGTGGAGGGCCTTTTCAAACCTGTGAACCAGGTTTGGACAAAAAGACAGGAGAGAAATGTCCTGGTTGAGGTGAAAAGGTGAGACCTTTGGGAGAAAAGGAACGGGACGTAGGACAACTTTGTCCCAATGTACCACCAAGAAGGGAGGCTTGCATGACGCCGCCAAGTCTGACACCCGCTGAAACGAGGCAATAGCCACCAAGAATGCCACCTTTTGTGAAAGGGTGGACAAGGGAATTTCGGTCAGAGGTTCAAATGGAGGCTTCTGAAGTGCCGAGAGAACCAAATTGAGATCCCACGGATCCAGAGGATGCTTGTAGGGTGGGACAATGTGGGCCACCCCTTGCATAACTGTTTGAACCTGTGGGAGCCTAGCCAGCCTCTTGGAATAAAGGATAGAAAGAGCTGAAATCTGTCCTTTCAGAGAGCTTAGGGAAAGACCAGTGTCTAGACCTGACTGAAGGAACAAGAGTAATGTAGGCAAGGAGAAGGGCCACAGGGAGTGGCCTTTAGCAGAACACCAGGAGAAGAAAATTCTCCACGTCCGGTGATAAATCTTCAGCGAGGCAGGCTTACGAGCCTGTTCCATGGTGTCCTGAACTTCCTGGGGGAGACCCGATTGGCCCTTGAATCCTGGGTCCTGACACAGTCAACCTGAGTGCTGCAGAATTGTGGCGGAAGAATGGACCTTGCGAGAGGAGGTCTGGATGATCTGGAAGACTCCAAGGCTCGCCGTCTGCGAGCTGGAGCAGTTCCGGGAACCAGGCTCTCCTGGGCCGATTGGGTGCGATCAGAAGCACACGGTGACATTCCGCCCGTATCTTGGAGCACTCGAGGTAACAGGGCCAGAGGTGGGAACACGTATGGCAGGCGAAACAGACCAATCCTGGACCAGTGCGTCCGCTGCCAGAGCCCTGTGGTCGTGGGCCCTGGCTATGAAAGCCAGAACTGTGTTGAGGAATGATGCCATCAAGTCGATGTCCGGAGTCCCACCGCCTGCAAATGGCTTGGAATACTTCCTGGTTCAAAGCCCATTCGCCCGGGTCCATGCCTTGACTGCTGAGATAGTCCGCTCCGCTTCCCAGTTGTCCACATCTGGAATGTGGACCGCGTCAATGACGGAGCCTGCGGCTTCTGCCCAGGATAGGATCTTTTGGACCTCCAGCATCTCCAGGGTGCTGCGAGTGCCTCCCTGATTGATTTAAGCGACGGCCGTCGCGTAGTCCCGATTGGATCCTCACCTGGCAGCCGCTCAGGGGGACTGAAACGCCAGAAGTGCCAGATAAGCCACCCTGATTTCCAGAATGTTGATGGAAGGGAGGATTCTACCGTGGACCATGTGCCCTGAGCCCTGTGGTGAAGGAACACCGTTCCCCAGCCGGCGAGACTGGCGTTTGTGGTGACCACCGACCATGACGGCGGAATAGGGGATCAACCCTGAGACAGGGACGGGTGTGCCAGCCACCACTGGAGAGATTCCATCGTTTCAGGGACAGGGAGATCTTGTGATCCAGGGTCCTCGGATTTGTCCCAGACGCGAAGGATCTCCAGCTGAAGAGGGCGCAGCTGGAGTTGTGCGAATGGGACTGCCTCTATCGATGCCACCATCTGTCCCAAGATCTGCATCAGACGCCTGATTGAGTATGAGCGAGGAGGGAGGATGGAACGAACTCCCGCTTGGAGAGAGACGGTCTTCTCGTGAGGCAGCCGCACCAGAGCTGCTCGAGTGTCGAATGGCATGCCCAGATACACAAAACTGGGTGGGAACCAGAACCAACTTCGGCAGGTTGACAATCCAGCCAAACTTCCTGAGAGTTGACAGTAGTGGAAATGGCTTGCCGGCATTCCTGATGTGAGGGCGCCTTGACAAGGAGGTAGTCCAGATAAGAGATGACCAACAGCCCCTGAGAGTGAAGTATGGAGACCACTGATGCCATCACTTTGGTGAATACTCGAGGAGCGGTGGCCAAGCCGAAGGGGAAGGCCACGAATTGGAAATGGTAGTCCCCAATCGCAAAGCGCAGGAACCGTTGGTGAGCTGGAGCGATGGGGGATGTGTAGGTATGCATCTTTTATGTCCATGGATGCTAAGAATTCCCCCTGAGATATCAAGGCTATCACAGAACGCAGTGATTCCATACAAAAATGACTCACTTTGACGTGCATGTTGAGGAGCTTTAGGTCCAGAACGGGGCGAACTGACCCGTCCTTCTTGGGCACAATGAAGAGATTTGAGTAAAATCCCTGGAACCGCACCCTTTCGGGAACTGGGATGACTCCTGCCCGCTTTAGGGACTTCAGCGCTTGATGAAAAGGCGTGGACCTTGGTGGGAGGGGGTGAAGTCATGAAGAAATGGCTTGGAGGGACTGAGTTTCGTTCTATGAAGTAGCCGTGAGTGACAATATCTCGCACCCATTGGTCTAGGATGTCGGGAGAGCCAAATGTCCCGAAACTGGGACAATCTGCCTCCGACTTGGGGTGTGGAGCTGGATCCTTGCGAGTCATGCTGAGGCAGTCTTCTGACCAGAGGACTTTTACTGGCGAGAACGCCAGGAGTTACCCTGGCCTTGGGAGGGCTGGGACTTGTCAGAACGAAATGTCCTGTTGGTAGGGGAGGATTGTCTAAAGGACCAGCCAGAGGAACAAAATTGACAAAAGGAACGGAACCTGGCAGATTTCTGCTGCGCAGGTTTACTTCCTTTGTTGGGGCAGGAGTGTACTTTTGCCTCCTGTTGTGTCCTTGATAAGTTCATCCAGACGTTCCCCGGTACAGGGGATCCCTGTAAGATGCTTCTTGGAAGAAGCGTCACCTTTCCAATCCCGGAGCCAAAGGATTCTGCGAATGGCGAGGGAATTGGCGGCTGCCACTGCTGAGCGCCCGGCTGAGTCAAGCACCGCACTGAGAGCATACCTTGATACCATGGCCATTTGTTCGAGGAGGGGGATGCCTCAGGAACTTTATCGTAGGTCATGGAATGACCTGTCTGCAAATGCAGAAATTGCCTTGAGACCAGGCAGCTGCAAAGGCGGGAGGGAACGCCGCGCCAATTGCGTCATAGATTGACTTGGTTAAAAGTTCAATCTGACGGTCTGCCGAATCCTTCAAAGAAGAGCTGTCGGCAATGGAAATCGTGGTTCTTGTAGCCAATCTGGCTACGGCCGGGTCAACCTTAGGGGGTTGAGACCAGCTAGATAGTACTGCTGGGGCAAACGGATACTTGGGATCCGTGGCCTTAGGCATGAAGCGTTTTGCCGGGCATGCCTTGGGCTTCTGCACCGTGTCTGTAAAATCGGGATGATCCGAGAAGATGCTGGGAGGTTTCTTAGGATCCCTAAGTGAGACCGTGGCTCGCTGCTCAGATTGTGTGTCAGGAGCAGGCACGTCCAGGATGCTATTGATAATTGAGACAATGTTATCAACCAAAGTGTCCCCTTCAGGGACAGATTCAGAGGCGTCCGTTCTGACTCGGAGCCAGAGGCAGAAGATTCCTCTTCCTCACCTTCCTCTAGAGGCTGCCTCGACTGAGATGTGGGCGAGGAGGGGGAAAGGTCTCGGCGGCGTTTCTTGGATCTGGGACCTCCGAGAGACGGAGTGGCCCTGTCACGCCTCGCCGGAAGAGAAAGGCCTGGGACTGATGGGGGGGGGGGGGGGGGGGAATCAGCCCATTTCCTGGTCAGGATCATGGTTAATTGCCTGAATAATGGACCTAGTCAGAGGCTACAGAGTGCGACATAGCTCGCGACACTGCCAGGGCCACTGAATCTGACAATGACTGTGATAAGACGTCAGTCCACTGAGGAGCCGGTGTTAAGACCAGGGGAGCGGACGCCTGATCCCCCGAGGGGGTAGGGACATCCACCTGGGACTGGGTTCCGTGGATATCCAGGGACCCGTTCTGCTCACAGGCAGTGCAGAGGGGATTGACACTCTGCCCAGGCAACATGACCTTGCACACTGTACAAGTTGCATACAATTTCGGAGCCCTGGGGGTCTTAAGGCCACTTTACACACCAACTTATCTGTCCAACTTCTGACCAACTTGCTGGTTGCAGTGAAATCATGGACACATTGTTCTATTTGTACACAGCCACAAAATGGAGCAATGTGTCCATGATTTCACTGCAACCAGCAAGTTGGTCAGAAGTTGGACAGATAAGTTGGTGTGTGTAAAGTGGCCCTCACCCTTGCTCTTAGTAGCACACAGTCTGACCCAATCCTGTGTACTTGATACCAACACAGTCTAACTGAATGAGGAAGCCACAGAGGAGAATCCACACCAAACGTGTGCCTTACCGCTCAACCAAAGGCTGTGATGTCCAGGTCCCCAAGTCTGAGTCTCCCAGAGCAGCAGCTATGAGGGTGCTGCAGGTCTTGGAATGAGGCCAAAATGGCCCCCGCAGAGAGAAGGGGGGAGTCATAAGGGGGGAGGGAAAAAGAAAAAGCAGGAAACTGTGGCCCCATACATGTACACAGGAGGGGGAGGAGGCCAGAGGCAGAGCTCTGTGTGCTGGAGCGATGAGAGGGCAGAGTCCGCCCTCCTGCTATTGATAGACATGCAGGGGGCGGAATGCGGCCTAGGCCTCCAGCGAAGCCGGGGGGCTAGATTAGAATGCTGCGGCCGGCATGAGCGGTTCGGCGCGGAAGTTGTAAAAAAAAAATGTGCCGCTGAGGCGACTGAAGTACGCCTCATACTGTGAGCCCTGTGCCCCGTCCCCCTGCTGTGCGAAACAGGCAGGAAGGGGAATTCTAGGTCTCCGGCAAAGCCGGGGGCCGGAGTGGAACAGCGCGGCTGGACTGGACCCGGATCGTGGCTGGAGATGCGGGAGCCCCCATGAGAGGTTACATACCTGAGACTCCCGAAGGGGAGAAGATGGGGGCCAGCTCGGTACCTGTAGTTAATCCTGCATCATGAGCCTGTGACTGGTAGGAGTTGAACTCAGTCACAGGGGGCCACACAGTGACTGTAAATGCCAGGGGAACAGACAACTGTAAACCCCTCCGTCAGCTCCCACCTCACCAGAGGCCCTTTGAAAGGAGGATGGTGAGGAAGCACAGCATATAGGGCCAAAGGCCCATGCCAGGGGACCCCGATGGTCCCCTAAGCTTCATCTGTAGCAGGAGCTTCAGTGTGGAGATGTGCCTTCAACGACACCAAATTACAAACTGACAGTATTCCTGCAGGGGGCGTATAGGCTGCAGAGGAGAAGGAGAAAATCTCTCCTATAATTGGTGTGACCTCCAGGGGGCAGCATATAACACCCGATGTCAGGGTCTCCCAGATTTTGGACGACAAGGAAAGTCACTTTTGGTAGTTCTTGCTATAAGCATCTGCACACCTGGCTGTAAAAGTAATTCACTGGACTAGTGATTATTCAAAGTATGTGTTATTTAGTATCACCTATCCAAGCTGGTATTCTGTCCCTCCCTTTTGCCGACGTTAAACTGAATCTCAGGCTTCTGCATGCTGCTGAGGAAGGGGGGGGGGGGGAATTTTGTGCTTCCACTTGTAGCAACTTTACTAAAGTGTTCTGCCTGCGACAGGTTTCTGTATATGACCATTTGTTTTCATGCAGCACATTTTCTTCTAAACACAGTAATCTCTGAACAATGAAAATGTCAGATGTGCATCTGCTGAGATCACACCTCTTCTCTTGTCTGCAATTAGTGTCCTGTATCCTGTGTGGCCCTGTGTTGGCTAGATTACCCAGGGTTGGCAGCCTTTGATTTATTTACAGACAGTATTGGGACTAGTCCAAAAGGAGTAAGGGGAGGAATGTACTTATAATTTTATGTACGAAATCAGAAAGGATTTTGTTAACTTGCATCCTTATACCTTAGTGTTGATGCGTTGGAGGCTGGTTTGATTACTTTTGAGGTTGTTTTTGAAAATTGTGAATCTCTGGCATTGTACTGCTATGTCAGTTTAGATAATTGCAGCTAAATACTAAAAATAAAAAATAAAAGCCACACAAACTAGGGGCTTTGGCAATACAAAAGTAAAATATCCGTAAGGGGCAGCAGACAGACAATTTAGTTTTTTTCTGGTACTTGCAGCCTGCAGCTGACATCGGCATATGTCGTCACAGGAGGTGTCCGATTAGTCCGCCGGCCACCTGCTTGCATTAATTTACAAGAGTGAAGGCGCTTGTTTGAGCAGTACTGGGAAGTCTCAAAGCAGGCACTGTGGTGGCTCCATGTATAATGGCCCAGGGCATCAGGTGTGTATGAGTGTATATGTGCATGAGTATTCCCGCGCCGCTTAGGCGGCACATCACTGGCAACTGGTGCCAGATGCTGGCAGCCACCTAATGCCAGGTGCTAGTGGCCACTGTGTGCTGCCGCCTAATGCCAGGTGCTGGTGGCTGCTGCCTAATGCCCCCTCCTGAATGCTTGTGGATGTCGGGTACTGCCTAATGCTGGCAGCTGCTGGGTGCCACCTGGTTCAGCCTCCTGGGTGCTGGCGGCTGCCACCTGGTGCCAGCAAGCGGGAGACTGGGAGCAACAGGCAGAAGCTGCCGGGATCAGAAGCATGGAGTCAGGTAAGGTGCCATTACAGCTGAAGATAGGAGCCTGGGAGGAGGGGGGGGTAGGTGTGACCACTGAAAGTGCCTGGGGCAGCAGGAACTCCAAATATGGCCCTATGTGCAGTGTGTTTGTGGGAGTATGTCTGAGATGTATGTGTGAGTGTATATATGTGTGCGAGTGTGGCATGTGTATGTGTGGCGAGTGTCGCATGTGTATGTGTGCGAGTGTGCGCTGTGTATGTGTGCGAGTGTGCGCATGTGTATGTGTGCGAGTGTGCGCATGTGTATGTGTGCGAGTGTGCGCATGTGTATGTGTGCGAGTGTGCGCATGTGTATGTGTGCGAGTGTGCGCATGTGTATGTGTGCGAGTGTGCGCATGTGTATGTGGCGAGTGTGCGCATGTGTATGTGTGCGAGGTGCGCATGTGTATTGTCGAGCAGAGAGACATAAGAACAGAGACCAGGTTGTGGGGACATCTCTACAAAACAGCGTTTGGATGGGGGACTTTACTACAAGATGACAAGGGAGGGAACATTACTAAAAGATGGGGACATTACTACAAGGGGGGGATCGAGATAGGGACATTACAACATGAGGACCAGGATGGGAGTCATAGGATGGGGCATTACTACATGTAAGGATAAAGGAGGAACATTACTTCAAGAAGGGGACATTAGTACCAGACGGGGACATTACTATAAGAAGGTGACCAAGATGGGGACATTCCTACAAGACGATAATCAGGATTTGTGCTTTACTAGATTAAGAATACCAGAATTTTCTCAAAATGTCACTTGTCCTACAAGCAATGCAGCCCCCTGATGTAAATTTCTCAACGTGCGGCCCACCAACCCAGCAGAGTTTGAGACCCCTGATTTAGGTGTGTGTGCCCATAGGACGTTTTTCCAGCAGTCCTGAACACAGCAAAACCTGTACTGGTTTAAAGGATCCTAGAGTCCTTGCCAGAGAGATTTGCTGTGTTCAGGTCCTGCGTTTGACTGCAGCAAAAACACAGGAAAATAGGACATGTCAATTCTCTCCCATCTGCAGCAAAACCAGAGGGATTTGCCAGTTCTTGACACTTGCAAAACCAAATGTGTAGGCATAGTTTGTGAAACACATTGGGAGTCCCAACCGCATGAACAAATCATCATACATTAACTTAAACCAGTGGTTAAACTGCATGCAGAAACTAGCTAAAACATCCTGTGGGCACATAAGAGAATGAAACTAAAGCCGGCGTCACATACAATGTCAGTGATCTGATCGCTGCGAGCTGTCACAGGCAAACACCAGCGATCAGTGGACCAGCGACATCGTGGAAATGATTTAAATATTGTTTCCACGATGTCTTGTTCCCGCTGCCAAGCAGGCTGGTATCTAGGTAGCATGCACTGCCTAGATACCCGATGTGTACCTTGGTTACCAGCCTTCTCTGCTCACCGGCTGCCTAGTTACCTGCTGTGTACCTTGGATACCAGCCAGTGAGTGGAGAAGGCTGGTAACCAAGGTATACATCGGGTATCTAGGCAGCACCTGCTGCCTAGATACCTGCAGTTTACCATGGATACCAGCTCCCAGGGCTTGGAGAAGTGCTGGGAGCTGGCTTATAGTGTCTCACAGCAATGCTGTGTGTCCACTGGGCGACCATTGCCAGGTTTTTGGTCGAGTCCGAAAACCTGGCAACCATCAACCAGCGATTTATCACTGCAACGTCATGCGCTGCAGCAATATTGCAGGCGATTTTGATCCGTGTGATGGTCCTTTAAGGGTATGTGCTGTCCACTTACAGCTTCATAAATTATTTTTATCTTCAAATGGGATTTCTGCATTGTCCATGTTGATTTTAGCCATACAAAACTGATTGTAATAGTGTATATGCAGATTCTTTATTTTCACTGTGGACGCTGATGTTCACCGAGCTGAAATCTTGCATTTAGACTTTAATTAGTTGACAATTAGATGTTGGGAGTCCTCCTCATTTCACATCACAAGTCCATGGCCACAAAATCAGACATACCTCAGTTTCCTCCAAGATTTTAGCCCTGTCATCGGGAGATGCATCAGCAGATTTGTCAAGGAAATTCTTCAAAGCAGAATCTGGCTCTATAATGGTCAAGAAGAGTATAGCCCCGATTACTGGGCATGTCAACGGAAGTCATACACCAGTGCATTCACAAACCCTACATTTATGTAGGTGTCCATTAAGTTTCTATAACATTATGTCTACATTGCATATTACACAAATGATGGGTCAAACACCAAACAAACCATGATCCAGATACTAGCAAATGCAAGTCAATATAACAAATTACACAACAGCACAATAATCCTAGTGGAGAGTGAGTGATTTACATCAGCACAGTGGTCATTGCATTTGAGGGGCTCAGGAGAGGAGCTTATACTACAGGCAAGGATGAGTAGGGTCGTAATGTATTTGTACTCTGCAGTTAGAGGGTGGAGGTTTAGGAACCAAGTAAGAATATCCCTTGAGGATATGCATTGTCAAACACTGGTTAAGTGGTACTTTAAGAAAGTCCTCCAGGCTGAGTGGTAGAGCCTCAAGTTTTGTAGACTGTCCCATCTGAAGGGGCAACCAAAGAGGCTACTGGTGTTTAACAGCTGCCTACGCTCTTCTACCCTTCCTCAGAATTGATGTGTGGAGGAAGTTATTCAAACATGCAGTCTGATATTTGAGCAGCAGCTCACCAACTTAGGCCATGTGCACACGCTGAGTATTTGAGGAGTTTTTTTACCTCAGGATTTGTAAACAAAACCAGGAGTGGAGCAATCAGAGGAAAAGTCTAATAGAAACGCCTACACCACTTCTGGATTTAATCATCCACTCCTGGTTTTGGCTACAAATCCTGATGTAAAAAACTCACCAGTGTGTGCACATGACCTTAGAGGTCCTGTCGCCAAACCAGGCATGGTGATCTAATTACAGCACTGGATGCAGCATGCACACAAGGGGTCCCCTAGCACTTGAGCTGCCCTGTACCCGAGAGCGGTGGGCAGATTATACAGGCAGGGGGTGTGAATCTGCCCTTGGCTGCAGCCCCTAGCCACCTCCTTAGTGGCTGTAGCATGTAAGTTTTCTAAGTGTATTATCTCGGGATACAGGGTTGCTCAAGTGCTTACGGACCCCTTGCCTGCATGCTGCATCCAGTGCTGTAATTAGATCACCATGCCTGGTTTGGCGACAGGTCCTCTAACTGTTCCTACCCACCTATATATTTTTTATTGATAAAAGCCATTAGTAATATTGGGCAGAGCCAGATTTGGAACTGGGGTGTAATTACTTCATGCTACATAAGACCGCTGATGTCTGGAGTGAAAGGGATGCTGTGGGTGGGGTACAAACCTCAGTTCAAGCCATAAGAGCTGCAACTAAGGAAACTTACCAAAACTCAGTTTATCTTTATTACTGGCAGCAGCATGAATGAGACCAATTATTCCACATGAGTTTTCAATTGTCTGCTTGATGAAATATACACGGTTATTAGGTTCTTTCTCCTTGTGCTCATCATGTTGGTTCTTTCGGAAGGCATCATGCTAAAACAAATGACATCTCAATCAATACACCAAGTCAACTAAACACCAACATACTCCTCAAGTGGCACCATTGCAATGGTCCGGTCTCTAAACCTTTCCTATGGGGAGACTGACATCCAGCCATGACAAGGTTGTGACACATCCTGACTGCTTATGAAGTCAGGTTTTTGCAATGGAATCGGAGCAGCAAGATGTAGGGGGACAGATCCTGAATCCAGCAATGTGTCACTTAAACCCCCGTCACACTAAGCGAGATCGCTGTTAAGTCACATTTGGTGATGCAACAGTGACCTCGCCAGCAATCTTGCCATGTATGACACTTAGCAGCGACCAGGCCCTGCTGTGAGATTGCTGGTTGTGTTAGAAGTCACCTTGACCATTTTTTGATTGTTGGGGGTCCAGCTGGGCAGCATGCATTGCTGTGTTTGACTGGTAAAATGACCTCAATACTACAGGTTAGGAAACAGGGTCCCAATGAACGCCATCATTCTGGATCGTTGTTGCGTTGCTGTCGAGCAACACAACAATCCCTACAGGTCACATCACTGTTGGATCGCTGGTGCGTCACAAAGTGTGATGGTACCCTTACTGGACTGCTTGGTGCAGTTTAAATACATCTACAGCAGAGAGAACTGCTGGTATTAGTGGTCTAAATACTGAGCTGTGTATAACCCTGCCTACATCACTAATGGCAGCTTGCTGAAAATGCAGTGTATACCAGTTGAGTTAAACAGATTAGCAAGACTGGATATTGGACCTACTCTGGCAGTGATAGGTCTTCTGCTAATAAAACTATTAAAAGCAAATTGTGGCACTGTTCATGCTTACTGCCTCCCATGATGCCACTGCAGGCTATCTTGGTACTGTAAGCTCAGAATACAGCAGTGTCAAACACCTCCAATGTTTGATTAAAAGCACTGCTCCCAGTGGTGCAATAAAGAAAGCCTGCAAAAAGGTGACGGTGTAAATTAGAAGAGGTCAGCATGTCTGCCTAGACAGATTTTATGAAAAGCCTGGACAATCCCTTTAATGTAGCACCTCATACACTGAGCTTCAGCAGGTTCTATTCACAACTTCTGAGGAAATGATGTCAGCCTTCTGCACTCACTGACCTAACAGCATGTTTATGAAATTGGCAAACTAAGGTAGGTATACTTAAGAAGAACCATATTTGAGGTATTAACTATACTAAAAAGTTTAATAAATGCAATATCCAACTGACCAGACTAATGGCAAATCAACTGGTTAATAAGAGACTGGAAAGTTTATTTTTTATATATAAAAAAAAAAAAAAAACCTTCTACACCTTAGAGAGATGAAGGGATGCCATAAAGGGGTTGAAGTGTCACCTGTGCAGTAAGTGGGAAGAGCAGCAGCAGTGCAGATACTCAGCAGAAAAAGACTCAGTATCCTCCTTATCAAAACTGAGAACATCCACAAACTTGAAGGTTGGAGAGACTCCCACTTTCATCATTAGCTGGAAATAAAAGCATGAGTGACATTGGAAAACATTAAATTACTGAAACTGGGCAATGTGTATAGCAAAGAGTTAATTTTCTTCAATTATTGACTATAAAGTTATGATCTGCACACTCATCAGCATCCGGAAGACATTACAGGCATGACGGGAAGCGTTCTGCAATGTAACACTAGCAATATTTCCATCTATCAGGGAGGAGCTCAGATCAATATTGTGTCTAGTCCCCCCCCCCCCCCCCAGTTTGAGATTTACAGCCTATACCATGAAAGGACAAATTTTATCATTTCCATTAGCTGTACAGTGACCACCATTAGATTAGCCCTTTCCACTTAAATAACCCATCAATGTTCGCCATTTCCCCACCACTCCGTCAGGACTCTGGGAACATAGGCAGCATTAATGTGCACATATGACAGTGCTTGAATTGATCCATTGACAAATTATAGGCACCTCCATTTCTGTATGACAAATAGAAGTTAATGCTTTGGAGCGGTCAGGCGTTTTGCAGGATGCACTGGACAGAACCAGACAGTCCTGGATGTGCAGAAACTGAGGCAAATAGGTCATCAGATCCTGTTTTAAAAGAAATAGTCCAAGTCTCTGTCCAGTGTGGAAATTTCAGCACCGTGTGCAGGGGAGATGCCTGCTGTACTTAGAGGACCGGTCACCAAACCAGGCATGGTGATCTAATTACAGCACTGGATGCAGCATGTCTGTAGCATCCAGGCAAGGGGTCCCCCAGCACTTGAGCAGCCCTGTACCCCGAGATAATACACTTAGGAAACTTACATGCTACAGCCACTAATGAGGTGGCTAGGGGCTGGAGCCAAGGGCAGATTCACATCCCCTGCATGTTTAATCTGCCACCGCTGCCAATCATTCTCTCCCTGTCTGCAGCATTTAAAGTTGTTTTTTTTTCTCTCCTGTGTAGCCCTGCCCCTCAGGGGGGGGGCTAACAACTTTCTGGGAGAGAGAAAAAAAAAAAACAAACAGTTTAAATGCTGCAGACAGGGAGAGAATGATTGGCAGCGGTGGTCAGATTAAACATGCAGGGGGTGTGAAATCTGCCCTTGGCTGCAGCCCCTAGCCACCTCCTTAGTGGCTGGAGCATGTAAGTTTTCAAGTGTATTATCTTGGGGTACAGGGCGGCTCAAGTGCTGGGGGACCCCTTGCGTGCATGCTGCAGACATGCTGCAATTAAGATCACCATGCCTGGTTTGGTGACAGGTCCTCTTTAAATTTCAGCCATGGAGATCTCCATGGTGCTGAACTTCAGCACTGGTTCAGTAAAATGCATCCAGTTAATCTTTTTGCCAGATCCATCATGGTTTTTTTTTTGGCACCGACAAAAAATGATGCAGACTCAGATTGTGTCCAGTGCTAAAAAGAACCAGATCCTCCCAGAAAAGCACAAAACCAGATGCCAAATAAGGCCAATCCGGCACCATAACAATACATGGGGTCAAAACCTGCTCAGGTTCAGTCCAGGTCACACCAGACCAAACCTGACAGGTGAATACCATGGTGTGAAGCCGGTCTACCACACGTTAAGATCTCTGCTCTCCTCAGGGAATAGGATCCTCAACCATTCACCTGCATGTCTCCAAGGGAATTAAGCACCAGTGTGTGTTCACATAGAGTAAAGGCAGGGACATACGAGTTAGGTGCCCTTAGAGTCCTAAATAAGTGCAAGTTAGGAGTCAGCCCTATATACATTTCCACCCTAACAGCCCCCATACAGCCATATACAGAGTCTGATAAAGTAGATTGAGGCAGTGTGCTGCCCCCCGCTGGTGAGGGGGTGTCAGGGGCGAGGTGTCACCGCCCCCCCCCCCCACATCACTGGCCAGTGAGGGGCTCAGGCCCCCGGGATATATTGGGCCGTGGAGAGGGCACATATTGCGGCCACACACAGAACTTTACACCGGACTGATCCCACAGCCGCTCCCGGTGATGGGAGATGAGGAGCGGCCGGACAAGGGAGAGGACCGCGCCCTGATCCAGGACCTCCACCCCGGGCGCCGGCCATAGAGAAGGACACCGCCCGCCGGCCATGGACTCAGCCCCGGAGAGACACTCACTTTATTCAGCATCTGTGGAGACACAAAGAGAAGAGCAGTGAGCGCGGCCGCCATACAGCCCGCCCTGCTGCTGATGGAGCGAGCGGTACCTCAGGGTTGATCTCCATCCGTGATAACGCCATGACCTCTGCTAACAGCGGTACACGATGCTCCAGAGCTGCTGACTGACTCAGGCGGCACACCCCGGCCGCTTATATGTGGGAGGACAGGTACCAACTGCACCGACAAAAGAGGGGGGAGCGAGGCAGCGGCCGCACAGGATTGTGATTGGATCAGTACATCCCCCCCCCCCCTCACAGGAACGGAACAGAACCGTCCGCTGATAACAGGTGTGAGGAGGAGAGCCAGGGCGGGAAAAAACTGAGGGGACGAAAATAAAGTGCGCAATATGGAGGGCGAGGGAATAACGGCCCCCAGGAGGGGACTGTTCACACACACAGTCCAGAACAGGCGTCTGTTCACACACACAGTCCAGAGCAGGGGACTGTTCACACACACAGTCCAGAGCAGGCGTCTGTAAACACACACAGTCCAGAGCAGGGGACTGTTCACACACACAGTCCAGAGCAGGCGTCTGTTCACACACACACACACACACACACACACACACACACACACACACACACACACACACACACACACACACACACACACACACACACACACACACACACACACACACACACACAGTCCAGAGCAGGGGACTGTTCACACACACACACAGTCCAGAGCAGGCGTCTGTTCACACACACACACAGTCCAGAGCAGGGGACTGTTCACACACACAGTCCAGAGCAAGAGGACTGTTTACACACACAGTCCAGAGCAGGGGACTGTTCACACACACAGTCCAGAGCAGGCGTCTGTTCACACACACACACACAGTCCAAAGCAGGGGACTGTTACACACACACAGTCCAGAGCAGGGGACTGTTCACACACACAGTCCAGAGCAGGGGACTGTTCACACACAGTCCAGAGTAGGCGTCTGTTCACACACACACACACACAGTCCAGAGCAGGCGTCAGTTCACACACACACGTCCAGAGCAGGCGTCTGTTCACACACACACAGTCCAGAGCAGGCGTCTGTTCACACACACAGTCCTGAGCAGGCGTCTGTTCACACACACACACAGTCCAAAGCAGGGGACTGTTCACACACACAGTCCAGAGCAGGCGTCTGTTCACACACAGTCCAGAGCAGGCGTCTGTTCACACACACAGTCCAGAGCAGGGGACTGTTCACACACACAGTCCAGAGCAAGAGGACTGTTCACCACACAGTCCAGAGCAGGGGACTGTTCACACACACAGTCCAGAGCAGGCGTCTGTTCACACACACACACAGTCCAAAGCAGGGGACTGTTCACACACACAGTCCAGAGCAGGGGACTGTTCACACACACAGTCCAGAGCAGGGGACTGTTCACACACAGTCCAGAGCAGGCGTCTGTTCACACACACACACACACAGTCCAGAGCAGGCGTCAGTTCACACACACAGTCCAGAGCAGGCGTCTGTTCACACACACACACACAGTCCAGAGCAGGCGTCTGTTCACACACACAGTCCAGAGCAGGCGTCTGTTCACACACACAGTCCAGAGCAGGTGTCTGTTCACACACACAGTCCAGAGCAGGCGTCTGTTCACACACACACAGTCCAGAGCAGGCGTCTGTTCACACACACAGTCCAGAGCAGGTGTCTGTTCACACACACAGTCCAGAGCAGGCGTCTGTTCACACACAGTCCAGAGCAGGTGTCTGTTCACACACACACACACAGTCCATAGCAGGCGTCTGTTCACACACACAGTCCAGAGCAGGCGTCTGTTCACACACAGTCCAGAGCAGGCGTCTGTTCACACACACACAGTCCAGAGCAGGCGTCTGTTCACACACACACACAGTCCAGAGCAGGTGTCTGTTCACACACACACACACAGTCCATAGCAGGCGTCTGTTCACACACACAGTCCAGAGCAGGCGTCTGTTCACACACACACACAGTCCAGAGCAGGCGTCTGTTCACACACACACAGTCCAGAGCAGGTGTCTGTTCACACACACACACAGTCCAGAGCAGGTGTCTGTTCACACACACACACAGTCCAGAGCAGGCGTCTCTTCACACACAGTCCAGAGCAGGCGTCTGTTCACACACACACAGTCCAGAGCAGGCGTCTGTTCACACACACACACAGTCCAGAGCAGGCGTCTGTTCACACACACACACACAGTCCAGAGCAGGCGTCTGTTCACACACACACACAGTCCAGAGCAGGCGTCTGGTCACACACAGTCCAGAGCAGGTGTCTGTTCACACACACACAGTCCAGAGCAGGCGTCTGTTCACACACAGTCCAGAGCAGGCGTCTGTTCACACACACAGTCCAGAGCAGGCGTCTGTTCACACACACGACAAACACACAGTCCAGAGCAGGCGTCTGTTCACACACACAGTCCAGAGCAGGGTCTGTTCACACACATACACACACAGTCCAGAGCAGGCGTCTGTTCACACACAGTCCAGAGCAGGCGTCTGTTCACACACACACACAGTCCAGAGCAGGCGTCTGTTCACACACACGCACATACACACACAGTCCAGAGCAGGCGTCTGTTCACACACACAGTCCAGAGCAGGCGTCTGTTCACACACATACACACACAGTCCAGAGCAGGCTCTGTTCACACACCACACACACATCACACACACACACATACACACACACACACACACACACACACACACACACACACACACACCAGTCCAAGCAGGCGTCTGTTCACACACAGTCCAGAGCAGGCGTCTGTTCACACACACACAGTCCAGAGCAGGCGTCTGTTCACACAACACGCACATACACACACAGTCCAGAGCAGGCGTCTGTTCACACACACAGTCCAGAGCAGGCGTCTGTTCACACACATACACACACAGTCCAGAGCAGGCGTCTGTTCACACACACACACAGTCCAGAGCAGGCGTCTGTTCACACACATACACACACAGTCCAGAGCAGGCATCTGTTCACACACACAGTCCAGAGCAGGCATCTGTTCACACACACAGTCCAGAGCAGGCGTCTGTTCACACACACAGTCCAGAGCAGGCATCTGTTCACACACACACACACACACAGTCCAGGGCAGCGTCTGTTCACACACACAGTCCAGAGCAGGCGTCTGTTCACACACACAGTCCAGAGCAGGCGTCTGTTCACACACACACACACAGCCAGAGCAGGCGTCTGTTCCACACACACAACACAGCCCAGAGCAGGCGTCTGTTTCACACAACACAGAAAAATGATGGGAGTAATGGTGTGCCACGGTCCGCCTGCTCAGGGTTCAGAATAACTCACCAAAGACGCAATCAACTTTCCATCCTCTTTATTCCTCCTACGCGTTTCAGCGCCACACCCAGCGCCTTCCTCAGGATATTCAAGAATACCCTGCGTTAACGCACCTGCGTTTTTTTTAACAGCCCAAAAACGCAGAGATGGTCAAAAAAACGCATGTGTGTGAACATGGCCTGTGTGTCAACAATGCCAAACAACGTTCTGAGCTGCGTTTGCAAAAACGCATGCGTTTTGCGTTTTTTTGCAAACGCACATGCGTTTTTACATGCGTTTTTGCATGTGTTTTTCATGCGTTTCCATTAAAATCAATGGGGTCAAAAACGCATGCGTTTTGATGCGTTTTTGCGGTAAAATGCATGAAAACGCAAATAAAGCAAAACGCAGCAGACGCATAGATGTGAAAAGGGCCTTAAAAAACAGATTTTTAGTCATCATTTACAAAAAATGAGAGCGCAAAAAAGGTTTACTTAATACAAGAATTACAAAAAATGCAGCATATACCCACAAATCCAAATAACAAAGATCTAATATATAAAAGCCCAAGCTCACTTCCGTCAGTTTCGGCAGGACTTCCGTAACTGTGTCCTTGGCTACGTGACGTCACTGGAGCCCTACACCCCTTCAGGGTGAACCAAGATGGCGGCCGTAAGCGGGAGCGGGACTCAGGCAGCCCCGCCACGCTTACGGCCGCCCCTACACTGCGCAAAACACACACACATCACGGGCGGGAGACGACCACCTTCAGCCGGTCGTCTCCCGCCCGCCACACACCACTTCAGGGAGATTACCGCCTAATGCACTGCGCGGCTCTCATGTAAGGCCCCCGCTCCTCCTGTCTCCTACTCGCTCTCCCCCCCGGTCCTCCTGTCTCCTGCCCGCACTCCCCCCCGGTCCTCCTGTCTCCTGCCCGCGCACTCCCCGGTCCTCCTGCCCCTCTCCGCCCCCCCTGCCCTCTCCGCTCCTCGCGGCCTCCCTTGCTCCCCCAGCCCAGGGCCACACCATCCATCCGTCCATGCGGGAGGGCGAGCGGCTGTGCAGAAGGAGCCGCCGCTATCCCCACACAGCCACTTCCTGCCTGCCGCCCGGCGCCGGGAGCGACAAGTTTAAGAGCTGTGAGCATGATGCATGTGTGTGCTGTGTGCATGATGCATGTGTGTGCTGTGTGCATGATGCATGTGTGTGCTGTGTGCATGATGCATGTGTGTGCATGATGCATGTGTGTGCAGGTGTGCTGTGTGCATGATGCATGTGTGCATGATACATGTCTGTGCTGTGTGCATCATACATGTGTGTGCAGCTGTGCTGTGTCCATGATACATGTGTGTGCATGATGCATGTGTGTGCAGGTGTGCTGTGTGCATGATGCATGTGTGCTGTGTGCATGATACATGTCTGTGCTGTGTGCATCATACATGTGTGTGCAGCTGTGCTGTGTCCATGATACATGTGTGTGCATGATGCATGTGTGTGCAGGTGTGCTGTGTGCATGATGCATGTGTGCTGTGTGCATGATACATGTCTGTGCTGTGTGCATCATACATGTGTGTGCAGCTGTGCTGTGTCCATGATACATGTGTGTGCAGGTGTGCTGTGTCCATGATACATGTGTGTGCATGTGTGCTGTGTGCATGATACATGTCTGTGCTGTGTGCATCATACATGTGTGTGCAGCTGTGCTGTGTCCATGATACATGTGTGTGCAGGTGTGCTGTGTCCATGATACATGTGTGTGCATGTGTGCTGTGTCAATGATACATGTGTGTGCAGGTGTGCTGTGTGCATTATACATGTGTGTGCTGTGTGCATGATACATGTGTGTGCAGGTCTGCTGTGTGCATGATGCATGTGTGTGCAGGGGTGCTGTGTGCATGATGCATGTGTGTGCAGGTGTGCATGACACGTGTGTGCAGGTGTGCTGTCTGCATGATACATGAGCGCCATGTTAAAGACCTGTGTGCATGATGCATGTGTGTGCTGTGTGCATGATGCATGTGTGTGCAGGTGTGCTGTGTGCATGATGCATAGGTGTGCTGTGTGCATGATACATGTGTGTGCTGTGTGCATGATGCATGTGTGCTGTGTGCATGATACATGTGTGTGCAGGTGTGCTGTGTGCATGATGCATGTGTGTGCAGGTGTGCATGATACATGTGTGTGCACTTGTGCTGTGTGCATGATACATGAGCGCCAACTTAAAGAGCTGTGTGCATGATGCATGTGTCTGCTGTGTGCATGATACATGCGGGTGAAGGTGTGCTGTCTGCATGATGCATGTGCGTCCAGGTGTGCTGTGTACATGATGCATGTGTGTGCAAGTGTGCTCGCTCCATCCTAATCCCCCCCCTCACCATCCTGCTCCTCCAGCTGCATCCTGCCTCGCTCGCTCCATCCTGCCCTGCTCGCCTCCATCCTGCCCTGCTCACTCCATTCCAGCCCCCCCGCCACCATCCTGCCCAGCTGGCTCCATCCTGCCCCGCTCCCCACCATCCTGCTCCTCCGGCTCCATCCTGCCCTGCTCACTACATCCTGCCTTGCTCCCCACTATCCAACCCTACCCCACTACCACCATCCTCCTCCTCCGCCTCCATCCTGCCCGCTCCCTCCATCCTGCCCCCCGCCTCCATCCTGCCCTCCGCTGTTCTTGCCCCCCTCTGCCTCCATCCTAACCCCCTTCTGCCTCCATCCTGCCCCCCCTCTGCCTCCGTCCTGCTCCGCCTCCATCCTGCCCCCCCTCCGCCTCCATCCTGCCCCGCCCCCCGGCTCCATCCTGCCCACCTGCCATCCGACACAATCCTGCCCCTCCCCGTCATCATCCTGACCCCCTACTCCATCCTGCCCCCCCCGGCAGTTAGCTGTCATGTGACCGATCAGCTGATCGGTTTCCCAGGCAACCACAGGTCCTAAACGCCTGTAGGACCTAGAATATGGAGGTGGAGCGAGCCGGCGGACAGGTGAGTATCCTCACTGAGGATTTTTTTTTACTTTTACTGTGGAGAAGCGGGGAGCCACGGGGAGCGCAGTATCTCCATATACCATAGTGCTGCTATACATGTACTGTAATGTACCGCCATATACCGTCGTGCTGCTATACATGTGCTGTAATGTACCGCCATATACTATAGTGCTGCTATACACGTACTGTAATGTACCGCCATATACTATAGTGCTGCTATACATGTACTCTAATGTACCGCCATATACTATAGTGCTGCTATACATGTCCTGGAATGTACTGCCATATATTATAGTGCTGCTATACATGTAATGTAATGTACCGCCATATACCATAGCGCTGCTATACATGTACTCTAATGTACCGCCATATACTATAGTGCTGCTATACATGTACTATAATGTACCGCCATATACTATAGCGCTGCTATACATGTAATGTACCGCCATATACTATAGTGCTGATATACATGTACTGTAATGTACCGCCATATACCACAGTGCTGCTATACATGTACTGCAATGTACCCCATATACCATAGCATTGCTATACATGTCATTTAATGTACCACCATATACCATAGCGCTGCTATATGTATATCTAATATATATAAAACCCGAAGGCTCACTTCCGTCACTTTGCCCACGACTTCCGTCACTTTGTCATGGCCAAAGTGACGTCACCACAGCGCTACACATGTCCAGAGTGGACCAACATGGCGCCCCTAAGTGGAGCGGGACTCAGGCAGCCCTGCCACGCTTACGCTCGCCCCTACACTGTCCAAAACACACATCACGGCCAGGAAATGACCGGCATTAGCCGGTCGTCTCCCGCCCGCCACACACCACTTCGGGAGATGACCGGCTAATACCGGTCGTCTCCCGAGTGCCTCGCGCTCGCTCCGGCCGGTTTCACAGGTGCAGGCTCCTCCCCCTCACTTCCGGTGCTCAGGGCTGTTGATGGATCTCAGCGGAATAGCGGCCGCACGGACCGCCTCCGCTCCTGGACTGGCCCCAGCCTCCGGGGGTCAGCCCTGTGCCGGACCGCCAGCAGTAGGCCAAGTGGCCCTGAGGATACGGAGCCAGCTGGTGTGCAGCCTGAAAGAAGAGAGAGAGGTGTGCAGCCTAGAGGAGGACAGATGTACTGAGCGGTGATGTCACCGCTCCAGCCTCCTTTCTCTTCACTCCTCCAGCAGGACCTCTCCTCACCCCTCCAGCACCACCTCTCCTCACCCCTCCAGCGCCAACTCTCCTCACCCCTCCATCCGCACCTCTCCTCACCCCTCCAGCGCCACCTCTCCTCACCCCTCCAGCCGCACCTCTTCTCACCCCTCCAGCCGCACCTCTTCTCACCCCTCCAGCCGCACCTCTACTCACCCCTCCATCCGCACCTCTCCTCACCCCTCCAGCCGCACCTCTCCTCACCCCTCCAGCGCTACCTCTCCTCACCCCTCCAGCGCTACCTCTCCTCACCCCTCCAGCCTCCCGCCACATCATACTCTGCTATCCACAGAGCCGCCTCTATACTCTGCTACCACACAGCCTCCTCTATACTCTGCTACCCACAGAGCCGCCTGTATACTCTGCTACCCACAGAGCCGCCTGTATACTCTGCTACCCACAGAGCCGCCTGTATACTCTGCTACCCACAGAGCCGCCTGTATACTCTGCTACCCACAGAGCCGCCTGTATACTCTGCTACCCACACAGCCGCGTCTATACTCTGCTACCCACAGAGCCGCCTGTATACTCTGCTACTCACAGAGCCGCCTGTATACTCTGCTACCCACAGAGCCGCCTCTATACTCTGCTACCCACAGAGCCGCCTCTATGCTCTGCTACCCACAGAGCCTCCTCTATGCTCAGCTACCCACAGAGCCGCCTCAATACTCTGCTACCCACAGAGCCGCCTTGATACTCTGCTACCCACAGAGCCGCCTCGATACTCTGCTACCCACAGAGCCGCCTCTATACTCTGCTACCCACAGAGCGCCTCTATACTCTGCTACCCACAGAGCCGCCTCTATACTCTGCTTCCCACAGAGCCGCCTCTATACTCTGCTACACACACAGCCGCCTCTATACTCTGCTACCCACTGAGCCGCCTCTATACTCTGCTACCCACTGAGCCGCCTCTATACTCTCCTACCCACAGAGCCGCCTCGATACTCTGCTAACCACAGAGCCGCCTCCATACTCTGCTACCCACAGTGCCGCCTCAATACTCTGCTACCTACAGAGCCGCCTTGATACTCTGCTACCCACAGAGCCGCCTCGATACTCTGCTACCCATAGAGCCGCCTGTATACTCTGCTACCCACAGAGCGCCTGTATACTCTGCTACCCACACAGCCGCGTCTATACTCTGCTACCCACAGAGCCGCCTGTATACTCTGCTACTCACAGAGCCGCCTGTATACTTTGCTACCCACAGAGCCGCCTCTATACTCTGCTACCCACAGAGCCGCCTCTATGCTCTGCTACCCACAGAGCCTCCTCTATGCTCAGCTACCCACAGAGCCGCCTCTATACTCTGCTACCCACAGAGCCGCCTCTATACTCTGCTACCACAGAGCCGCCTCTATACTCTGCTACCCACAGAGCCGCCTCTATATTCTGCTACCCACACAGCCTCCTCTATACTCTGCTACCCACAGAGCCGCCTGTATACTCTGCTACCCACAGAGCCGCCTGTATACTCTGCTACCCACAGAGCCGCCTGTATACTCTGCTACCCACAGAGCCGCCTGTATACTCTGCTACCCACACAGCCGCGTCTATACTCTGCTACCCACAGAGCCGCCTGTATACTCTGCTACTCACAGAGCCGCCTGTATATTCTGCTACCCACAGAGCCGCCTCTATACTCTGCTACCCACAGAGCCGCCTCTATACTCTGCTACCCACAGAACCTCCTCTATGCTCAGCTACCCACAGAGCCGCCTCTATACTCTGCTACCCACAGAGCCGCCTCTATACTCTGCTACCCACAGAGCCGCCTTGATACTCTGCTACCCACAGAGCCGCCTCTATACTCTGCTACCCACACAGCCGCCTCTATACTCTGCTACCCACACAGCCGACTCGATACTTGCTACCCACAGAGCCGCCTCCATACTCTGCTACCCACAGAGCCGCCTCCATACTCTGCTACCCACAGAGCCGCCTCCATACTCTGCTACCCAGAGAGCCGCCTCCATACTCTGCTACCCACAGAGCCGCCTCCATACTCTGCTACCCACAGAGCCGCCTCCATACTCTGCTACCCACAGAGCCGCCTCCATACTCTGCTACCCACAGAGCCGCCTCCATACTCTGCTCCCCACAGAGCCGCCTCTATACTCTGCTACCAACAGTGCCGCCTCGATACTCTGCTAACCACGAGCCGCCTCCATACTCTGCTACCCACAGTGCCGCCTCAATACTCTGCTACCCACAGAGCCGCCTTGATACTCTGCTACCCACAGAGCTGCCTCGATACTCTGCTACCCACAGAGCCGCCTCTATACTCTGCTACCCACAGAGCCGCCTCTATACTCTGCTACCCACAGAGCCGCCTCTATACTCTGCTTCCCACAGAGCCGCCTCTATACTCTGCTACACACACAGCCGCCTCTATACTCTGCTACCCACTGAGCACCTCTATACTCTGCTACCCACTGAGCCGCCTCTATACTCTCCTACCCACAGAGCGCCTCTATACTCTGCTACCCACAGAGCCGCCTCTATACTCTGCTACCCACAGAACCGCCTCATACTCTGCTACCCACAGAGTAGCCTCTATACTCTGCTACCCACAGAGCCGCCTCGATACTCTTCTACCCACAGAGCCGCCTCTATACTCTGCTACCCACAAGCCGCCTCTATACTCTGCTACCCACACAGCCGACTCGATACTCTGCTACCCACAGAGCCGCCTCCATACTCTGCTACCACAGAGCCGCCTCCACACTCTGCTACCCACAGAGCCGCCTCCATATTTTGCTACCCACAGAGCCGCCTCCATACTCTGCTACCCACAGAGCCGCCTCCATACTCTGCTACCCACAGAGCCGCCTCCATACTCTGCTACCCACAGAGCCGCCTCGATACTCTGCTACCCACAGAGCCACCTCTATACTCTGCTACCACAGAGCCGCCTCTATACTCTGCTACCCACAGAGCCGCCTCTATACTCTGCTACCACAGAGCCGCCTCTATACTCTGCTTCCCACAGAGCTGCCTCTATACTCTGCTACACACACAGCCGCCTCTATACTCTGCTACCCACAGTGCCACCTCGATACTCTGCTAACCACAGAGCCGCCATCCATACTCTGCTACCCACAGTGCACCCTCAATACTCTGCTACCCACAGAGCCGCCTCGATACTCTGCTACCCACAGAGCCGCCTCGATACTCTGCTACCACAGAGCCGCCTCTATACTCTGCTACCCACAGAGCCGCCTCTATACTCTGCTACCCACAGAGCCGCCTCTATACTCTGCTACCCACAGAGCCGCCTCCATACTCTGCTGTCCACAGAGCCGCCTCTATACTCTGCTACCCACAGAGCCGCCTCGATACTCTGCTATCCACAGAGCCGCCTCGATACTTTGCTACCCACAGAGCCGCCTCTATACTCTGCTACCCACAGAGCCCCTCTATACTCTGCTACCCACAGAGCCGCCTCGTATACTCTGCTATCCACAGAGCCGCCTCTATACTCTGCTACCCACAGAGCTGCTCGATACTCTGCTATCCAAAGAGCCGCCTCGATACTTTGCTACCCACAGAGCCGCCTCTATACTCTGCTACCCACAGAGCCGCCCTCTATACTTGCTACCCACAGAGCCGCCTCTATCCTCTGCTACCCACAGAGCCGCCTCTATCCTCTGCTACTCACAGAGCCGCCTCTATACTCTGCTACCCACAGAGCTGCCTCTATACTCTGCTACCCACAGAGCCGCCTCTATACTCTGCTACCCACAGAGCCGCCTCGATACTCTGCTACCCACAGAGCCGCCTCTATACTCTGCTACCCACACAGCCGCCTCTATACTCTGCTACCCACACAGCCGACTCGATACTCTGCTACCCAGAGATCCTCCTCCATACTCTGCTACCCACAGAGCCGCCTCCATACTCTGCTACCCACAGAGCCGCCTCCATACTCTGCTACCCACAGAGCCGCCTCCATACTCTGCTACCCACAGAGCCGCCTCCATACTCTGCTACCCACAGAGCCGCCTCCATACTCTGCTACCCACAGAGCCGCCTCCATACTCTGCTACCCACAGAGCCGCCTCCCTACTCTGCTACCCACACAGCCGCCTCGATACTCTGCTACCCACACAGCCGCCTCGATACTCTGCTACCCACAGTGCCGCCTCCACACTCTGCTACCCACAGAGCCGCCTCCATATTTTGCTACCCACAGAGCCGCCTCCATACTCTGCTACCCACAGAGCCGCCTCCATACTCTGCTACCCACAGAGCCGCCTCCATACTCTGCTACCCACAGAGCCGCCTCGATACTCTGCTACCCACAGAGCCACCTCTATACTCTGCTACCCACAGAGCCGCCTCTATACTCTGCTACCCACAGAGCCGCCTCTATACTCTGCTACCCACAGAGCCGCCTCTATACTCTGCTTCCCACAGAGCTGCCTCTATACTCTGCTACACACACAGCCGCCTCTATACTCTGCTACCCACAGTGCCACCTCGATACTCTGCTAACCACAGAGCCGCCTCCATACTCTGCTACCCACAGTGCCACCTCAATACTCTGCTACCCACAGAGCCGCCTCGATACTCTGCTACCCACAGAGCCGCCTCGATACTCTGCTACCCACAGAGCCGCCTCTATACTCTGCTACCCACAGAGCCGCCTCTATACTCTGCTACCCACAGAGCCGCCTCTATACTCTGCTACCCACAGAGCCGCCTCCATACTCTGCTGTCCACAGAGCCGCCTCTATACTCTGCTACCCACAGAGCCGCCTCGATACTCTGCTATCCACAGAGCCGCCTCGATACTTTGCTACCCACAGAGCCGCCTCTATACTCTGCTACCCACAGAGCCGCCTCTATACTCTGCTACCCACAGAGCCGCCTCGATACTCTGCTATCCACAGAGCCGCCTCTATACTCTGCTACCCACAGAGCTGCCTCGATACTCTGCTATCCAAAGAGCCGCCTCGATACTTTGCTACCCACAGAGCCGCCTCTATACTCTGCTACCCACAGAGCCGCCTCTATACTCTGCTACCCACAGAGCCGCCTCTATACTCTGCTACCCACAGAGCCGCCTCTATACTCTGCTACCCACAGAACCGCCTCTATACTCTGCTACCCACAGAGCCGCCTCTATCCTCTGCTACCCACAGAGCCGCCTCTATCCTCTGCTACTCACAGAGCCGCCTCTATACTCTGCTACCCACAGAGCTGCCTCTATACTCTGCTACCCACAGAGCCGCCTCTATACTCTGCTACCACAGAGCCGCCTCGATACTCTGCTACCCACAGAGCCGCCTCTATACTCTGCTACCCACACAGCCGCCTCTATACTCTGCTACCCACACAGCCGACTCGATACTCTGCTACCCAGAGATCCTCCTCCATACTCTGCTACCCACAGAGCCGCCTCCATACTCTGCTACCCACAGAGCCGCCTCCATACTCTGCTACCCACAGAGCCGCCTCTATACTCTGCTACCCACAGAACCGCCTCTATACTCTGCTACCCACAGAGCCGCCTCTATCCTCTGCTACCCACAGAGCCGCCTCTATCCTCTGCTACTCACAGAGCCGCCTCTATACTCTGCTACCCACAGAGCTGCCTCTATACTCTGCTACCCACAGAGCCGCCTCTATACTCTGCTACCCACAGAGCCGCCTCGATACTCTGCTACCCACAGAGCCGCCTCTATACTCTGCTACCCACACAGCCGCTCTCTATACTCTGCTACCCACACAGCCGACTCGATACTCTGCTACCCAGAGATCCTCCTCCATACTCTGCTACCCACAGAGCCGCCTCCATACTCTGCTACCCACAGAGCCGCCTCCATACTCTGCTACCCACAGAGCCGCCTCCATACTCTGCTACCCACAGAGCCGCCTCCATACTCTGCTACCCACAGAGCCGCCTCCATACTCTGCTACCCACAGAGCCGCCTCCATACTCTGCTACCCACAGAGCCGCCTCCCTACTCTGCTACCCACACAGCCGCCTCGATACTCTGCTACCCACACAGCCGCCTCGATACTCTGCTACCCACAGTGCCGCCTCGATACTCTGCTGTCCACAGAGCCGCCTCTATACTCTGCTACCCACAGAGCCGCCTCGATACTCTGCTATCCACAGAGCCGCCTCGATACTTTGCTACCTACAGAGCTGCCTCTATACTCTGCTACCCACAGAGCCGCCTCTATACTCTGCTACTCACAGAGCCGCCTCTATACTCTGCTACCCACAGAGCCGCCTCTATACTCTGCTACCCACAGAGCCGCCTCTATACTTTGCTACCCACAGAGCCGCCTCTATACTCTCCTACCCACAGAGCCGCCTCGATACTCTGCTACCCTCTGACCCGCCTCTATACTCTGATACCCACTTACCCGCCTGTATACACACAATTCATTTCACCACCCTCCCGATGCAATTGCATCGGGCCTTTTTACTAGTAAGTCTAATATTTTTATTTTCTCTGATTGGGATTGTGATATTGTAGGGGAAAGGACTCGGGGAGTAAAGGGAGGAATTCAAAAACCTTTTTAAGGAAAATAGGGCACCCCCAGTCACCAGCTTGATAAAATAGTTTCTTACTTTATTATTTCTTCATTTTAAAAGATGGTACATGTCATATTGCATGCATTACAACTGACATGTTTCTGATGTTTCACACATCCTGTGTCAGTTGTAATGCATGCAATATGACATGTGCCATCTTTTAAAATGAAGAAATAATAAAGCAAGAAACTATTTTATCAGGGCGATGACTGGAGTGCCCTATTTTCCTTTGTATTCGCTCTGGACTACATGTTGGCACCAGTGGAAAATTGCACCTATCAAGGTTTGTGCATATTTGGTCTCCAACATGACATTGCACAGCGGTGGGGAGCATTTGTTGAAACTTTTACCTATTTTGGCTAAGTTGTTAATGTATGGTACTTATCGTTTCAATGATACCATAAGGGGAATTATTGCTAGCCTGATCCCTTAATTCTCTAGCCAGCATTATATGGGCTTTATTACTATCTTCGTAGAATAGTTGCCTCGAATACCGGAGAAGCATCTCTACCTTCCCTTGGGAGATGGCTTTCAGTTTATTTCTGAGGTCAAACACCTCCTTCAAAAGCCCCTTAGTGGGGTGGGCTAGCAAGTGTGTTTCTGTTTGCTTCAGTTTCTCCTCAGTTTTGTGGTATTGTAATTTAGCATTTTTCTTTTTCTCTCCATTGGGAGACCCAGACATTGGGTGTATAGCTTCCACCTCCGGAGGACACACAAAGTACTACACTTAAAACAAAAAGTGTAGCCCCTCCCCTACTGCCTATACACCCCCTTCAGGAGAAATCCCATCAGTTCTTAGCTTTGTGTTGAAGGAGGCACACTCTGCACTCATCCACTCTCACTTTAGTCTTACTACTCTCCCTGGAGAGTGTCGGATGGAAGAAAAGCGGATCCATATGGATCCCCAGCATGTCTCCTTCCTCACCCTCGGGCAGAGGCGGTGAGGTACCCTTGGGGTACAACGGGCTGGAGCCCTCATGTTGTTTTTTCCTTCTCCATCCCTTGGGGGCTCTGGAGAAGTGGAATCGTCACGGGCTTCCATACAGTCTGGAGCTCTAACTCCATCCACAGCCCTCATGGATCTGCTGGCCAGAGTTGTTACCCCCAGGGACCGAGCCCTGCACCGATAAGGTACTCTGTGTGGGGTTACACTGCAGCTGCAGTCTGACCTACGGTTCCGTATAACTGGGGGTATTAGCCATGCGGGGCATCCTGGGTCTCAGCTACCTGGTCCTAGCCATGCTGCGGAATCTCCGGTTTGTCCGGCTCTCCGCTGTTTCCCACTACTAAGCGCCGGGCGACCACAATGATGTAGGTCCCGGCTTTCCGCGGCCTACGGTCGGCCCTGCACTGGGCTCTGTGGTAGCCGGGATTTCCTGAGGGCTCCATGGGCTAGAAGCCCCCCTACGCTCCCTGCACTCGGGCAAGGAGGTAGCCTGGTCCCCGGCACAAGGATGAGGAGGCATCCTTCACTCAGGATGTGCTCCCTCCAGCTTCTGGCTGACAGGCACCTGGGGCTCCGGGAGCAGCAGTCATCCGTTTGCTCCAGAACGCGGGAGTTCCACATTTCTGGTCCTCCCGCGGGCCTCAGCGCGGCAGGACCTAGGCGTTTTGGCGGGGTCCGGGTTTTTTTTCACACTCGCCCGGACCTCCGCGCCGGCCCCGCGCCTTTCGTGGCATGGGTTTCTACTTTAGGCCGCGGCTTCGGCCTATTGTGAAGCCGCCGCCTATTGCCCGCCCCGCCTTTCCAAATGACGCGATTCGCATCATAGCGGGGGGGACCGGACACATCACGGGGGCGGGACAGTGGCTCCTGACGCCTCTCGCTCTCTGTGAGAGCCACTACGCGCCTTTTCTGAAGTGGACCGCCCTCCTCACAAGCAGAGGCGGCCATTTCAGGAGGGCTCTCAGGACACTTTTAATTACAGTGCTTATTCCTCCATTTCAGGGGACCCTACAGTCAGTCACTGTAGAGGTTCCCCCGGTCCCCCCCTGACTCTCGCCGCTGGCCCCTTTAGCGTGTCTTCCCTCTTGGGGCATAAACCCCAGAAATAGTCTGGGGGTATCCTCTCTCCACGACCCCCCTAACGGTCACGGAGAGCCCTCTCTGCCTCTCCTCATTTCGCCGGGACCCATACAGTGGGATCTCGGCTTGATGGTGATGAGGATCGGCTACATTTTGTAGGTCTCTAATCGAGCCCTCTAAGGCAGATCCCTTAGTGGATTGATTTGGTTTCTTACAGTAACTCCCGTGTTGGACCTCTCGGCCTCCGCCTCGGAGGCTGCGCTCTCGGAAGAACTGTCTCAGTCTCTTCCTCCGTCCAAGTCACACGGCCTGTTCTCTTTGATCACTCTAATTTCGGATCAACTATGCAGACGCCCAGGGCTTGCCCAGATAAACGTTTCACTAGGCAACAGACGGTGTCTCGTTATCTTTTCCCTCCAGACGTGGTAAAGGCTGGGTCGGTCTCGCCTAGGGTGGACCCAAATGTCTCTAGACTGTCTGCCATTTCTGTCATGTCAGTTGCAGATGGATCCTTCTCTAAGGACTCCTCTGACCCCCAAATTGAGCTCCTGCAAAGGGCAATTTACGAAGCTACAGGAGCCTCGTTTGCCCCTGCTTTCGCGGCAGTGTGGGCTTTGCAGGCAGTTTCTGCCTGCTTGGCGGAGCTCGACGTAGTAGCGCAGGATATTCCTGTGGTGACTGCCTTATCATTTCTGACCTCCGCTTTCACAGATTTTGCAGGACGGCGGTCATAGGATCTGCTACCGGTACCGCAATTTGCTCGCGGCCCGCAGAACGTTGTGGCTGCGGGATTGAAAAGCTGGAGCCCCTTATAGGAACTGTGGTCTATTGGTGAGCACTGCTGCCTACCATGCAAAGGTGCCCGGTTCGAGCCTCGCTGCAAACCCTTTCTCGGGGAATAGGCTTTTAGGGGGTAAAGGAATCTACAGGTGGAGATTCCACCTCCTTGCCTCTAAGGTGCAGACGTCTGGTCAGCGTCTAGTGCATGCCAGATTTCGGGCCTTTCGTCCCTCTTCTAGCCCTCCTCCTTTTCTCCGCCTGTTCAGTCTAGGATCATACGGACGGGTCAGTCTAGGTCAGCCGGAGCCTCGGCCTCGGCTCCCAGGCAAACTCCACATGTCTCGCCGCCATTCCCAGCAGCAATCTCTGTCGGTGGCAGGCTCTTCCGGTTTTGAGTAATCTGGCACAGCCATTTCCAAGACCGGTCGGTGGTAAATATCTTTCCCCTCGGCTACAGGATAGATCCATCCTCGCGCCCTCCGACTCGCTTCTGTCTCCCCTCGTTCCTGCCGGCTAGGGCTTTGGCCTTTCATCTCTGAATGCCCTGTAACAGGACGGGGTCGTGATTCAGGTCCCTGACGTGGAACTCCTCCAGTGGTTCTGTTCAAACCTCTTCACGGTTTCTAAGAAGGACGGTTCGGTAGGGCCGGTTTTGGATCTCAAGCTGCTCAACCGGCTCGTGAGAGTCAAGACTTTCAAGATGGAATCATTCAGCACATGATTGCCTCACTATAGCTGGGGAACATCCTGGACTCAGTGGATGTCCAGGATGCCTTTCTGCTCGGAGCGCTTTCAGTTTGTGGCTCTGCCCTTCGGCCTAGCCTCAGCTCCGAGAGTCTTCTCCAAGATGATGGCAGCGAGGGTGGCCGTACTGCATTTCTAGACCACGCAGTAACCCCATACTTGGACGACCTGCTGGTCAGAGCTCTCTACGGAGCAGTATCATCTCAGTCTTTCGATAACTCCCAACTCTCGGCAGCGTTTCGGGTGGCGGATCGACGGGCCAAAGTCCTCTCTCCTTCCTGCGCAGGCGCTAACGTATCTGGGCATGGACTTTCTCTCCGCTCCATCTCTGGTCATACTGCCTTTAAGCAGGCAGATGTCAATTCTAGAGAAAATCCGATCCCTTGTTCAATCGGGTTCAGTCACCATCAGTCGTCTGAGGCACATTCTGGGAAGATGGTAACTGCCATAGCAGCAGTACCATTTGCGCAATTTCACCTGCGTCCGCTGCAAGTGCGGATCCTCCGCGGTTGGGACAAGACTCCGTCATCTGTCGTCAGGCACATCTCGCTGTCTCCGTCAACGTAGGAATCGCTCCTCTGGTGGCTGCTTGACATGTCGCTGTCACGAGGGACATGCCTGCTGCCCCCCTCTTGGTTAGAAGTATCCACGGACGCCAGCCTCCTAGGTTGGGGTGCCATGTTTCTCCACCACAGGGGTCAATGCACCTGGTCGGAGCAGGAATCCATTCTACTGGTCAACGTCCTGCAGATTCGGGCCATTTACTTGGCTTCACTGGCTTTTCGGAGTATTCCTGGTGGGGAATCTTATTCGGATTCAGTCCGTCTTCGCGACCGCGATCGCTTATATTGATCACCTGGGAGGCTCTTGAAGTTCTCCGGCATTGTCTGAGGTCCAACAAATCCTTCGGTGGGTCGAGGACAACGACTCGTCCATCTCGACGGTCAATTTCCCCGGGGTGGACAATTGGAAGGCCAACTACCTATGTCGGCAAGGTATGGACGTGGGCGAATGAGCACTCCACCTCGACGTCTTTCTACATCCGCGACAGATGGGGCTCCCCAGACGTGGATCTGATGGCTTCTCGGTGGAACCACATGGTTCCGGTCTTCATGTCTCGCTATCGAGACCACAAGGTTGTGGAGGCGGACGCTTTGGTCCAGGACTGGTCCCAGTTTCGCCCCCCCTACGTGTTTCCTCCATTGCCACAGGGTTCTTCGGAAACTCAGAACAGAATGTCAACAAGCCCTGCTCATCACCCCAGACTGGCGCAGGGGGGCCTGGTGTCCGGACCTGTTACAGCTCTCGGCGGGGCTTCCGTGGAAGCTCTCGGCCCGGCCAGACCGCTTGTCATAAGGTCCATTCTTCCGCCACATTTCTGCGGCCCTCAGCCTGACTTTGTGGCACTTAAAGACTGGTTGCTGACATTTTTTGGCTTCTCTTCTGAAGTCGCCGCAACTATGAGATGAGCCAGAAAACCTGCATCGGCAAAGATTTACAGAAGCGTCTGGAAGACCTTTTTTCCTGGTGCTGTCTCAATGGAAAGTCTCCTGGGCCTTTCTCTCTCCAAACCCTCCTTGACTTCCTTCAATCAGGTTACGTAAGGGCTTGGCCCTCAGCTCCCTCAAAGGACAGATTTCCGCACTCTCGGTGCTATTCAACAGACGTCTGGCTACCCTTCCTCAGGTGACGACGTTGGTGCAGGGGACAATTCACATCATTCCCCCCTGCAGACGTCCTTTGGGATCCCTGGGACCTTAATCTGGTCCTTGCGGCATTACAAAAGCCGCCTTTCAATCCTCTGAGGGAGGTCTCACTCTCTCTCTCTCTCTCAGAAATTTGCATTTCCTGTGGCCTTTTCCCTCTGCGGAGAGTTTCAGAGCTGGTAGCCATGTCTTGCAAATCTCCATTCCTAGTGATTCACCAGGATTAAGTGGTGCTCCGGCATGTGGCAGAGCTCTTACCTAAGGTGCTTTCTCCATTTCACCTGAACCAAGACATTGCCCTGCCGGCCTTTTGTCCTAATTCTGGTCTCCAGTATGAGAAGTTTCTCCATTTTTTGGACCTGGTCAGGGCTGTCAGGATTTATGTCTCCTACATGGCTTTTTTTTGCCGCTCAGACGCCTTGTTCGTTCTTACGACCGGCCAGAAAAAAAGACAGACGTCCTCCAGGTCGTCCTTGACCCAGTGGATCAAGGATCCTATTCAGGAGGCCTACGTTGCCTCTGGTTCGCCTTTACCTGCTGGGATTAGGGCGCATTCCACAAGAGCTGTGGTGCGTCGTGGGCCTTACGTCTTCAGGCCACGGCACAATAGGTGTGTCAGGCGGCCACTTCGTCCAGCCTACACACATTCACGAAACATTATCGGATTCATGCGTATGCTTCTGCAGACGCTAACGTGGGCAGACGGATCCTTCAGGCGGCGGTCGCTCTCCTATGATTGTCTCGGCCATGCTTGGGTCTTCTCCCACCCAGGGATAGCTTTTGGACATCCCAATGTCTGGGTCTCCCTATGGAGCGAAAAAGAAAAAGAGAATTTTGTTTACTTACCGTAAATTCTTTTTCTTCTAGCTCCTAATTGGGAGACCCAGCACCCACCCTGTTGCCTTTTGGGCTTTGTTTTTTTCCTTTAAGTGGCTGGTGTTATTCATGTCGCTTTTATGGCCCTGTTGGCCGACACTTCATATCCGGACCTTTTGGTCTTGGTGTGGGTTTATCCTCCTTCCTGCTTGTGCACTGAACTGATGGGATTTCTCCTGAAGGGGGTGTATAGGCAGTAGGGGAGGGGCTACACTTTTTGTTTTAAGTGTAGTACTTTGTGTGTCCTCCGGAGGCGGAAGCTATACACCCAATGTCTGGGTCTCCCAATTAGGAGCTAGAAGAAAAAGAATTTACGGTAAGTAAACAAAATTCTCTTTTTTTTTCATTTGAGAGAAGAGTGCAAAGCATTCTTCTCTGAAGATCGCCTTATGTGCTTCCCACAGGATGGGGAGAGATGGGGCTGACGGGGTATTCTCAGTGAAGTAGTTAATTAGAGTCTCCTGCAATTTTTCCCGTGCGTCGATGTTAGTCAGAAGGGACTCATTTAGGGGTGTCATTTTAGGGGGGGTCAGTTTTAGCCTTTATATATAATTTGCTGTACTACCCGGCTATGCCCGGGTTAATAAATAACTGATGTTAGCTATAACAAAATAGAATTTGAATATGTCATATTAATGACCTGTAGGAAAATAGAAGCTGAGCTGTGATTGATTGCTATGGGCAGCCTGAAAAATCTCCAGCCAACAGTAAACCCTCCCCCCAGCCGGGCAGTATATGTTACCTCACACATACACATAATAGACAGCTCATGTGACTGACATCTGCCTTAATTCCCTATATGGCCCATGTCTTGCACATTGGCTGCTTTTAATAAGATGTTTATTTTTGGAAATTAAAAATAGCACACGTATGAGGCGAGTTGTGTGAGGCGATTTGGGCACATCTGTGTCTATCTGTGTGGTGTGTGTGTCCCTGGGGTGGTGTGTGTGTGTGTCCCTGTGGGGTGAGTGCATGTGTCCCTATAGTATATAAGTATATAATTCCACATGTGTTAATTCATAGTTTTGATGCCTTCAGTGTGAATCTACAATTTTCATAGTCATGAAAATACAGAAAACTCTTTGAATGAGAAGGTGTGTCCAAACTTTTGGTCTGTACTGTATACAGTACATTTAGTGTGGGAAAATCCGCAGCAAGAATTGATATGTGCAGATTTTCCCGCACTAAAATACGCAGCATATCGGTTGTATATTTCATGTGGACAGGAATTACCAAACCCATAAGCTTTGCTGGGAAAACCACAGCTGCATATTTGTTGCAGATCTGCTGTGTATACGCACCAAACACGTGGCAAAATACGTATCGTGCGAACGGGTCCCAATGGAAACTGTATACAAATCCGGTATAATTCCATTACAGTTACATCTTGTTTAAGGGCAAAAACCATATCCAGTCAGATGCAGTTTTCGTTTGATCTTGCCGCGTACAAAAAACTTTGTTGCACTATGAAGGGGGGGGGGGCCTGAAAAATTTCTTGCACAGGGGCCCACTACAGTACGGTCCGCCCCTGCTTGTGATGTCAACCTTGCAGTCTGTCAAAGATTGGGAATAGCAATGGGGCTGAGGTGGGTGACTAATTCCAAACTATTTAATTTGGCCATAGATGAATCCATAAATGTTGACCATGTATACGTATAGGTTTTAGGTATTTCATGACGTGTCAAATTAACATTAAAACTTGACTTTTCTCATTGCACACAAAAATTGGGAAAGTGACTAGAAAAGAGGCAATGGTCCCCAATTTGACAACTGCCTGGAAAAACTTAAAATGTATATTTAACCGTATAAGAAAAGTGCAGACTACATTTCCCAAGACAGAGGGCAACTGCAAAACATGCATACTGTCTATTATGATTTCTTTTTTTTAACAATTTGGACCCTAAAGCATTTTATGCTACTGTATAATTGTGCAGTAGCATAATAGGGGCCTTACTTAGTGTGTTTTTATAGTTTTTTAAACTATTTTTTAATCATTATTTTTACACTACATTTTAGCTTTTTTCGTATGTAGAAGTACTCTGCTATAATCTAATATATAAAGCTGAATGTGTGTATGTGTGTATGTGTGTGTGTATGTGTGTATATCCGGGATTGGCATCTACACCGTCGCAACTATAGCCACAAAATTTTGCACAGTCACACGTCTCGATCCCGGGAGCGTCATAGGCTATGTTGTGAGGCGAAATTTTAACCCTGCGCGTTCCAGTTCACCAAACAATTTTGGCCCTATCTACATAATGGGGAAAAAGGGAAAGGAAACGTGTGGGAGGAAAATCGACAGCTGCCAGCTACAGCTACAAAATTTTGCACAGTCACACGTCTGGACCCCGGGAGCGTCACAGGCTATGTTGTGAGGCGACATTTTAACCCCGCGCATTCCAGTTCACCAAAAAATTTTGCCCCTATCTACATAATGGGGAAAAAGTGAATGGAAAAGAGTTGGAGGAAAATCGACTGATGTCAGCTATAGAGACAAAATTTTGCACAGTCACACGTCTGGACCCGGGAGCGTCACAGGCTATGTTGTGAGGCGACATTTTAACCCCGCGCATTCCAATTCACCAAACAATTTTGCCCCTATCTACATAATGGGGAAAAAGTGACAGTTACCAGTTGACAGTTGTGAATGAGAGGGGCTTAATGATAGCGCCAAAGACTAACAGCACATACCAGCATATAGTCACTAAGGTGGGGCCCCAACATGAGATATTCACCACGCACGGGGACATGTATACACAACACACGCACACAAAGAGTAACAGCAAGTGTATAGTCGCTAAGGTGCAGCCCCAACATTGGATACTCACCACGCACCCGAACAAACACACACACACCACAAAGAGACACACACAACATAGAGACACACACACACCCCCAATGGGACACACACACACTCTATAGCGACACATGCACTCACCCCACAGGGACACACACACACACCACAATGAGACACACATGACACAGACACACACACCACACAGACTCCCCCCACAGGGACACACACACATAGCCACCCTATAGGGACACATGCACTCACCCCACAGGGACACACACACCACAAAGAGACACACACACACCACACAGACCCCCCCACAGGGACACACACACATACACACCCTATAGGGACACATGCACTCACCCCTCAGGGACACACACACACCACAAAGAGACACACACCACACAGAGACACACACAACACAGAGACACACACACCCCACACAGACACCCCCCCCAGGGACACACACATGCACACCCTATAGGGACACATGCACTCACCCCACAGGGACACACACCACAAAGAGACACACACAACACAGATACACACACACACACCACACAGACCCCCCCACAGGGACACACACACATGCACACCCTATAGGGACACATGCACTCACCCCACAGGGACACACACACACACACCACAAAGAGACACACACAACAGAGACACACACCACACATACCCCCCTCACAGGGACACACACATACACACCCCAGGGACACACACACCACACAGACAGACACAGATGTGCACAAATCACCTCACACAACTCGCCTCATACGTGTGCTATCTTTTTTTTCCAAACATAAACATCTGATTAAAAACAGCCAATGTGCAACACATGTGCCATATAGGGAATTAAGGCAGATGTCAGTCACATGAGCTGTCTATTATGTGTATGTGTGAGGTAACATATACTGCCTGGCCAGGGGGTGGGTTTACTGTTGGCTGGAAATTTATTAGGCTGCCTATAGCAATCAATCACAGCTCAGCTTCTATTTTCCTACAGGTCATTAATATGACATATTCAAATTCTATTTTGTTATAGCTAACAGCAGTTATTTATTAACCCGGGCGTAGCCGGGTACTACAGCTAGTAAGTAATAAAAAGCTAGTGCTGGTAAAAAACAATGTCAAAAACAGGGTTCTTAGTTAATACGTTTTTTGCAAAAAACGTACAAAGCCGTTCTACCAACGCCAAGGTGACCCATATCAGAACGGTCCCTATCTAACTAATTTAAAACCTGATCCTGTATAAGTATACCTCATGGATGAAGGATGACGATGGACCAGAGTTTGATATGGACACAGTGCAGCAAACAGCACATTATGTGCCTGGCTCAGAATGGAAGGGGTGGGGCACTTCCTATCTTGCATAACAAGAAACTACAACTGAGCCAAAGCACAATGTGAACAGGTGTCACGTTGCTGTTGGACTCCGTGGCTGGTGTTCCTGCCTCGGCCGCTGGGAGGCGTCGGATTCCTTCGGCTGATGATGCCGGTGATAGGAGGGCCATGTCCTCATATGGACTTTCTGCTTCGACGTTTGCCTCTGTCAAGGGGCGCCGCCATGTTTCTCCTGTGGATGATGTTGGTTGCAGAAGAGAGGGTCCTGCAGAGGCGTCGTTCTTCTGTCAGAAGTGGGGTGGTTGATGCCAGTCGTGCATCACCGTTTGGCCTGATTCTAGGGGTGGTCCCGATGAGATCATCAGGCTGTGAGCTCCAGCCCATGGGAGGTAACCTCGTCCTTCAAATACTTTGGAGCGTGTCTTGCAGGCCGCCAGATATATTCTTGGTTCCCCAGTGATCTAGTGTGTGTGTTTGGTTTAGACTATGACCTTTGCCTGGATTTTTGGCCCTGCTTCGGCCTGACTATTTGGTACCTTTGCTGCCCCCCCGGTTTTGACTTGGACTCCTGACTACGTTTTCGTATCCTGGTTTTTATTTTATTGCTCCGGTCCGCTGTTCATCTTAGGCAACTACCTCCTGGGCTCCACTGTAATGTTAGATCCCTGTATAGGGGTAAAGGGTCTCGGGGTTTCTCGGGGTGCTGCCTGTATAGCTGGGGGGGGGGGGGCTGGTGGATCTGTGCATGTCTTGGTTGGCCAGGAGGCACACCCAATCCTTGTCCCTGGAAGGGGGGCTGGGTGGTCTTGGCCTGATTTGATTGGCCAGGAGGCACACCCAATCCTTGTCCCTGGAAGGGGGCTGGGTGGTCTTGGCCTGATTTGATTGGCCAGGAGGCACACCCAATCCTTGTCCCTGGAAGGGGGGCTGGGTGGTCTCGGCCTGATTTGATTAGCCAGGAGGCACAACCGATCCTTGTCCCTGGAAGGGGGGCTGGCTGGTCTGGGCCTGATTTGATTGGCCAGTAGGCACACCCAATCCTTGTCCCTGGAAGGGGGGCTGGGTGGTCTGGGCCTGTCTTGATCGGCCAGGAGGCACACCCCTCCTTGTCTTTGAAGGGGGACGCTGGCTGATCTGGATCTGTCTTGGTAGAAAAGGAGGCACGCTCCTTCTTGTCTCTGGAGGGTCGAGCTGGCTGGTCTGGGTCTGTTTTGGTTGGCCCGGAGGCACAACCCTCCTTGTCTCTGAAGGGGGGGGCTCGCTGGTCTGGGTCTGTCTTGGTTGGCCAGGAGGCACAATCCTCCTTGTCTCTTGAGAAGAGAGGGCTGCCTCGTCTGGGCCTGTCTTTGTTGGCCAGGAGGCACACCCTTCCTTGTCTCTGGAGGGGGGAGGCTGGCTGGTCTGGACCAGTTTTGGTTGGCCAGGAAGCACAACCCTCCTTGTCTCTGGAGGGGGGGCTCGCTGGTCTGAGTCTGTCTTGGTTGGCCCGGAGGCACAACCCTCCTCATCTCTGAAGGGGGGGGGGCTCGCTGGTCTGGGTCTGTCTTGGTTGGCTAGGAGGCACAACCCTCCTTGTCTCTTGAGGAGAGAGGGGTTCCTCGTCTGGGTCTGGGCCTGTCTTGTTTGGCCAGGAGGCACACCCTCCTTGTCTCTGGAGGGGGGAGGCTGGCTGGTCTGGACCTGTTTTGGTTGGCCAGGAGGCACAACCTTCCTTGTCTCTGAAGGAGGGGGCTCGCTGGTCTGGGTCTGTCTTGGTTGGCCAGGAGGCACAACCCTCCTTGTCTCTTGAGGAGAGAGGGCTTCCTCGTCTGGGCCTGTCTTGTTTGGCCAGGAGGCACACCCTTCCTTGTCTCTGGAGGGGGGAGGCTGGCTGCTCTTGACCTGTTTTGGTTGGCCACGAGGCACAACCCTCATTGTCTTAGAAGGGGGGGCTTGCCTGATCTGGATCTGTCTTGGTAGAAAAGGAGGCACGCTCCTTCTTGTCTCTGTAGGGTCGAGCTGGCTGGTCTGTGTCTGTTTTGGTTGGCCATGAGACACACCCCTCCTTGCCTCTGAAGGGGGGGGCTGGCTGGTCTGAGTCGGTATTGGTTGGCCAGTAGGCACAACCCTCCTTGTCTCTTGAGGCGAGAGGGCTGCCTCGTCTGGGCCTGTCTTGGTTGGACAGAAGTCGCACTCCTCTTTGCCTCTGGAAGAGGCACTGGCTGGTCTGGGCCCATTTTGGTAGGCCATGAGGCACACCTCTCCTTGTCTCTGGAAGGGGGGAGTGGCTGGTCTGAGCCCGCCTTGTTTGGCAAGAAGGCACACCCCTCCTTCTCCCTGGAGGGGAAGGCTGGTTGGTCTTGGCCCATTTTTGTTGGGCAGGAGGCACACCCCATCCTTATTCCTGGAGTGGGGGCTGGCTGGTCTGGGCCTGTCTTGGGTAGCCAGGAGGCACACCCCTCCTTCTCCCTGGAGGGGAAAGCTGGCTGGTCTTGGCCCGTCTTTGTTGGCCAGAAGACACACCTCATCCTTGTCCCTGGAAGGGGGGCTGGCTGGTTTTAACCCGTCTTGGTTAGCCAGGAGGCACACTCCATCTTGTATCTGGAGGGGGGGGCTGGCTAGTCTGGGTATGTCTTCGTTGGCCCAAAGACACATCCCTTCTTGTCCCTGGAGGGGTGGGACTGGCTGGTCTGGGCCCATCTTGGTTGGCAAGGAGGAACACCCCTCCTTATTTCTGTTGGGGCTCATCTGGTTCCCTGTCTCTGCCCCCCATGTGCCCTTTTTCTGCTCACCTTGCTCTTTGTTGATTCTGCCATTGTACCAGTTACGTTGAACCATGGCAAACACTTGTGTGATGTAGTTGGTAAAGTCTAGAAAATAAGAAAGGAATTGTTTAGTCCATTACTGATGAGCACAAATGAGGGATATACAACTTGTTTGGATCCACTGGATACATCAGCTGGGGGAGCCGCAAATAGATTAGCTTTAGTGGCTTATGACCAACACAATACTTAAAAGGAATCTGTCACCAGGTTTTTGCTACCCATCTGAAAGTAGCATCATGTAGGAGCAGAGACTTTGATTCCAATGATGTATCATTTACTGGGTGCTGCAATTTTAATAAAATAACAGTTTTATCTGCTCCAGAGCTGCCAGTTCTCTGATTGCAGAGCTCTGGATAACTCTGCCTACACCACTGATTGGCAGCTTTCTGTGTACAATGTGCGTTGGCAGTCAGGGGTTATACAGGGCAGAAGGACTACATGGCAGCATGTTTACTATTCCTTTTAGTGATGATCTCCTGCTTATAAAACAGTGATTTTATCAGAAGTACATCAAACGGTTTCTTATAGTTCCTTTCGGCAGAAACTGAAAACAGAAACGCCAAAAGTTGTTAAAGTTTTGTGCAACCATCCGCAGTAAGCAAAAAATTGTGACATATCAAATCGTTTTACACCAGATATTTGGAGAAAACACTTTAATGAATTAATGAATGAGGGCACGGTCCATCACTGATGATAATTTATCTCATATGTATGGAGCTGATATTTGGTCAATTATTTTTCTTTGGGGGGGGTTAGTAGTGCGTTTTGGCATTGCATATATGGCACTGCTATTTAAACTGCTACATAGGCACAGTATTTTTTCCATTTGTGGAGATGGACACAAAGCATTAGGACTTTTGCTATGGGGCCCCATGATTTCTATGTATGTCTCTGGTCTTAAATAATTACCTCTCATCCTGATGACCGGATACAGCACAAAAGAGAAGCATTCTGCAGCGAATCTAAATAAATTAAAAAGCAAATGTGAGAAAACATGAGTCTTGTGTGGACCATTGGTCCAAAGGACTTAAGGTGCCGTTACACGGTACAACTTATGAGCGATGTTGTTTGCCATCTCGGGAGCGCGCTGATTTTTTGGACACCTGTGCAACATCGCTGGTGAGCTGTCACACGTCCAGATATCGTGGACAACTCACCAACGATATTTTGAGCAGGGGTCGTTTGCAAACACCGCGAATGATTCCTGCTCACTGCTGTGAATGGGCAAAGTCGGCTGTCACAGCGCTATTGCGGTGTCGCACTAAACGATGCCGCAGGTTGCTTAAGTTGAAGTTGACAGGTTTGCCTGCATGCAGGAGAACCTGTCAACTCCAACTCAAACAACTATTGTTGTTGAATCGTGCGTTTACACGCAACGACGCAACAGCGATGTAGTTTCAACATCGCCCCTGACGTCACTTTTGACTTGAGAACAGATTTTGAGACAATATCAGGATGCACGAGAGGCTTTTCTCCTATTATTCGTACCTGGAGGAACTATATGCATTTATCATTTTATCACAGGGTTGTAGATTTATTTAAGTGAATATGGTAATTATATGTTCATCTTTTCTTTGTTAAAGCACCCAGCATTTTTTTGTTCATTTCGTGTTATCAGTAATATGTGTTGCCTGCCTGTAGTAGAATACTGACCAGCTGCTGTCTTCTACAGTTCTTGGATCCCTCTGGTACTGTCTGCAAGTTGTCACCTGCCGGATTGCTCCAGTGTTTGCTCTTCTCTCAAACGTCCAATAGCAAGTCTGAGAGTCAAAACAAGGGTCTCATAACTTATATAGAGAACTTGGAACCGTTACCTCTGACTTCTGACCAGTCAGGAGCTTTAGTCACAAGATGGCGGAATGGGAGGCGCAGAAGATAGCAGCTGGTAAGTATTTTACCTGGGGCAGGGAACTTAGTCACAGTCATGTGACTGTAACAGGTATTAGTGATGCCACTCCCAAGGTAAATACATAAAGTAGGTGCCCAAAGGAGTATGTATGTGCAGGGCCGGCGTCAGCGCCCAGCATACCCAGGCAAGTGCCGGGGCCCTGAACAGCTGGGGGGGCCCACTGGCCATCATGGACAGGCAGTCCTGATAGCCAGGGGGCCATTAGGGACAGACAACCCTGTTAACAAGGGGCACATCAGGCAGACTTCGCAAGATGCTGAGTGCTCCTTTGAGCTCCCAGTGCACATGGCTAATTTGCATGCAAGGCAGATTAGCCATGTGCTGGCTCCAGGGAGCAGTGGAGCTTCCTCCTTTGCCTATTGCAGCAGAGTCATGTCATCCTGCGACCTCATCACACTGCTGCAGGAAGGTGGAAGCTCCACAGTCCCGGGAGCTGCTGCCATAAGGATGTGGTGGGGAAGAATCTGAGGAGGACACAGCCCCGGGGGAGCAGATGGAAGGTGAGTATGATCAGTTTGTTTTTTTACTGTGAGCAGCAGGATGGGGGATTATATGTACCATGGAAGCTGTGCTGACTTTATATAGAGGCTGTGCTGACTGTATATGCGGGATGTGCTGAGTGTATATACGGGCTGTGCTGACTGTACATAGAGGCTGTGCTGATTATGTATAGTGGCTGTGCTGACTGTATATAGAGGCTGTGCTGACTGTATATAGAGGCTGTGCTGACTGTATATAGAGGCTGTGCTGACTGTATATAGAAACTGTGCTGACTGTACATAGAGGCTGTGCTGTCTGTATATAGAGGCTGTGCTGACTGTATATAGAGCCTGTGCTGGCTGTATATAGAGGCTGTGCTAGGGTATATAGAGGCTGTGCTGACTGTATATAGAGGCTGTACTGGGGTATATAGAGGCTGTGCTGACTCCATATAGAAGCTATACTGACTATATAGAGGCTGTGCTGACTGTATATAGAGGCTGTGATGGCGTATATAGAGGTTGTGCTGGGATATATAGAGGCTGTTCTGGGGTATATGGAGGCTGCTGCTGAGGTATATGGAGACTGCTGTTGTGCTGTATATATAACTTGGAGGCTGTGCTGGGCTCTTTATACTATTTGGAAGCTGTGCTGGGCTGCATATATAAAATGGAAGCTGTGCTGGACTATATATATTATTTGGAGGCTGTGCTGGGCTGTCACAGCTTCCAAATAATATATACAGCCTGGTACAGCCTCCAAATAATATATATAGTCTAGCACAGCTTCCATATTATAGATACAGCCCAGCACAGCTTCCAAATAGTATATATAGCCCAGCACAGCCTCCAATTAATATATACAGCTCGCAGCCTCTATATTATATATACAGCCTGGCAGTCTCCATATTATATATACAACCCTGAACAGCCTCTATATTATATATACAGCCCACCCATGAGCCTCTATATTATGAACACACAGTCTGCAGCGTCTATATTATATTACAAAATCATAGTATGTGTTAAAGGGGCCCGCTGAGACTGTTTCGCCCGGGGCCCATCAAAACCTGGAGCCGGCCTTGTGTATGTGTATGGTAGTATGATAAAGTATGAGTTTGGCGGTGTATGATGAGGTGCATGATACCCTGTTTCCCCGAAAATAAGACAGTGTCTTTATATTAATTTTTGCTCCCAAAGATGCGCTATGTCTTACTTTAACGGGATATCTTATTGCAGCCCCCATCATCCCCTTGCAGCCCCTATCATCCCCTTGAAGCCCTCAATATCCCCATTATGGTAGCTGCTCTGCTTGGTACTGGCACCGCTCTGAGCTCTCTAGCTGCCGTAGATGTAAGCCAATCAGAGGCCTGCATGTAATGTCATGCGCCGATGTTAGCTGTTTGCCTCTGATCGTACATCTACAGCAGCTGAACCATAGAGAGAGCGCGGCGGGCACCAGACAATGGTGGCAGGCTACGGGATGAGTTACAGCTGCATGCCTCGGTCTTCTATTCAGCGGGCATGCTTTCCTACAAAGAATTGGTATGTCTTACATTCAGGGGGTGCCTTATATTCAGCAGCGTAGCAAATTCCCCTCGTACGTGTTATTTTCGGGGAAACACGGTAGTATGATATTGTATGGAGGTGTATGATAAAGAAGTATGGATAATGGTGGCAATGAGAGACTCCTGTGTATGTGGGATTGATGCCGGGGGACACAAGCTGTGTATTCTCTGCATTACTTTCTGTGCAGAAGACTGAAAACCATAAAATCACCTGTAATTTGTACATACAGGAATGTAGAAGAGAAATCAAGCTTGAAATAACCATCTAATATATAAAGCTAAGTGTATGTATGTGTGTATGTAGCATTAGACCCACCCACTCCACACAGCCACACCCACTCCACATAGCTATACCCGCTCCACATAGCTGTGTGCCCTACACATAGCCACACCCACTCCACATAGCTATACCCGCTCCACATAGCTGTGTGCCCTACACATAGCTCTGTCCCCTCCACATAGCCACGCTCACTTCACAGCCTACATCTCCACATATTTCTGCCTCCATATAGCCTTGCCCCCTGGACTATGTGAAGGGGCGGGGTTAAACATGGGAACAGTGTTATGAAAGAGGCAGGGCAACCATGAGGGGTGGAGCTATGTGTAGGGGCAGAGCTATGAAGGGGTGGGGATACATACACACATACATACATACATTAATATACATATGCGATATTGCCATATATGGGTGATATTACCATATATGTGCATTATGCCCATATATGGGCATTACCACCGGGCAACACCGCACTCTACAGCTACCGTAGTACAACGTAAGAATAAAGATCCTGCTTTTACCTTATCAGTCTTCTCCATAGTCGGGGTCGGGGTCGGCTGCTGGGGAAACAAATATATTGATCATGAACAAAATATCCAAAATCAAAAAAACACATTACATTCCTTTGGATACAATCCCATCACAATACAGCAATACTGATAGAGTAAATCCATGCAACGGTTTGGCCATTTTCAAAGTAAAATAAATAAAGTGGCCAAAAACAAATAAAGAACAATTATATACCGTATATACTCGTGTATAAGCCGAGTTTTTCAGCCCAAAATTTGGGCTGAAAAGTCCCCCCCTCGGCTTATACACAAGTCATATACGGGGGGGCTGTGTCCCGGGGGCTGTGGAGGCTGGAGGATGCGGGGGGGCTGCTGTATGAGCGGCCCCGTCACGTGGGGCCGCTCATTATATATGCACTGCATCCCCTGTCAATTAGCGGCAGGGGGAAGCAGTGCATATGGCCCCCCCAAAAGCTGGCACTGTCCCCCCTTGTAAGGGCCCCCCCCGCTGCTTATACATTACCATCCCGGTGTTCTGATCGGCGCCGCTCCTCGGTGCTGAGTCTTCATCCTCCCGTCCGCGCTCGCTGCATCCATCCGGGTTCTCCGGCTGTCGCAGTGATATGACGTCATCGCGCGACCGCCGGAGATCCTGGATGCAGCGAGCGAGGACGGGAGGATGAAGAAGAAGCACCGAGGAGCGGCGCCGATCAGAACACCGGGATGGTAATGTATAAGCAGCGGGGGGAGGCCTTACAAGGGGGGACAGTGCCAGCTTTTGGGGGCTGTTGGTACCCCCAGGGGGCTGCTGGGTACCCCCTGGGGGCTGTTGGTCCCCCCCGGGGGCTGTTGGTACCCCCTGGGGGCTGTTGGTACCCCCAGGGGGCTGCTGGGTACCCCCTGGGGGCTGTTGGTACCCCCTGGGGGCTGTTGGTCCCCCTGGGGGCTGTTGGTACCCCTTGGGGGCTGTTGGTACCCCCAGGGGGCTGCTGGGTACCCCCAGGGGGCTGCTGGGTACCCCCTGGGGGCTGTTGGTACCCCCTGGGGGCTGTTGGTTCCCCCTGGGGGCTGTTGGTACCCCTTGGGGGCTGTTGGTACCCCCAGGGGGCTGTTGGTACCCCCAGGGGGCTGCTGGGTACCCCCAGGGGGCTGCTGGGTACCCCCTGGGGGCTGTTGGTACCCCCTGGGGGCTGTTGGTACCCCCAGGGGGCTGTTGGTACCCCCAGGGGGCTGCTGGGTACCCCCAGGGGCTGCTGGGTACCCCCTGGGGGCTGCTATATGTATCCCTGGGGGCCTGCTGTATACCACTGGGGCTGCTGTATACTACCACTGGGGCTGCTGGGGCTCCTGTATACTACCACTGGGGCTGCTGGGGCTCCTGTATACTACCACTGGGGCTGCTGGGGCTCCTGTATACTACCACTGGGGCTGCTGTATACTACCACTGGGGCTGCTGGGGCTCCTGTATACTACCACTGGGGCTGCTGGGGAATCTGTATACTACCACTGGAGCTGCTGGGGCTCCTGTATACTACCACTGGGGCTGCTGGGGAATCTGTATACTACCACTGGGGCTGCTGGGGAATCTGTATACTACCACTGGGGCTGCTGTATACTACCACTGGGGGGCCTGTATACCACACTGCTGGGGGCTGTATACCTGTGCTGGGGTCCACCCTCGGCTTATACACGAGTCAATAGGTTTTTCCAGATTTTTGGGGCAAAAGTAGGGGGGTCGGCTTATGCACGGGTCGGCTTATACACGAGTATATACGGTACTTCTAATTTTCTGGTCATCATAATGGGAGACCCAGACAATGGGGTTTAGGGCTCTGCCCTCCGGAGGTCACACTAGGTACTACAAGTTTGTAGACACCGCCTCCTCCGCTTATAAACCCCCACCGTAGGAGACATCCTCAGTTTTAAACTTAGTGTGCTCGGAGGATCACGCTTTGCTTGCACTTCCCTGCATTCTCACAGCTTACGTGATGGCGTATGAAGACAAGGTAAATTGGTCCCGCTCGGGACCCCCGACAGCCTCCCCGCTCACCCTCTGCGGAACACGCTGGTGGAGGTACCGGAGGGCTTTTAGCCTGGACACTTCAGTGTTCTCCCGGTACGCTGTCGCGCTCCTTTCCTTTCCATCCCTCCATGGAGGCTCTGGTAAGGGGGAGCCTGGAGCCTTGCACAGCTCCGCTCCGTCCGAGGCCTCCCTAAATGGTGCTTACAGACCGGACGGAGCCAGCCCAGTCCGAGGCCTCCCTAAATGGTGCTTACACTCCGGACTGGTGCTGTACCCCCGTCCGAGGCCTCCCTAAAGGTGCTTACAGACCGGACCGGCACTGAGGCACCTGGTGTGTCTCCGGTGTGCCTGGGGGTAGTGTCTGTCACTGTGGTGTCATGACACTCAGACCGCGCGGTTACCCTCGGGTCCGCGGTTCTGGCGGTGACCCTGTGCTGGGGTCTCCCTGGCTGACCGCCCTGTGTATCACAGGGGCTGAGGCTGTAGACTGCGGGTGTTTTTATGTGTACATGCAGTCTGAGTGTGTGTGTGGTGATATTCACACTCTTTTCCCGCGCTGCGGGCTCCGGCACCTCCATTGCTGAGGCAGTCTGGAGGAGGAGGAGGCAGCCCTTATGGTGACATCACCGCTGGGCGTGTCGTGTGTTCTTCCCGCGTGTTCCTGGCTCCGCCCACATCTTCACTGTCGGCGGCCATCTTCTCCCTCGCTTCCCGACTGGGATCTGGCTGCAGCGCGTGTCTGCACTTGCAAGGGAGACCGGAACTCGCGGAGGTCACACACACACACCGCTTCCTCCTACCGCTTTACTGCGGTCGGTAAGCCACCGGGATTCCCGGTTTGTTTGTGAACTTTGGCTTATATTCCCCTCACTGTGGAGATGTCCTCAGTTGGGAAGCATGCTGCTAAGGCGGCGGTGGTCTCCAGTGCCTGTGTTACATGCAACGGGACACTGGTGGAGGGGTCCTGCAATAACTGCGGACGCCCAGAGGCCCGGTCTGCGGCTACTGAGTCTGCAAATCCGGGATTATACCCTGAGGTTCAGGTGATCCCAGGGCCATGGGAAACGCAGAATAAGATCAATGAATCTCTGCTGTCCCAGATGTCCTCCATGTCGCAAACCCTGGAGGCACTGCATAGGAGACTGGAGAACCCAGCTACTCCTCCTAGTTACCCCCGGGTGTCTCTTACTTCTGCTGTAAGACCCCCTAAGCGAGCCCGTGAGGCTTCTCCTGAGCTCCAGACTCTTTCTGAGGAGGAGCGTTCCTCTGAGGGTGAGGAAGATGATGGGGGTTCTACTCTTGGGTCTATGTCTGAACCTCCAGATGGGGTGGAGGATCTGGTGTCCTCCATCAATGAGACATTGCATCTTGTCACTCCTCCTGAGGAGGTGACTGTACACCCCAAGGAGATCTATCAATGGCTGCGGCCAGAGGCTAGACCAAGTGGCTCCTTCATGGACCACACTAATTTCGGAAGGGTGATTAAAGCTCCCAGGTTGCATCCTGGGCGGCGTTATGTCCGTAAAACTAAGGACAATCGCTTTCCCTTTCCCCAGGAGGCGCTCCAGGAATGGTCGCAGTCTCCCAAGGTGGATGCTTCCATGACTAGGATTGCTGCGCGCTCCTTGTTTTCTGCCTCTGATAGCTCCTCGTTGAAGGATGCTACTGATAGACAGGTCGAGCAACTCGCCAAGTCTTCCTATGAGGCTGTGGGGTCTTCGTTTGCCCCTAATTTTGCCGCGGTCTGGACCCTACAAGCGATTACTATCTGTTTGGATGGTATCACTGATCTAGCTAGGTCCAGTCCAGAGGTCCTGGCTCTCACTGAGAGAGCAAGGGCCTATGCGGACTATGCCAGGACGGCATCTTTGGAAACTGCCACTCGCTCTGCTGTGGCTTCGGCCAATGCAATTGCGATCCGCAGGCTGTTGTGGCTGCGTCTTTGGGACTCAGATGCCACATCTAAGAAGATTTTACAAAATCTTCCGTTCGCTGGTGACAGGCTTTTTGGCACCGAACTGGACAAATTGATAAAGGATTCTGCTGAGTCTAAGATCCCGCAGAATAAGCCTAAGCCACGGTACACCGTGAAAAGGAACCCTAAGCAGTGGTCCTTTCGCTCCGGTTCACAGTCATCAACGACGTCCACTCGCTCAGACCGAGGGGGCAAGCCTGCTACTCAGTGGCGTTCCAAGAGTCGTCAGAAGAAGCCGGCGGGGGCAGCGGCTGCCACCCCCAAGCCCGCCTCGACATGACTCGCTCTCTCATCCTGCCTCCCCACAGGTGGGGGGCCGCCTGTCCCGCTTTCAGGACAAGTGGCTTCTTCACATTCAAGATCAGTGGGTTCGAGACGTAGTCTCAAGAGGTTACAGGATAGAGCTGACGTCACAACCAATACCCCGATTCCATCGGTCGGTTCCATCTCCAGAAAAGGCTCAGGCTTTTCACCTGGTGTTGGAGGGACTCCGCAGAGACGGAGTGGTGGTCCCTGTGCCCACGGAAGAGAGGTTCAGGGGTTTTTACTCCAACCTCTTTATTGTCCCAAAGAAGGACGGCTCTTTTCGCCCGGTTTTGGACCTCAAGTTGTTCAACCGTCACGTGTTGGTTCGGAAGTTCCGCATGGAATCCCTGCGCTCAGTGATCGCGGCTGTGTCACAGGGAGACTTCCTAGCGTCCATCGATATCAGGGACGCTTACCTTCACGTCCCCATTGCACCAGCTCATCAGCGCTGGTTGAGATTCGCAGTGGGGGAAGAGCACTTCCAATTTGTGGCACTGCCATTCGGGCTAGCCTCAGCACCACGGGTGTTCACAAAGGTGATGGCCTCCATGATGGCTCTCCTGCATGCGCAGGGACACGCCGTCATACCCTATTTGGACGACCTGTTGGTCAGGGCGCCATCGGAAGACCTTTGTCGGGTGAGCCTGGAGGTGACCACGAAGTCCTTGGAACGGTTCGGGTGGCTTATCAACATTCAAAAGTCGACCCTGGTTCCGACCCAGTCATTGACATATCTGGGCATGGACTTCCACACGGACTCGGCCCTGGTGTCCCTACCTCAAGCCAAGCAGCTTGCGATCCAATCAGGAGTGCAGAATGTCCTCCTGTCTCCACAGTCATCCCTACGGGTATTGATGAGACTGGTGGGTCGCATGGTAGCGGCGATAGAGGCGGTGCCGTTCGCACAGTTTCGCCTCCGTCCTCTCCAGCTGGAGATTCTTCGCAGATGGGACAAGAGGACGGTCTCTCTGAATCGGCTGGTGACACTGTCACAACCAACCAGGGACTCTCTACAGTGGTGGCTCCAGCCACATCACCTGTCACGGGGCCGGTCCTTCCTAAAACCGTCATGGTTAGTGGTGACCACCGACGCCAGTCTGAAGGGCTGGGGGGCGGTGTTCTTACACCACAGGGCTCAAGGCCTCTGGACTCAGTCGGAGTCGGCGTTGCAGATCAACGTGCTGGAGATCAAGGCGGTCTATCTGGCGCTACTGGCGTTTCAGAAATTTCTGTCAGGACAGCCCATTCGGGTACAGTCCGACAATGCGACGGCCGTCGCCTACATAAATCATCAGGGAGGGACCAGAAGTGCTCAGGCCCTCGCCGAAGTCCACCGCATTCTACTCTGGGTGGAGGAAAACGGCTGCCTGATCTCCGCAGTTCACATCCCAGGGGTCGAGAACTGGGAGGCCGACTATCTGAGCCGACAGGGGATGGACGCCGGAGAGTGGTCCCTACATCCAGACGTCTTCCGGGACATCTGCGGCAGGTGGGGCACTCCGGACGTGGATCTGATGGCCTCACGGCTGAATCATCAGGTGCCCCAATACATGGCGAGATCTTGGGATCCACAGGCTCTGGGGGCGGACGCCCTGATCCTGAGCTGGTCCAGCTTTCGGCTGCCATATGTGTTTCCGCCTCTGGCTCTGATTCCCAGGGTCCTGTGGAAGATCAGGACAGAATGCAGAGTGGCCATTCTAGTGGCTCCAGATTGGCCCAGGAGGTCTTGGTACCCGGACCTGTGGCAACTGTCAGGCGGACACAGGTGGGCTCTTCCAGAACGCGCAGATCTACTCGCGCAAGGCCCATTCTTCCACCTCAATTCCAGGGCCCTCAGATTGACTGCATGGCTCTTGAGGCCTGGCTGCTGACATCCAGAGGTTTCTCTCCTACAGTGGTTGCCACTATGAATCGGGCAAGGAAACCTGTTTCCAGGAAGATATACCACAGAACGTGGAAAATCTTTTTCTCCTGGTGTGCCTCTGGTGGCCGCTCTCCGTGGCCTTTGTCTATCCCGACGTTGTTGGCCTTCCTACAGTCGGGGTTGGAGTTGGGATTATCCCTTGGCTCTCTGAAAGGTCAAGTATCAGCACTTTCAGTGTTGTTTGACAGGCGCTTGGCGCTCCTCCCGAAGGTACGTCAATTTCTGCAGGGGGTGTCTCGGGTGGTCCCGCCCTATAGACGACCTCTGGACCCTTGGGACCTAAACATGGTCCTGGCGACACTGCAGAAACCGCCGTTTGAGCCACTGAGAGACGTCTCTCTCTCTCGTCTGTCCCAGAAGGTGGTCTTTCTGGTGGCGATTACGTCTCTGAGACGGGTCTCAGAATTGGCTGCACTTTCGTGCAAGTCTCCCTTTCTGGTGGTTCACCAAGACAAGGTGGTGTTGCGCCCACGGCCTGAATTTCTGCCGAAGGTGGTTTCAACGTTTCACCTAAACCAGGAGATTGTTCTTCCATCATTTTGCCCCGCTCCCGTTCATCAGGTTGAGCGCGACCTCCATACTCTGGATCTCGTGAGAGCTGTACGCATTTATGTGTCCAGGACCGCCTCCTTTAGGAGTTCGGATTCCTTATTTGTCCTCACGATGGGTCGTTGTAAGGGGTCCGCGGCTTCGAAGTCGACCTTGGCCAGATGGATCAAGGCTCCCATTCAGGAGGCATACCGGTCTTCTGGTTTGCCTCTCCCGGTGGGTTTGAAGGCACACTCTACCAGAGCTGTAGGTGCCTCATGGGCCTTGCGACATCGAGCATCTGCTCTACAGGTGTGTCAGGCGGCCACCTGGTCCAGCCTGCACACTTTCTCAAAGCACTATATGGTGCATGCCCATGCCTCTGCGGACGCAAGTTTGGGCAGGCGGGTCCTCCAGGCGGCGGTTGCCCACCTTTAAGGGGGACCGTGTGTTATCCGTCTTGTTGAGGAACTCTTCCCGCCCTGGGGTATTGCTTTAGGACATCCCCATTGTCTGGGTCTCCCATTATGATGACCAGAAAAAAGAGAATTTTGTTTACGTACCGTAAATTCTTTTTTCTTTAATCATCAATGGGAGACCCAGCACCCACCCAGTTGTTCCGTTGCATATTTTGCACTTGTTCTGTTCTCTGTTGAGACAGTGTTTGCCGGGTTGTTGAACCGTCTGTGCACGGCATTCTTCCCGATGTTTCGGGTGTGGTTTAATTTCTCCTCGCAGCTTATGGACTAAACTGAGGATGTCTCCTACGGTGGGGGTTTATAAGCGGAGGAGGCGGTGTCTACAAACTTGTAGTACCTAGTGTGACCTCCGGAGGGCAGAGCCCTAAACCCCATTGTCTGGGTCTCCCATTGATGATTAAAGAAAAAAGAATTTACGGTACGTAAACAAAATTCTCTTTATCTGTTTTACATCTATCTGCTATGGATTAGAGTAAGAATTTGATCCCATTGCAGACCTGGAAGCATCGTTCTTTGTGAGTAGTCATTAAAGTAATAAAGACTTGACGTTCTACAGGAAGACTACTGCTCTTAAGAAACCATGAGTTAGGCCCCTTACACATCTAATGCAGGGCTGCGTTTTGCCTCATTTGCGTTTCTATGCGTTTTTACCACTAAAAACGCATCAAAATGCTAGCGTTTTTGCCCCCATTGAATTCAATGGAAACTCATGTAACAACGCATGCAAAAACGCATGTGCGTCACAAGCAACGTTTTGGTCTGCGTGTGCAAAAACGCATGCGTTTTTTGCGTTTTTGAAAATGCACATGAGTTTTTACATGAGTTTCCATTGAATTCAATGTGGGCAAAAACGCTAGCATTTTGATGCGTTTTTAGCGGTAAAAACACATAGAAACGCAAATGAGGCAAAACGCAGCCCTGTATTAGATGTGAAAGGGGCCTTAGTCTCTTTTCTTTTCTTGTCTAGCAGTATTTGCAAACGTTTATCGTGCCAAATGCATCGAAATCCAGAATCCAAAATAACCGAAAGATGACAAGACAATAGAGGTGCAAATAGGGCCTTATCTGGGGAGAGAAACAGTCCAGCAAAGAGACCTTGGACTCACCTGAGGTAGTTGTGAAAAGCCACAACTATCATCAGCAGGTGTACAGCTGCTGCAGCACCCCTTTGCTCAAAAAGTCAGAAAATAGGTCATGACAGGAATTAAAGGGAACCAGTCACCTCATCTAGCCCCCTAACCTATCACTACCTGCCCCTGCAGCCTCTAACTACTTTACTAACCATCCCTGTCTGAGCTAATAGCGCTTTATAAAAGTTAAATAGATCACTTTATAAACTTACATTATCTGTGACGAGGGGGCATTCCTGACGGAGGGGCAGTGTGTCCAGGGCCGCGCTCCCCCCGCCTCGCTGCTTTAATTACGCCCCGATGGGCAGCATCATGGTTTGAAGAGCAGGGGTGCAGATTTGAATTTTCCCACCCCGCTCTTCCTGCTTTCATGACGTGGTGCCGGCGCTGCGTCATTTCCAGCCCGCACATGCGCAGTGCAGCGAGAGAACGCGGCCCTGTGTCAGCAGCATCGCTAGGCAACCATCGAAAGCAACATCGGAAGGTGAGTATCCACCCCTCTCTCCCGAAAATGCACATATATATATGTGTGTGTGTGTGTAATCATATATATAGATAGAGTAGTGTATATAAGTGATTACTCACGCACACGTGTGTGTGTATGTGTATATATATATATATATATATATATATATATATACACTAGCTGTAGTACCCGGCTACGCCCGGGTTAATAAATAACTGATGTTAGCTATAACAAAATAGAATTTGAATATGTCATATTAATGACCTGTAAGAAAATAGAAGCTGAGCTGTGATAGATTGCTATATGCAGCCTAATAAATCTCCAGCCAACAGTAAACCCTCCCCCTGGCCGGGCAGTATATGTTACCTCACACATAATAGACAGCTCAAGTGACTGACATCTGCCTTAATTCCCTATATGGCACATGTGTTGCACATTGACTGTTTTTAATCAGATGTTTATGTTTGAAAATTAAAGATAGCACACGTCTGAGACGAGTTGTGTGAGGTGAATTGTGCACATCTATGTCTGTGTGGTGTGTGTTTCCCTGGGGTGTGTGTATGTGTGTGTCCATGTGGGGTGAGTGCATATGTCCCTGTAGGGTGTGTATGTGTTTGTGTCCCTGTGGGGGGAACTCTGTGTGGTGTGTGTCTCTGTTGTGTGTGTTTCTTTGTGGTTTGTGTGTGTGTCCCTGTGGGGTGAGTGCATGTGTCACTATAGGGTGTGTATGTGTGTGTCCCTGTGGGGGGGTCTGTGTGGGGTGTGTGTGTCTCTGTGTTGTGTGTGTCTCTTTGTGATGTGTGTTTGTGTCCCTGTGGGGTGAGTGCATGTGTCCCTATAGGGTGTGTATGTGTGTGTGTCCCTGTGGGGGGGTCTGTGTGGGGTGTGTGTGTATCTGTGTTGTGTGTGTCTCTTTGTGATGTGTGTTTGTGTCCCTGTGGGGTGAGTGCATGTGTCCCTATAGGGTGTGTATGTGTGTGTGTCCCTGTGGGGGGTCTGTGTGGTGTGTGTCTCTTTGTGGTGTGTATGTGTCCCTGTGGGGTGAGTGCATGTGTCCCTACAGGGTGGCTATGTGTGTGTGTCCCTGTGAAGGGGGGTCTGTGTGGTGTGTGTGTCTGTGTTGTGTGTGTCTCTTTGTGGTGTGTGTGTGTGTCCCTGTGGGGTGAGTGCATGTGTCGCTATAGGGTGTGTGTCCCCATGGGTGTGTGTGTCTGTGTTGTGTGTGTCTCTTTGTGGTGTGTGTGTGTGTGTTTGTTCGGATGCGTGGTGAGTATCCAATGTTGGGGCTGCACCTTAGCGATTATACACTTGCTGTCACTCTTTGTGTGCGTGTTGTGTGTATACATGTCCCCGTGCGTGGTGAATATCTCATGTTGGGGCCCCACCTTAGTGACTATATGGTGGTATATGCTGTTAGTCTTTGGCGCTATCATTAAGCCCCTCTCATTCACAACTGTCAACTGGTAACTGTCACTTTTTCCCCATTATTAGATAGGGGCAAAATTGTTTGGTGAACTGGAACACGCAGGGTTAAAATTTCGCCTCACAACATAGCCTATGATGCTCTCGGGGTCCAGACGTGTGACTGTGCAAAATTTTGTGGCTGTAGTTGCGACGGTGTAGATGCCAATCCCGGATATACACACATACACACATTCAGCTTTATATATTAGATAATATACACATAGAAATATATAGAAAATTACACATATTATGTATATATGTGTGTAAATGTATATATGTATGTATGTGTGGATACATATACATATACTAGATGGTGGCCCGATTCTAACACATCGGGTATTCTAGAATATGTATGTAGTTGACATACTCTGACTGACAGAACTTGTTCAGTCAACGTGAGTGAACTACATATATATATGTCGCTGCTGCGCCGGTCACAGCAATAAAAGCCAGGTACAAGCAGGAAGACCAGAGGGAAGACGTGCGGTGCCTGCAGGACATCGGAGGGTGAGTAAAATGTTTATTATTTTATGTGCAGCAGCAAGGGGGAACTATAACCAGTGATGTGGGGGGCGAGTATGCATAGTGTATTGTACTATGCACCGCTCTCCCTGCCGGTGATGGACAGGGGGATGCAGTGCATATTGCAATACACTAATGTGACCTCCTGCTCCCTCTGTAGACTCCCCCCGCCTTCTCCAGCACCTGGACACCGCTTCTTCCCCAAACTGACTCGAGTATAAGCCCGGATCTGATCGGTGCTGTTACCCTGAATCTCTCAGCTGATGAGATCAGCTGAGATGTCGGGGCTTTGATATGCGCTCCGCGCCGTAGCTCACATCAAACACCCGTTACCGGCCCATGACGTTGTAGTACGTCATGGGTCGTGAAGGGGTTAAACTACATGCAGCACTCAGGATAGATACACTGCTAAAGTGAAATTACGAGAACAGAGCAGTTTTAGTGTACTGAGCATGCTTTTTTTTAGCGCACTTTTTACTCACCTAGCCGCTGCTCCCCCCGGAGATCTCCCCATACCGGCGCCGTAGGACCTTTCACAGGACCTTAAACAGCACCATGTGACCAGGAGACCTCACCAGTGACATGGTGGTGCAGGGTCCTAGAGCCCGCTGCCTGCTGAGGGCCAGCGGGAACACATAAGACACCGGCGATCACCGAGGGAGCGCTGCGAGCTAAGTATAAAACACAGGGGATAAGCGCAGGCCCGTTCACACACAGAACGCTGCGTTCTGTGACGATGCGCTCTTGGTGCAGTTTTACACCAAAAGCACAGCCTCACAAATACGCTGTGTGTTCTCCATGTCTATTGGTGTCATGTGGTGTAATATCCAGCACACGAATATGACCTGACGCTGGAGGAGTCATGTATCTGTCATATGTTTGAGTATGTGTATGTGGAGTAAGGCTACGGTCACACATGCCAATCAGTTTTTTTCCACTGGTTTCAATAACAAATCCTTTTTTTGGGGCTGTTTTCTGAGCCTCCTGTGCAGCTAGGCATTTTTTGGACTTTGCCATTTTTTGCCAAAAAATGCTAGCAAAAATGGATCCGTTTTTTTTACTGCACCAAAAAAAGGATCCGTTTTCCCATTGGGCCCCATGTTAAAAAAACGGATCCATTTTTTTAATGCCCCCCAAAACGTTGCTTGCAGCGTTTTTTGGGTCCAGTATAAAAACAATTAACTATTGTTAACAATGCAGTCACACTTGATCCCAGGATCCGTTTTTACCAATAAAGTTAAAAAACTAATGCCAATAACGGACCCAGGGCTTATGTGTGACCCGAGCCTAACCTGCAGTCTGGGTTTCCAAATGTCCAGAAATTCCTGGACAGTCCATAAAAATAGGGGGCATTGCTGCACTGTCCGTAAATATAGATTAAGGCGCCCGTGATTTGCATTTAACACTAAAGAAACATATACAGATTATATTAATTACTATCTGTGAGCCCGATGCAAATGCATCGGGATTCTAGAACGTGGCAATATTATTTGCATTAATAGCATTATTATTACCATTAATAGCATAATTATTAGCATTAACAGCATTATTATTAGCATTAATAGCATTATTAACAGCAATAATAGTACTATTAATAGTATTGTTATTAGTATTAATAGCATTATTACCATAAATAGCATTAATAATAGCGTTAATAGCATTATTATGAGGAGTAATAGCATTATTAGCATTAATAAAATTATTAATAGCATTAATAGAATTAAAAATAGCATTAATAGCATTATTAATAGGATTAATAGCATGATTATTAGAATTAATAGCATTAATATTAGCATGAATAGCATTAATAGCATTATTAATAACATTAATACCATTATTAATAGCATTAATAGCCTAAATAATAGAATTAATAGCATAAATAATCGCATTAATAGCATGAGTATTAGCATAAAAAGCATTAATAGCAATATTATTAGCATTAATAGAATTTTGAATAGCATAAATAGCATGATTATTAGCCTTAATAGCATTATTAATAGCGTTAATATGATTATTATTAGCATTATTAGCATTAATATTAGCATTAATAGCATAATTATTAGCATTAATAGCATTATTATTAGCATTAATAGCATTAATAATACAATTAATAGCATTAATATTAGCATTAATAGTATTATTAATAGCATGAATAACATTATTAATAGCATTAATAGCATTAATAGCATTATTAATAGCATTAATAGCATAAACAATAGAATTAATAGCATAACTAATCGCATTAATAGCATTACTATTAGCATAAAGAGCATTAATAGCAATATTATTAGCATTAATAGCATTTTGAATAGCATAAATAGCATGATTATTAGCCTTAATAGCATTATTAATAGCGTTAATATGATTATTATTAGCATTATGAGCATTAATAGTAGCATTAATAGCATAATTATTAGCATTAATAGCATTATTATTAGCAGTAATAGCATTATTATTAGCATTAATAGCATTATTAATAGCATTAATATTAGCATTAATAGCATTAATAGTATTATTAATAGCATGAATAACATTATTAATAGCATTAATAGCATTATTAATAGCATTAATAGCATAAATAATAGAATTAATAGCATAAATAATTGCATTAATAGCATTACTATTAGCATAAAGAGCATTAATAGCAATATTATTAGCATTAATAACATTTTGAATAGCATAAATAGCATGATTATTAGCCTTAATAGCATTATTAATAGCGTTAATATGATTATTATTAGCATAATTAGCATTAATATTAGCATTAATAGCATAATTATTAGCATTAATAGCATTAATAATAGCATTAATAGCAATATTATTTGCATTAATAGCATAATTATTAGCATTAATAGCATAATTATTAGCATTAATAGCATTAATAATAGCATTAATAGCAATATTATTTGCATTAATACCATTATTATTACCATTAATAGCATAATTATTAGCATTAATAGCATAATTATTAGCATTAATAGCATTAATAATAGCATTAATAGCAATATAATTTGCATTAATAGCATTAATATTACCATTAATAGGATACTTATTAGCATTAATAGCATTATTATTAGCATTAATAGCATTAATAATAGAATTAATAGCAATATTATTTGCATTATGAGCATTATTATTACCATTAATAGCATAATTATTAGCATTAATAGCATAATTATTAGCATTAATAGCATTAATAATAGAATTAATAGCAATATTATTTGCATTAATAGCATTATTATTAGGATTAATACCATAATTATTAGCATTAATAGCATAATTATTAGCATTAATAACATAAATATTAGCATTAATAGCATAATTATTAGCATTAATAGCATTATTATTAGCATTAATAGCATAATTATTAGCATTAATAGCATTATTATTAGCAGTAATATCATTATTATTAGCATTTTTTTTTTATTCTTATTTTTTATGTTATTACCGTATATACTCGTGTATAAGCCGAGTTTTTCAGCCCAAATTTTGGGCTGAAAAGTCTACCCCTCGGCTTATACACGGGTCATATACGGTACATGGTAGGTGGGGGCTGTGTCCGGGGCCGTGGAGGCTGCAGGAGGCGGGGGGGGGGGCTGCTGTATGAGCGGCCCCGTCACGTGGGGCCGCTCATTAAATATGCACTGCTTCCCCCTGTCAATCAGCGCAGGGGGAAGCAGTGCATATAGCCCCCAAATGCTGGCACTGTCCCCCCTTGTAAGGGCCCCCCCCCCAGGGCGCTTATATTACCATTCCGGTCTTCTGATCCGCGCCGCTCCTCGGTGCTCCTCGCTGCTCCGTCCGTCCGTCCTCCTACATCTGGGATCTCCAGCCGTCGCAGGCATATGACGTCATCGCGCGACGGCTGGGGATCCCGGATGTAGGAGGACGGACGGAGCAGCGAGGAGCACCGAGGAGCGGCACGGATCAGAAGACCGGAATGGTAAGAGAAGCGGGGGGGGGGCCCTTGCCAGCGAGTGCCAGCATTTGGGGGCTGTGGATACCCCCTGGGGGCTGCTGGGTACCCCCAGGGGGCTGATGGGGACCCCCAGGGGGCTGCTGTATAAACCCCCTGGGGGCTGCTGGGTACCCCCAGGGGGCTGCTGTATATACCCCCTGGGGGCTGCTGTATAAACCCCCTGGGGGCTGCTGTATAAACCCCCTGGGGGCTGCTGGGTACCCCCAGGGGGCTGCTGTATAAACCCCCTGGGGGCTGCTGGGTACCCCCAGGGGGCTGCTGTATATACCCCCTGGGGGCTGCTGTATAAACCCCCTGGGGGCTGCTGTATAAACCCCCTGGGGGCTGCTGGGTACCCCCAGGGGGCTGCTGTATAAACCCCCTGGGGGCTGCTGGGTACCCCCAGGGGGCTGCTGTATAAACCCCCTGGGGGCTGCTGGGTACCCCCAGGGGGCTGCTGTATAAACCCCCTGGGGGCTGCTGGGGACCCCCAGGGGGCTGCTGTATAAACCCCCTGGGGGCTGCTGGGTACCCCCAGGGGGCTGCTGTATAAACCCCCTGGGGGCTGCTGGGGACCCCCAGGGGGCTGCTGTATAAACCCCCTGGGGGCTGCTGGGTACCCCCAGGGGGCTGCTGTATAAACCCCCTGGGGGCTGCTGGGGACCCCCAGGGGGCTGCTGTATAAACCCCCTGGGGGCTGCTGGGGACCCCCAGGGGGCTGCTGTATAAACCCCCTGGGGGCTGTTGGGTACCCCCAGGGGGCTGCTGGGTACCCCCAGGGGGCTGCTGTATAAACCCCCTGGGGGCTGCTGGGTACCCCCAGGGGGCTGCTGTATAAACCCCCTGGGGGCTGCTGGGTACCCCCAGGGGGCTGCTGGGTACCCCTGGGGGCTGCTATATGTACCCCTGGGGGCCTGCTGTATACCACTAGGGCTGCTGTATACTACCACTGGGGCTGCAATACCACTGGGGCTGCTGTATATAGGGGCTGCTGTATACACCACTGGGGCTGCAATACCACTGGGGCTGCAATACCACTGGGGCTGCAATACCACTGGGGCTGCTGTATATAGGGGCTGCTGTATACACCACTGGGGCTGCTGTATATAGGGGCTGCAATACCACTGGGGCTGCTGTATACACCACTGGGGCTGCTGTATATAGGGGCTGCAATACCACTGGGGGCTGCTGTATATACCACTGGGGGCTGCTGCATATACCACTGTGGCTGCTGTATATACCACTGGGAGCTGCTGTATATACCACTGGGGGCTGCTGTATATCATACTGCTGGGGCCTGTATACCACTGCTGGGGGCTGTAAACCTGTGCTGGGGTCCACCCTCGGCTTATACGCGAGTCAATAGATTTTCCCAGGTTTTGGGGGCAAAAGTAGGGGGGTCGGCTTATACACGGGTCGGCTTATACACGAGTATATACGGTATGTATAATTTTTTATTTATTTTTTTATTTTTTTTTAATTATTTTTTTTATTATTAAATTAATTTATTATTTGTTATTTTAAGTGAGCCTGAGCCTGAGACACAGTTCTCCTTCAGGTCCGCTCAAAGGGCTCATATTCTTAGCATATTATTTTATTTTTTATTATTATTTTTTATTTATTTTTTTATTATTTTTTAATTATTTTTTTATTATTTTTTAAATATTATTTAATTATTTTTTTTATTATTAAATTTATTAGTTATTTTAAGTTAGCCTGAGGCTGAGACACAGTTCTCCTTCAGGTCCGCTGAAAGGGCTCATATTATTAGAATTTTTTTATTTTTTTTTATTATTATTTTTTATTTAATTATTTATTATTTTTTAATTATTTTTTAATTATTTTTTAAATATTATTTAATTATTTTTTTTATTATTAAATTTATTAGTTATTTTAAGTGAGCCTGAGGCTGAGACACAGTTCTCCTTCAGGTCCGCTGAAAGGGGTGATATTATTAGCATTTTTTTTTATTATTATTATTATTTTTTATTTATTTTTTTATTATTTTTTTATAATTTTTTAAATATTATTTAATTATTTTTTTTATTATTAAATTTATTAGTTATTTTAAGTGAGCCTGAGGCTGAGACACAGTTATCCTTCAGGTCCGCTGAAAGGGCTCATATTATTAGAATTTTTTTTTTTTATTATTATTTTTTATTTAATTATTTATTATTTTTTATTTATGTTTTTTATTATTTTTTTATTATTTTTTTTATTATTAAATTTATTTGTTGACATACATTAGCGGTGTGTCGACGAATTAACGGCCGGGCCCCTGGTTCTATTTGTCGGCCCGAAAATCGCGGACACACCGCTAATGTATGTCTATGGGCAGTGAGGTCGAATTCTGATTGGTCGGCGTCAGCAGAGAGCGACCAATCAGAAATCGGGCTGACTGCCCATAGACATGCATTAGCGGTGTGTCCGCGATTTTAGGGCCGACAAATAGAACCAGGTGGGCGGCCATAAAATCGGCGACACACCGCTAATGTATGTCAAAGGGAAATGAGGTGCTCTTCTGATTGGCTGAGGGCAGTAGACAGCGACCAATCAGAAGAGCACCTCACATCTCATAGAGATAGAATGGCGGATTTTTCGTCCATTCTATCTTAATGAGAAGTGAAGAGGACGTCGGAGCTGTAAGTTGGCGGAAAGAAGACAGAAGACCCCGGGGGCCGGACGAAGAGCCGGAGATGACGGAAAGAAGAGAGAAGACCGGCGGGGCTGGAGGAAGAGGACGCCTGGCCGGACGGAGGACTTGTGGATCGGACGGACGATCAGATGACTAAGAAGGCATGTAAGTGATCGACGGGGGCGTTAGGTTAGGGGACGGCGGGGGCTTCGGGTGTAGGGCCTTAGGTGTTAGCGACAGCGGCGGGAGCTTAGGAGGCGGCGGGGCTTAGGGATAGGGGCTTAGGTGCGGCGGGGCTTAGGTGCGGCGGACTTAGACTTAGGGGGTAGGGGCTTAGATGCGGCGGGGCTTAGAGGGTAGGGGCTTAGGTGCGGCGGGGCTTAGAGGGTAGTGGCTTAGGTGCAGCGGGGCTTAGGGGGTAGGGGCTTAGGTGCGGCGGGGCGGCGGCGGACGGTAGGGGCTTAGGTGCGGCGGGGCTTAGGGGGTAGGGGCTTAGGTGCGGCGGGTCGGGGCTTAGGTGCGGCGGGGCTTAGGGGGTAGGGGCTTAGGTGCGGCGGGTCAGGGCTTAGGTGCGGCGGGGCTTAGGGGGTAGGGGCTTAGGTGCGGCGGGGCTTAGGGGATAGGGGCTTAGGTGCGGCGGGGCTTAGGTGCGGTGGACTTAGACTTAGGGGGTAGGGGCTTAGATGCGGCGGGGCTTAGAGGGTAGGGGCTTAGGTGCGGCGGGGCTTAGAGGGTAGTGGCTTAGGTGCAGCGGGGCTTAGGGGGTAGGGGCTTAGGTGCGGCGGGGCGGCGGCGGACGGTAGGGGCTTAGGTGCGGCGGGGCTTAGGGGGTAGGGGCTTAGGTGCGGCGGGGCTTAGGGGGTAGGGGCTTAGGTGCGGCGGGTCGGGGCTTAGGTGCGGCGGGGCTTAGGGGGTAGGGGCTTAGGTGCGGCGGGTCGGGGCTTAGGTGCGGCGGGGCTTAGGGGGTAGGGGCTTAGGTGCGGCGGGGCTTAGGGGGTAGGGGCTTAGGTGCGGCGGGTCGGGGCTTAGGTGCGGCGGGGCTTAGGGGGTAGAGGCTTAGGTGCGGCGGGGCTTAGGGGTAGGGGCTTAGGTGCGGCGGGGTAGTGGCTTAGGTGCGGCAGGGGGTAGGGGCTTAGGTGCGGCGAGGCAGTGGCTTAGGTGCGGCAGGGGGTAGGGGCTTAGGTGCGGCGAGGTAGTGGCTTAGGTGCGGCAGGGGTAGGGGCTTAGGTGCGGCTTCGGGGGTAGGGGCTTAGGTGCGGCGAGGCAGTGGCTTAGGTGCGGTAGGGGCTTAGGTGCAGGCAGTGGCTTAGGTGGGGGGTAGGGGCTTAGGTGCGGCGAGGCAGTGGCTTAGGTGCGGTAGGGGCTTAGGTGCAGGCAGTGGCTTAGGTGCGGTAGGGGGTATGGGCTTAGGTGCGGGTTAGGGGGTAATGAGGTAGGGGCTTAGGTGCGGCGGGGCTTATGAGGTAGGGGCTTAGTTGCGGCGGGGCTTAGGGGGTAGGGGCTTAGGTGCGGCGGACTTAAGGGGTAGGGGCGGCGCACTGAGGGGGTGGCTAAGAGCATGACTTAAGGGGTAGGGGCGGCGCAGTGAGGGGGTGGCTAAGAGCATGGGGCTGTAGTGTACAGCGCTATGGTATACTACAGTCCCATGGCCATACGCCTGTGCGAGTCGTTGGTGGTTAGGGGCAGACAGGCGTATGGGCATGGGACTGTAGTATACCATAGCGGTGTACACTACAGCGCTATGCGAGTCCCTGCTGGCTGTGGCTTTGTTAGCGACTCGCAATGCCCGCTTCGCGGGCATTGCTTCGCAAGTCTGCAACGACTCGCAATGCTACGCGGCCACGGACAGAGTCCAGGAGAAGCACCCAGGACTCGCTAACAAAGCCACCGGAAGTCGCGCCGCTCCGACGGAAGTCAGCTACGGCAATTATATAATAGATTATCCTTATTTTACAGTTTACAGCAAATTGAGCTGAAGTTTTCATATAAGAAATGGTTATGATTAAGAGGGAGTTTAAGCCTCGAAACGCATAAACCGGTGCCCGGGTATGTCCACTCTGTGGCTCCTCTTATGCATTATTTTTACCCTGTTTTGATTGTATCTGGAATAAAGTTGGGTTTTTTCCTTACGGTGCTGGAATTTGTTTCCTTCAATTTATCACTTACTTTACTAAGTGCTGTAGTTTTGATTAAAAACATATTTATTTGCTGCAGATCTCTGAATGCTAAGCTTCCTATGGCTTCGCCCACACTACTACACTTTTGTGTGCACGCTGTGCATAGGCAGAGAGCTGTCTCATTCACTTTAATCTTTAGTAAGAATCAATCTGAAAACATACTGAGTCATAATGAAAAAAGACATAATAATGTAAAATACTGTTGCATTGAAGGCAGTCTGTCATCAGGCTGCGTTCACACGCTGAGTTTTTGCCGCATTTTTTTGAGGATCCCTTTCTTCTGAATTTTGAGGATTCGTATATTTTTTTGAGCAGGTGAAAAAACACATTGCATTCACACGCTGAATATTTTGATGCGTTTTTTGAGGATGCGTTTTTTTCTGCATTGTGCACAATGACAGTGAAGAAAGATATTTAAAAAAAAGAAAAAATGAGGGTCCCTGATGTAATTTCCTGTCTTCTCCATTTCAGGGGATGGAGATACAGGGGAGCCCTATTTTTATTTTTTAGTTGTTTAAAAAAAAAAAAAAAAAAAAAACATGTGATCTCTCGCAGCATTTTCTATTGCCAGCTAAGGGTAGCCCAAGCAGCCACTGACTGCTAACCATCTCTGCCTGGGTTACCTTTGCTGCCAATGGAAAATCCAGGAAAGTTACATTTTTTTTGTAGTTTTTTACCAAAAAAACTACAAAAAAACCCTGTGGGCTTCGCCAGATTTTCTATTGCCAGAAAAGGTATCCCAGGCAGCTGAGGGCTGGAATTCTCAGTGTGGTGAGATCCAAGCGTTCTGGCCTACTGCTGAGAACAGCAGCCAGCAGCCGCCCCGGAATTGGTGCCTCCATGAGAGATGCCAAAACTGGGGACTACCCTGCTCTTTCAGCTGCCCTGTGCAATGGCAGATTGGGTAATAATGGGGTTGGTGACAGCTTTATTTGCAGCTGACTCCAAGTCCCTATTGCTAATGTCAGCCATGTATATGATAGCCAGATATTAGCAATAGTGAAAAAAGAGACACAGCAGAAAAAAAACCTTTATTTAAAAAAAAACAAAAAAAAACACGGACACCTCGTTCACCAATTTATTACATACCCACCAATTCCCTCCGAAGTAGTCCAGGATCCAGCGACGTCCAAACCAGATCCAATATCAGCTGATCACTTTACCGGCCGGTAAAGTGATCAGCTAATTCAGTCAGCTGACAGGCCAACAGATCAGCTGATGTGCCGGCCAGTAAAGCCGGTTTATTCAAGTCAGCTGACCAGCTGGTACATCAGCTGATCAGTTTGCCAGCTGGTAAAGCAATCAGTTGATTCAGGTCATTGCAGTTGATGTCTCGACCGGACGTCTTCCCCTCTCATTCTGGAATACTCGAGGATAGGTATTTTATTTTTATTTTTTTATTACCATTGTTCCCTTCTTTTTCGCTTTAGTAGCGTATGTACAGTCAGCCAGAAACTGCCTGTACATACACTGCTACAGCGAAACTACAGCCCCGACATCTGACACGGCAACATGAACACAGGATTCTCCCTGTTTCCCTGCTCCCGGGTGACATCACATCCTGCTGCGCCTCCGCTTATAAGCGCTGGGATAGCAGATTGTGTGAAGAGCAATGTGTTATTCCAGTGCTTATAATGGGGCCTATGGAGGAAGCGTGTGCAAAAAAGCACAGATTAATTGACGTGATCATTCTTGTTACGGACGCGCTTTCTACCCCAAAACCGCATCCGCAAAATCTTCCGGAGTTAAAACATTAGTATTGTTGTTTCTAAATGCATATGAACTTGTTTTCTTTACATTATTTGAGGTCAGAAAGCACTGCGGCTTTTTACTATTTTGAAGATTTCTGTATCTTGTACCAGTACAAATAACCGATATCTTTAAATGACTTATCTCAAAAAGATATAAATACCTTGATATAAGGTATTATACTCTTAGTTAATATTTAATACTATATATAATTTGTAAACAAATAATTTTTCTTCTCCCTATTTTTGGGGACATACTAAAAAAAAGAAGAAAAAGAATAAATACAAAGAATGAACTTCATAACTCATTACAGAAAGATTATGGAGATGTAAAAAAAGGTTTCTTGGGCATCTTAGACATGGAATGAATATAGGATATCTGTAGATTACAGGGGAATTAATATAATATAGGATATCTGTAGATTACAGGGGAATGAACACATATCCCATATAAAAAGGTGTATATTATGTTACCTGAGCTTTATAGGTAGGGAATGAACATGAAATATATGTAGATAATAGTGAAATGAACACATATTCCATATAACCAGGTGTATATTATGTTACCTGAGCATTATAGGAGGGGAATGAATGTGAAATATATATAGATAAGAGGAGAATGAACACATATCCCATATACATATAACCAGGTATATATTATATTCCTTGAACATTATAGGTGGGGAGTGAATGTGAAATATATGTACATTACTGGGGAATGAACACATATCCCATATAACCAGGTGTATATTATGTTACCTTATTCCCCACCTATAAAGTTCAGGTAACATAATATACACCTGGTTATATATGATATGTGCTCATTCTCCTATTATCTACATATATTTCATGTTCATTCCCCGCCTATAATGCTCAGGTAATATACCGTATATACTCAAGTATAAGCCAAGGCCCCTAATTTTATCCTCCAAAACTAGGGAAACTTATTGACTCGAGTATAAGCCTAGGGTGAGAAATGCAGCAGATCCCCATCCTGTTATATAGCCCCCGTCACTGGTATATAGCGCCCCCATCAGTGGTATACAGGCCCCTCATCAGTGGTATACAGGCCCCCAGCAGTGGTATACAGGCCCCCAGCAGTGGTATACAGGCCCCCAGCAGTGGTATAGTGGCCCACAGCAGTGGTATACAGGCCCTAGCAGTGGTGTACAGGCCCCCAGCATTGATATACAAGCCCCCAGCAGTGGTATAGTGGCCCCCAGCAGTGGTATACAGGCCCTAGCAGTGGTGTACAGGCCCCCAGCATTGATATACAAGCCCCCAGCAGTGGTATACAGGCCCCAGCAATGGTATACAGGCCCCCCCATCAGTGATATACAGGCCCCCTCTTTAGTATCTAGCCCCCATGCTACGGCACATGTTAAAATAACAAACATTGTATACATTACCTTTCCGGCGACCCCTTGCTGGCACTGTCGCTACTCCAGTCTCCCTGCTTCTTCCTGCTTGTGTCGGCTTCTATTGCTGTGACGACGCAGCAGCGATGACGTCATCGCTGCTGTCCTGGTCACGTGACACCGGCACGAGCAGGAAGAAGCAGGGAGACCGGAGGACGCGGCGGTGCCAGCAAGGAGTCGCCGGAAAGGTAATGTATAAAATGTTTGTTATTTTAACATGTGCTGCAGCATGGGGGCCAGATACTTGGGAGGGGGGCTGTATATCACTGATTGGGGCAAGTGTAGTGCAATATGCACCGCTCCCCCCGCTGCTGACGGACAGGGGGATGCAGTGCATATTCATTACACTAATGAGCGGCCCCACGTGACCTCTCCTTTGTCACTGCAGCCCCCTCCTGCCTCCTCCAGTCCCCGGTCACAGCCTTCCCCCAAGCAAATACCGAGTGACTCGAGTATAAACCGAGGGGGGCACTTTTCAGCACAAAAATTGTGCTGAAAAACTCGGCTTATACTCGAGTATATACAGTAATATCCACCTTGTTATGTGGGATATATGTTCATTCTCCTCTTATCTACATATATTTCACATTCATTCCCCACCTATACTGCTCAGGGAACATAATATACACCTGGCTATATGGGATATGTGTTCATTCCCCTGTAATGTACATATATTTAATGTTCATTCCCCTCCTATAATGCTCATGGAATATAATATACACCTGGTTATATGGGATATGTGTTCATTCTTCTCTTATCTACATATATTTCATGTTCATTCCCCTCTATAATGCTCTGGTAACATAATATGCACCTTGTTATATGGGATATGTGTTCATTCACCTATTATCTACATATGTTTCACATTCCCCACCTATAATGCTCTGGTAAGATAATATACACCTTGTTATATGGAATATGTGTTCATTCCCCTGTAATCTACATATATTTCATGCTTATTCCCCACCTATACTGCACAGGTAACATAATATACACCTGGTTATATGGGATATGTGCTTATTCTTCTATTATCTACTTATATTCCATGTTTATTCTATGTCTAAAATGCCCAAGAAACCTGTTTTACATCTACATAATATATACCTAATAAGTTATTATCTTCATTCTTTTTATTTGTTCCTTTTCTTCATTCTTTTTAGTATGTCCCCTATTTTTGTATTCATATATTGTTAGCTCATTACTTCCGGATCCTGGTAATCCTTTGGTAGCACATCTGCCGCCACAGAACTGACCATAATAACACAATACCTTTTTTTGACCTTGCATTATCTTAGTTAATAACCAAGTTTTTATTTCCACACTGTTTCTATTTTGCTACTTTGATATATTATGTCTACATGTATATTGTATCATACCTTGTATCAACGTCTAGATTTTGCATCCTATCTAATCTAAGGCTTTCTTCCCTATTTTGCTTTCCACGGTCCCAGGCTGGACCATTACTGCTCCTCCATGATGAGTATCCCTGCTAACTATCTGTGCACTCCACAATCACTCTTAATCACATCATAGTTCTCCCATAGAATCTTTCCCAGCCACTGCTATCACGCATGCCCAGTGTTATTACCGTTCGTCATATTGGAACTCCCGCCTGAGGCTGAATGCTCCGCCCACACATGCACAATTCGTGCATAGTATGATCTGTCAATCACAGGCACTTCCGCCGTGACAACCTCCTGTTACAGAAGCCACTCGTCTGTGTGGTGCTAGACGTGGTGATGTGCACACTGCCTGCTCTACCATCTCACAGGTGATTACTAATGATTCCATTACTTACCTATATAATGCACAAACCACTCAAGTACATTACCTTTCCCCTGATGAAGTCACCGGTGTAACAGAAAGCGTGGGCGTCTTTGGCAGGGTCCCCCTGGCACAGCTTAGCACACCTCCACCCCTGCTAATACCTCCTATGGGGTCTGGGCACAATCTTTGCTATTTTGCACAAGACTTGCAGAAATACTGGCTTTATTCTGAGTAAAGACTTGGCATTTGCCATTTATGACTTATTAGGTCTCTATCTGGGATTTTCCTACTATCTTGAGGTCTGACCATTTATGGGCTACTATATGCTGAGTGATATACAATTTTGTAATTCTGGACCTGACTTTGTCTCACCAACTCTGGAGGCCCTGGATTTTAGCCAGACCCTTATTAGAGAAGTTTAATACTCTCAAAACAGATGTTTGACAGGCACCTGAAGAGAGTGGTAGAAGCCTGACAAAGAGGCATCCAAAATGGGAGCAGAGCTGTACAGATGAGCAGCTCGGTGGGTAACTGCCCGCTGGGAGAAACTGCCAGATACAAACACCTGATTGAGTTAGTGAAGGGACAGACTCTGCAACTGGATTTTTATAGTTTTTAGGTTGAAGGTTGGCTTCTATCAAGTTCAAGCTATAGCCCAACATGATAATCCAAAGGAAGGCAAAAACCCCAGGGGGCAGACACTAATAATTCCATATTAAGGGAAAGATTGCTTCCTTACTCCACTTATGGCAATATGACTAGTTGCATATAAATTATCATCCCATCACAGACTCTAGTGCCTGTAATATTATATTTTTTAAGAAAGCCATCACAGCCGTTTATGACCATTAGCAGTGAATCTATCAGTACAATATCGTACAGTAATAACTCTTTTCCGATAAACCATGCCCCTATTCAGTGAGGCCTGCATCCATATGTATCAAGTTTATCTTTCCACATAATAGTGGATAACTGTCTGATTGCTTGGGGGGCTACCCAATGGGAATCCCATCAATCCTGAGAGGAGGGTTTTGTAGGGTCGTGTCTGAAGGGAGCAAAGGTCTTACATGTGCATGTCCACTCCATTTAATCTTAAAAGTGCTAAAAGAGTTGAGTGCATCTCTCTATTATCTTCAACACTCCCACTGGAAATGGATGAAGCACAGGTGCTCATGGCCAACCACAGCTCCATTCACACAGGTCTCTTCAGAGCCCAATTCTCAGGATCAGTGGGACCCCAGTGGTCAAACACCCAACAATCGGCAAGTTATTTCATATCCTATAGGGAATATATTACAAACTTGGTAAAACCACTTTAGTTCCTCTAAGGGCACCATTTTTGCCCCATTTTTTCTATTAGTACTAAAAGCACCATTCTGCCATTTATATAAGTGTGGTAGCAGTTGTTCTATGACCGCTATTTGGCCTGACACGGTCTAGGATCAAAGAATAGACCCGGTGAGATTGTTCCATGTACAAATGTGAAAGTGGTTTAATTCATCCTTGTTACTCCTATCAGGTCATCGTCAGGATTCATCTTGATATATATGGCTTTTTGTTAAATATCCCACTATTCAATAGAGTGGTATGATGAGTAATCATAAAGGAAGGAGCTGTGTGTTCTGCTCTATGTGGTATTCTGTGAATTGATATAACACAGACATACTGTGTGTGGGTGAAGGGGGTGTGTATCACTAATCACACACCTCTACCCTTTCTCTAGGTTTTGTTTTTGGCTTTTATGTGATTGAGCTGTAATTTGAGATATTCATTTTAATATATCAGTAAAGATTATTTTTATGTGTATTTTTGATACCAATTGGCTCTTCATACTAGTTCTATAGATAGTAAATAAATTCACAATATTTACCTCCAAATGTAGCAAAGATGTTCCCAAAAAAAGGTAAATCCAGAAATATTTGTCAGATCCGGTAGAAATTGTCAAATCCAGTAGAAATGGTCAAATCCAGTAGAAATTGTCAAATCCAGAAATAATTGTCAAATCCGGTAGAAACTGTCAAATCCAGTAAAAATTGTCAAATCCGGTAGAAATTGCTACATGATTCAGATATCCAGGGTGGCTTTGAGAATCCAAAACAATAGGCAACACTTTGAACACATTTTATAAGTGGTCATAAACTTGTAAATAACTCATTAAAGAATAAAGTTACGTTAAAACCAAGCACACCATTGTTTTCCTTATGAAATTCTCAATAGGTTTGTGTCACATGACCGTCTTCCCATTGAAAAAAATAAAGTTGGATCCAAAATGACTGACTTCAAAATGGCCACCATGGTCACCACCCATCTGGAAAAGTTTTCCCCCTCCCATATACTAATGTGCCACAAACAGAAAGTTGATATCACCAACCATTCCCATTTTATTTAGATTTGTGAAAGCAGGAAACTCAAAACTAACCAGAGAAGACTGATTAATAAGAGAAATTAAAAGGATTGACACTGGTATACCGTGTCCAGGAGATACTCAAGAAAGACGCAGCAGTCAAAGTCTTTCAAAGAGAGAATCACCTTATTTATTCAAGGGTACAGGTTTTATATCATTTTTAAGGTTCTTAATACGTAACAAAAAGTGATACCTAGCAAATGATAAAGAAATAAAATATGCGAAATATGCTCCATAATCAGTGTAAAATCATCCAATGCCGTTACTAATCTATATGATGAACAGTACTAAGTTAATTAGTGCGACTAACAGTCGGAATGTCTGCCAGGCGTCTACATGTCTATGGTCCACTGACGTTAGGACCATTTGTATGATAAAGACAAGGACGGAACCTTCTTATCATTCTTCTAACCTTCAACTATGTTCACATAATATTCAGCTTTAGGGCTTCAGTCTATTCAAAGTTCAGAACAAATAGATATGATAAACTAGGAATGGTTCATAGTGGAAAAGAGAGAACAAGATGGCTGACAAATGAATAGTACATGATAGCTTCTTTAACAATTCCCTCTTTTTATCATTTCTATTCCTAACCTTTCCCTGCCTACACCAGGTCCGCAGTGCTGTCCTACTTCATAATATATTAGGCTTCCCCTATGTATATCATGGGGCACCACCATTCAGACAGACCCTGTTGGTCGGCCCTGGCTTTCCCTCGTACTCTAATCCCTAAAGAAAATTAACCCATTACGACCAATGACGAGTTTAGCCGTCAGGGAGAGATGTCAGTTCCCGCATCATGACGGCTAAACTCGTCATGGCTTTGAACTGTCACTGCTTGTAAACAAACAGTGACAGCTCAAATCTAACAGCTGTCAGTGACAGCTGAGGGTCAGGGGCAGAGGTGTGGGGATCCATTTTAGTGGTCCCTACACTCAGATCGATGTGATTGGTCAGTCAATATACCTCATATGTGGTCATAAACCACTGTTTGGGCGCACGGCAGGGATCGAAAGGAAAGGAGCGCCATTTCACTTTTTGAATATAAAATTAACTCCAAAAGTCAAATTGCGCTCCCTCCCTTCTGAGCCCTGCCATGCGCCCAAACAATGGTTTATGACCACATATGAGGTATCAGTGTACTCAAGAGAAATTGCCCAACAAATTTTAGTATCCATTTTATCCTGTTACCCATGTGAAAATGAAAAAATTGAGGCTAAAAGAACATTTTTGTTGGAAAAATTAAAATGTCAATTTTTTCCTTCCACTTTGCTTGTGTTTCTATGAAGCACATTAAGGGTTAATAATCTTCTTGAATGTAGTTTTGAGTAGCTTGAGGGGTGCAGTTTTTGGAATGGTGTCACTTTTGGGTGTTTTCTGTCATGTACACCCCTCAAAGGGACTTCAAATGTGATGTGGTCACTAAAAAAATGGTTTTGTAAATTCTGCTGGAAAAAACGAAAAATTGCTGATGAACTTTGAACCCTTCTAACGTCCAAACAAAAAAACATTTTTTTTTTTTCCAAAATTGTGCTGATGTGAAGTAGACATGTGGGAAATGTTATTTATTAACTATTTTGTGTCACATAACTCTCTGGTTTAGCAGAATAAAAATTCAAAATTTGAAAATTGCAAAATTTTCACAATTTTCGTCAAATGTTTGATTTTTTTCACAAATAATCACAAAAATTATCGACCTAAATTTAATACTAGCATGAAGCCCAATATGTCACAAAAAAACAATCTCAGAATTGCTAGGATCCATTGAAGCGTTCCAAAGTTATTACCTCATAAAGGGACACTGGTCAGAATTACAAAAAATGGTCTGGTCATTAAGCTGCAAAGTAACTCGGTCCTTAAGGGGTTAAGAAAAATAAATAAAAATCCCTAGAAATTGGAGAAAGCCTGTAGAGGTTCTTTTATATAAGTGGGCCAGTACTGGAATGGGAGACCGTAGCATCACTCGCTGATGTGTTAGCTCTGGTGACATTGGTGTTGTACTGATGAAACGAGAATTACACTCAAGATCCAGGGGCTCCTTCATATAATGTGAGGGAAAGTTTGGGGAGAGGAAGATGGCTACAAGGTCCGAAGTTAAACCCAGGAACTGGTCTTACTATGTTTGTGTATTGAATGGTGGTAGTCATTATCTCCCATGAAAGAGGGTTTATATATATCAGTGCACTGTTAATTGATTACCATAAGAAACTGAACTTTATCACAAAGGAAAGTGATAGATGAAGACTATTTGCAGCAATGTGCGCATTCTCTTAGTGTATAACATATCACGGAAGCGCAGGGACCTAATGCGCATGCCCACGCATGACTACGATCTGCAAAATCAGGCTGGCCGATTTGCCAGCCAACTTCCGGGACACCGGAGGTTGCAGTGTGATTGCTACATGTAACATCTCCTATGCGATCTTGTACAAGTGCCAAAAACGTGCGTGCTCACGTGAAATTGCATGCGATAGTCAGAACGATATTGCGATGTGTTAGGCACCCGTAGGCTTTATGCATCTGGTTTGAACACAATATATGACTCTTGCTTTTACATATGACCTATAAGTCTTCTTTTGTGGTAGTGTATAAGTGGATGTCTTTATGGTATGATTGCCTGTTAAATTTGTTTATTAGCTCTCTGTTCTTGCTATAACACTGCTCATCCCATACATTTCGGGTCTTTATGTAGCAAATTAAGCCATTTTTTTCTGTCATTAAAACTTTAATTAGGTTTTATATACATTATAAACCATCTACTGCTCCGTAAACGTTTATTTCATTCACATTAGAGCTGTCTGGCAAGCTTCTTCTCCTTATTGGCACACTTACATTCTTAATATTTTTTTTTTAACTTTGAAAATCTGCTTACTGTGGTGAATATTGCAGAGCAGATAGTAAATGCCCTTTGAACAGGCCAATAATTACCAAAAGTGTGTTCATAAAAAAATGCTTATTTTTGATCATTGGTCCGTGTTAACATGTAGCGATGGGCAAAATGCTTGTTTATTAACTGATGTGATTGTATGGGCCATAAAATTCTATTATACCTTGTAAACATATGGACAGAGCGATGGTGGGAACAGGACCAGGGCATTAGCATGGCCTTAAAGGGGTTCTGTCAAGACAGAATGACTGTTATACCAAGTACAGGCACTTGGTGCATCATGACGTGGCCAAACATGTAAGTGCCCCCAGCTGCTTGTTTTCCATCTATCTGTCTGGTCATTTGAAGTGCAGCATTTAAAGTGTGCTATAATGAATTAGACCAGAATTAATATAATGTACCTTGTCATCTCTCATCACTGCTCTCTGATCATCATCTAATCATCATCTCTCATCTCTCCATCTGCCCACAGGTATGTCCCTTCTGCAATATCCTGTATCATTCTCCATACTGACTGAATCCTATTCACTCCTGCATTTCTATCTGAACTGGTATGAATTCAGTCTCACCCAGCTTTTCCTTACATTTACTCTTCTGGTGTCTCCTGCATTTCCCATATTTGTATGAAAACCATTTCAACCCAGCTTTACTTCCATTTAATCATGTTTTGTGTGTACTGCATCTGCCAATGTGGATATGAATTCATTCCTACTCATCTTTCCCATTCTCTGACCTCCCTTGTTCCTGCTACTTAATTTCTACTCTTCCTATAACTTCTAATAACAATCACTCTCCCATTTTTTATGACCCCTTGTTTACCCTGCATATGTTTTTCCTACAACTGGTTCATTGATAAAATAGTCATGAGGAGTCCAGGCCCCTCACCTCCCACTTTTCACACCTGTTAGCATTTGTATATGCATAGTGTGAGGGCCCAAGTCTGTTTAAGACTTGTCTGCTTAGTCCATCATTTGAAGTGCAGCATTTAAAGTGTGCTATAATGAATTAGACCAGAATTGAACAGGAAGGGACCTCAAGGTAACTGTATACTTATGCAATGTAAACAATGTTTCAATTCATTCACTTTAATCCCATACTACTTCATTTTTACTAATTCCCTAATCTCTCCACCTAGTAATGAACGGGTCATCTCTCCTTCCATCCTCCCCAATATCTCACCTCCTCTCCTCCTCAAAACTCCATTCTTCAAAACAATCCTTATCCTTCTCCCACCTTCCAGTGCTCTCTCTGCTTCTCCTCATTGCTGGTGACATATCCACAAATCCTGGCCCTCCTTATCACAATCCGAGAGTCATTTCTAACCCCCACCCACAATCCATCACAAATTTTCACAATCTGGATAACCTTATACCCATTCATACTTGAACAAGTACCACTATTTATTTAGGCAACAGTACAAAAACATAAAAAAAATAGTTAAGGGGAAAATGCCACCAAGTTTTACCAATCTGAGAGCAGCATGATGAAGAGACAAAGAGCCTGATTCCAGTGATATGTCACTTACTGGACTGCTTGCTGTAGTTTTTATAAAATCACTGTTTCATCAGCAGCAGATTATCACTAGAGGACTAGTAAACCTACTGCCATTTAGTCCTCTGTATTCATAAGCTCTGTGTAACCATGTCCCCACCACTGATTGACAGATTTCTGCCTATGCACAGTGCACACAGAAAGCTGCCAATCAGAGGTGTGGGAGGAGTTATGTACATCTCAGCATTGAGAGAACTGGTAGATCTGCAGCAGAGAAAATAGTGATTCTGTCAAAACTACAGCAAGCAGCCCAGTAAGTGACACATCGCTGGATTGAGGGTCTCTGCCCCTACATTATGCTGCATTCAGTTAGGTAGCCGAAACCTTTCTCATGAAATACTGTATAACCAACTCAACGCTCAGCACAAATAAAAGTGAATACAGTTTAGAAATAAAAAGGAAGGGAAATAAGTGCCGTATCAACTTTATTTTTACATGCAAGTATGAATTAGCACTGACTGATAGGTCCAGTAGGATAATGGTGAATAATTACATCATACTCTCCACTTCTAGCATGCAGGATACATGTGCAGTGTACAGCAGGGGGCGCCAGAAGCCTTCTCCTCACTGTTCAGGTTCTATTCATTCCAAAGAAGAAATAGGGAAGGGGGAAGGAGGGGCTGGGAATTATTTCCTGAGTTGAGAGCTGTGAGCTGGAATTAGCTTCCGGCTGCTGAGGCTGGTGCTGGTGTGGGGAGAGTGGGAGCAGGCAGCAGGAGCAGGCAGCAGTGTGGATGGACAGTGACAGCGACCTCAGCCATACAAAGTAAGTGAGCTGGGATGGTTGTGCAGGAGAGGACAAGCCAGGACCCTTCATCAGTCTGGACTATGTGTGTGTGGATGATAGATAGGTGTCTGTCTGTCTGTCTGTGGAATGCAGTCTGTGGGTCCGCTGCATTACTGCTGTTATGGTGCCGGACAATTGCACCAGTTTGTCATTTAGTCTTCACCAATGACCTTTGTAATTTGCTTTATACTCTGAATACAGTGCAGTACAATGGTTACTTTGTATAGATTATTTTGATACTTTTTGCAATAGCACATAGAATCATAGAATGGTAGAGTAGGATCACCTGGGTCATGACTTATATGATACAAATATAGATATACAGCAATGATGTTAACATACATAGAATCATAGAATGGTAGAGTAGGAAGGGATCTCCTGGGTCATAACTTATATCATACAAATATAGATATACAGCAATGATATTCACAAACATAGAATCATAGAATGGTAGAGTAGGAAGGGATCTCCTGGATCATAACTTATATGTTACAAATATAGATATACAGCAATGATATTAACATACATAGAATCATAGAATGGTAGAGTAGGAAGGGATCTCCTGGGTCATAACTTATATCATACAAATATAGATATACAGCAATGATATTCACAAACATAGAATCATAGAATGGTAGAGTAGGAAGGGATCTCCTGGATCATAACTTATATGTTACAAATATAGATATACAGCAATGATATTCACATACATAGAATCATAGAATGGTAGAGTAGGAAGGGATCTCCTAGGTCATGACTTATATGATACCAATATAGATATACAGCAATGATATTAACATACATAGAATCATAGAATGGTAGAGTAGGGAGGGATCTCCTGGGTCATTAACTTATATGATACAAATATAGATATACAGCAATGATATTCACATACATAGAATCATAGAATGGTAGAGTAGGAAGGGATCTCCTAGGTCATGACTTATATGATACAAATATAGATATACAGCAATGATATTCACATACATAGAATGGTAGAGTAGGAAGGGATCACCTGGGCCATAACCTATATGTTACAAATATAGATATACAGCAATGATATTAACATACATAGATTCATAGAATGGTAGAGTAGGGAGGGATCACCTGGGTCATAGCTTATATGATACAAATATAGATATACAGCAATGATATTCACATACATAGAATGGTAGAGTAGGAAGGGACCTCCTGGGTAATGACTTATATGATACAAATATAGATCTACAGCAATGATATTCACATACATGGAATCATAGAATGGTGGAGTGGGAGGGGATCACCTGGGTGATAACTTATATGATACAAATATAGATATACAGCAATGATAGTAACATACATGGAATCATAGAATGGTAGAGTGGGAGGGGATCACCTGGGTGATAACTTATATGATACAAATACAGATATACAGCAATGATAGTAACATACATAGAATCATAGAATGATTCAGTAGGAAGGGATCACCTGGGTCATAACTTATATGATACAAACATAGATATACAGCAATGATATTAACATACATAGAATCATAGAATGGTAGAGTAGGGAGGGATCTCCTAGGTCATGACTTATATGATACAAATATAGATATACAGCAATGATATTAACATACATGTAATGGTAGAGTAGGAAGGGACATCCTGAGTCATGATTTATATGTTACAAATATAGATATACAGCAATGATATTCACATACATAGAATCATAGAATGGTAGAGTAGGAAGGGATCACCTGGATCATTGCTTATATGCTGCAAGGATAGATATACAGCAATGATATTCACATACATGGGATCAAAGAATGATACAGTTGGAAGGGATCTCATGGGTCATGACTTTTTATGTTACAAATATAGATATACAGCAATGATATTCACATACATAGAATCATAGAATGGTAGAGTAGGAAGGGACCTCCTGGGTCATGACTTATATGTTACAAATATAGATATACAGCAATGATATTCACATACATGGAATCATAGAATGATACAGTTGGAAGGGATCTCATGGGTCATGACTTATATGTTACAAATATAGATATACAGCAATGATATTCACATACATAGAATCATAGAATGGTAGAGTTGGAAGGGACCTCATGGGTCATGATTTATATGAAACAAATATAGATATACTGCAATGATATTCGCATACATAGAATGGTAGAGTTGGAAGGGATCTCCTGGGTCATGACTATAGCAGTAGATATAATGCAATGATATTCACATAAAATCAGCCTCCAGGCTGTATCATCATGGTGAAATCTAATGACCCTGATTAGCAGTATCCATATTCCATACCAACATTATATAGGGACCTGAGCAGATCTGCTTTTACTTGGTATCCAGCTGCGCTCCCTGCCTGACTGCTGAAGCAAGGCTATGGAAGGAGCTGAATCTTCAAATGGCAGGAATATATGGCCTCAGGGCTGGGAGCATGAAAGGACTACATGGTTTCTTAACAGATCCACTGTGCTTTAAACACCAAGACCTGCATCCTTCATCTGAACACCTTTCATGTAGAGATGTGAAAGGCAAGATTAACCCTTGCATTGCAGACAGATCTTGATTGATATTGAAGGTGTGTAAAATGCATCAGTTTAAGGAAGGTTCCATAGCAATGTATGCGGAGAATGTCCTTGATACATACGCGACATCTATGGATTGGTGATGTAATGACATGAGATTAGTCCTGATTGAAAAGGGTGGGAGGGGAATAAATATGGTGAATGGGTGCACTAAATTATACATGAGTATCAATGTCTACAATGTCTGAATATGTAAATTGTTTATTCTTAGCATGCTTCTGTCATCCATCATCACATTGCAGATGGTTCGTTTAGCTGATTTGTTACATACGTTAGTACACATATAGAAGAAAAAAAACAATGAGCCCGTGTAACAGGTTATATTGTATGAATATAAATGACATTGCCCACTGGGAAAGCCCCACAGATGCTGTGAAATGCTGCCCGCATACAGTATGTGAGGCCTCGGGAAAGCCGGGCTCAGGGAGGCAATGTGACCGCTATACCCATTTACTGATGACACTTTGGTCTGGTGGGCAGGCGCCTCTGTCTCAGAGGACCATAGTGCAGAATGTACAGCAAAGCCCACAGTCAATTCTAGTACAATGTTGAAAAAAAACTGCATTATTTTCCTGTTTAATGTTTTGCCTCAGCTCTAAATTAAAATAATTGGAAATGAGCATTATGGTGGTAGATATCCCTCAGTAGACATCCTCCACCATATTCTTTATTACTAAGTCATTTATGGTTTAAAAAAAAAAAATCATTACTAAAACTTAATATTTATTTTATATTAATTCCACATCGCTTTGCATATATTGGCAATTGTGTCCTCATTGGGGCTCACAATCTAAACATCCTATCATAGTTACAATTATGTGTCATACGTCTTTGGAGCGTGGGAGGAAACCCTCACAAACCCAAGGAGAACATACAATCTGCTTGCAGAGGTCATCCTTGATGGGATTTGAATCTAGGACCCCAGTGATGGGAGGCAACAGTGCTAACCACCGAGCCACCATACAGTGCTAACCACTGAGCCACCATATACAGTGCCAACCACTGAGCCACCATACAGTGCTAACCACTGAGCCACCATACAGTGCTAACCACTGAGCCACCATATACAGTGCCAACCACTGAGCCACCATACAGTGCTAACCACTGAGCCACCATATAGTGCTAACCACTGAGCCACCATACAGTGCTAACCACTGAGCCACCATACAGTGCTAACCACTGAGCCACCATACAGTGCTAACCACTGAGCCACCATATACAGTGCTAACCACTGAGCCACCATACAATGCTAACCACTGAGCCACCATACAGTGCTAACCACTGAGCCACCATACAGTGCTAACCACTGAGCCACCATACAGTGCTAACCACTGAGCCACCATACAGTGCTAACCACTGAGCCACCATATACAGTGCCAACCACTGAGCCACCATACAGTGCTAACCACTGAGCCACCATATAGTGCTAACCACTGAGCCACCATACAGTGCTAACCACTGAGCCACCATACAGTGCTAACCACTGAGCCACCATACAGTGCTAACCACTGAGCCACCATATACAGTGCTAACCACTGAGCCACCATACAATGCTAACCACTGAGCCACCATACAGTGCTAACCACTGAGCCACCATACAGTGCTAACCACTGGGCCACCATATACAGTGCTAACCACTGAGCCACCATACAGTGCTAACCACTGAGCCACCATATACAGTGCTAACCACTGAGCCACCATACAGTGCTAACCACTGAGCCACCATATACAGTGCTAACCACTGAGCCACCATATACAGTGCTAACCACTGAGCCACCATACAATGCTAACCACTGAGTCACCATACAGTGCTAACCACTGAACCACCATACAGTGCTAACCACTGAGCCACCATACAGTGCTAACCACTGAGCCACCATACAGTGCTAACCACTGAGCCACCGTACAGTGCTAACCACTGAGCCACCATACAGTGCTAACCACTGAGCCACCGTACAGTGCTAACCACTGAGCCACCATACAGTGCTAACCACTGAGCCACCATACAGTGCTAACCACTGAGCTACCATATAGTACTAACCACTCAGCCACCATACAATGCTAACCACTGAGCCACCATATACAGTGCTAACCACTGAGCCACTGTACAGTGCTAACCACTGAGCCACCATATAGTACTAACCACTGAGCCACCATACAGTGCTAACCACTGAGCCACCATATAGTACTAACCACTGAGCCACCATACAATGCTAACCACTGAGCCACCATACAATGCTAACCACTGAGCCACCATATACAGTGCTAACCACTCAGCCACTGTGCCACCATGCTGCCCTAAAGGAATCTTTTAAAAAAAATTTCAAGTTACAATTACTTTCCAAAAAGTAATGAGCAATAGTTACCATAGTTGCTTCATATTGACCTTAATTACGGTAATTGCTGGTGTACATTGCTTTAAAGCATTGTTCTCCAAATATGTGACTTTCAGGTTGTTAACCTTCTTGTTATGTATTTTGTACCAATGACAAGTGGTGACAGGGCAGACTTCTACATGTGGAGCTTCCCTATTTGTGACTGCTTCAGTAGTAGATATGAGACAAGCAAGCATGAGTTGCCATACATGATTATATTCAGCAGAATAGAAGAAGTCATCTGCATTGAAGGGAACGTGTCATATCGTTTTGTGATATTAAACTGCCCCCATGTGTTTTAAATGATGCAAAGTGCATCACCAACATGATTTTATAAAAACAAAATTCAACATGTTGTCTTAAAAAAATGAATTTCTATGCTGCGATGACTGCACACACATACCTGTCCTCAGTCGTAGAGGTGGAGCTTTTGCTTCCTGTCACTGCAGTTCATTCATGATATTTTTTTACCTTGTCACGCCCCTTGCATTGTAATATATTCACATCACTGCAGGTATTCAGTATAGGAGACTTGGGCTAAGGACCTATAGTGCTGTTTTGACCATGTAACAGTAATGGATGGAGCTAAGCAGGCCTGACATGAAGAAAATGTAGGCTTGGCTCCACTCATTATCATCACATGGTCGTGACCACCACAGGTCCTTCTACAGCATTAGTGAATTTTGGAACGTTGTTAGGCTGCCTTCAGATTTGCAGATGCCTCCGCAGCGTTTTGCGGAGGCATCTGCAAGCATCTGCATGCAGACCGCAGCCCCTATGTTTATAATGGAGCGCACAGCGGTCTGCAGATGCTTGCAGACCGCCGTGCGCTCCCATTGCCCGCCATGAGTGATCTGTGCGCAGGCGGATGCCTGCGCACAGATCACACAGTCTCGTCCACACCAGGGACGCGACATGTTGCGTCCCTGGTGCGGGCGAGAGTGTGTGATTTGTGCGCAGGCAACCGCCTGCGCACAGATCACTCATACCGGGCAATGGGAGCGCACGGCGGTCTGCAAGCATCTGCAGACCGCCGTGCGCTCCATTATAAACATAGGGGCTGCGGTCTGCATGCAGATGCTTGCAGATGCCTCCGCAAAACACTGCGGAGGCATCTGCAAATCTGAAGGCAGCCTAAAGTGATGTTAATACATTATAATTCAGTGGGCATGACTACGTTTAAAAAGAGCATGACTAAATGTGGATAGGGTGATGTCATGACCATGTGACAATGAAGGGCAGAGCGAAACCTATATTTCCTTCACATCTGCTTAGCTCCACCCATTACGGTCACATGGTTGTGACATCACCACAGGTTTTTCTACAGTTTTCCTATTCTGAGCTCTGCACGTTAAGGTCACAAGGTTGTGACATCATCACAGGTCCTTCTAGTTTTGCTATACTGAATGCCACCCATTGCAGTCACTTGGTTGCAGGGTGGATTTGATTTAAATCGAACTGATTTAAATCACGATTTAAATCACTAGTCAGTGAGGCGGCCGTCACACGCTACGATCTCGCTAGCGATATTGTAAGCGATCACGTGCACGCGCGATCGCTTACAATATCGCTCACATCGCTGGTGAGATGTCACACAGACAGACTCACCAGCGATGTGGAGCCGCGATCTCGCTGGTAACTATGGTACACATCGGGTTACTAGGCGCTGCGTATCGCTTAGTAACCCGACGTTTACCATAGATACCATCTCCCAGCATAGGCTCTGCCGCTGGGAGATCATTCATCGTTGTGTCATACACCACGATGAAGCTGTTTGTCAAATCGTTCATCGCAAGATGTGAGGTCCGGAGCTCAGATCTCGATCTTGCGATTTGAACACTTCTCGCTCGTCGTATCTTGCCGTCACACGCAGAGACATCGTTCACGCGATGTTTAATCAGGCGCGTTCAAGCGATATCTTTCAAGATATCGTAGCGTGTGACGGCCGCCTAAGGCTTGATTTAAATCAGTGATTTAAATTAAAGTTTCTACCTAAACTAGTTCTTGCTACTTTAACATGCAAGTAGATGAAGATTTTTAGAATCACTTTTTATATTACTTTTTTCTCCCCAGTTTAATGGGTTAATCATTCATATTTGGACACCACTGTTCTGTTGTACTTAGGAAGGAGAAAAATAATCCTGACCTTAATAACAATTTAAATAGATTTTTTTTCAACTGAAACAATAACAACATTACAGCATAAGTTATTTGATTAAACAAACATCCATGTTTGTTAACTAATTTGGCTAAACAAAATATATATATATTTTAAGAAACTTAGACTGTCAGCCCAGCCGATACATGAAAAACTTAAATGTCCCTGCTGTCCTCTGTAGCTCACTTGTCGTCATCTTCATCATCATCTTCTTCTTTGTTCCTATTCATAATCTGGAAAAGAAAAACAAGCTTTCCTGCTTTATTGGGTCCCAACCGATTTCTCAATTTAGAATGAATGAGTCCAAAGGAAGAGAATATTCTTTCAACGCCTGCAGAAGAAGCTACTGCTGTTAAAAGTGAAATCATTACTTGAACAGTCTCTAAATCCAAGCGCTTAAGTGACTTCCACCAGTTTACTGGTGCGTGTGACCTTCCTTAAAATATCTTCAGCAAACATATATTTCTTGAATGGTTCCCCCTTAGCTCTGAAGCTTATTATAGTTGGCATTAAAGATGGATGATTGCTGGATACCCATGTCATAGCTAACTCCTCTTCCTCAGCACTTAGGTTTTGACCCTGATATTGGATATTGACAATATTTGCCAAAAAATTAGCTGGAGTCAGTGCTTGTCCCATTCGTTTGTTTACTGCTTGTAATTTAATTCTGTCCATGTGTAGTTCTGTTTTTAAGTGTTCACTCAGTTCCTTCCAAATTTCAACAGCATCCGCAATAAAACAGCTATTTTTCTGTATTTTGTTTAAAGCTTGAGAGATGGGTTTCAGGAAGCTCAGCATATGTTCAACATTTCTCTTAAGCCCAATGTTGAGGATTTTAGCCGTGACAGTGCCATCTATTTTATCTCGATTTTCTTCACAAAGTGTCATCAGAATAGGCCAGTTTTTGATATACTGCTCAAAACAGTCCACCACAGAGTTCCATCTAACATCTTGTGGGAGAGTTAGCTTGGTTCCACCCATCCTTTTCAGAGCTGCTGCAGCAAAATGATTATTATGGAAGTATTTAGCAATTTCAACAACATTAGCCTTTATTTCTGGAACACTTAAGTTTTTGGCTAAGAGGTGCAGCAAATGAGCACTGCAACCATATGTTATTAGCAGCTTTGTATTCCCTCCCTGCTCTTCTAAATCTCTTCTCATCTTGGATACGTTTGCAGCATTGTCAGTGACCAAACTGCGTACTAGACATTTTAATTTTTGTTCACATGTCGTTATAGCTTTTACTGCCACTTCTTGTAAGTATTCTGCTGTGTGTGCATTTCCTGACGTATCAGTTGTTTGTGCAAGGAAGACTTTACCTTCTTCTGTTGTTATACAAGCACATACAATAGGATCATTGTGGACATTACTCCACCCATCAATACTTAGGTTAACAATTTTACCCTCCAGAGCTGTTGCACATTGCTCCATTTCTCTGTCATACACTTGATCCAGCAGTTTCCCTGCAACATCAGCTCTGCTGGGTGGACTGTATCCTGGTCTCAGTGACTGAACCATATTAATGAAATGTGGGTTCTCAGTCAGACGGAAAGAAGAGTTTGTTGCATAAATAAACTGGTCAATTTTTTCATCAATCAACTCTTTTTCTAATCTGCTAGTTCTTATCACAAACCTATCTATGGTGGTTCCAGGAGGTAAAGGTTTTTTCTTCCTTTTGGGTGATGGTGATATGTGGCTGTGGGTGTCTGATGATGATGCTGCTGCTAATGAAGCACTATCCTGGATGGATAACTCTGAAACTGTAGAACAGGATGATGGTGATCTTGGAGGTGGATAGTTTCCAGAATCCATGAATTCCCCTAAACAAAAAAAGTCAATGCTGTTATTTTATTGTTTATTATACTATTTCTGCTTATTGTACACAACACATCACTGCCCCTGCCCCAAAAGGAATATTTGTTTTTCTTCATAACTGTACCAAATGACAGTAACATGCAGTAATAATAAGACATATAATTTTTCTCACACATGACAGTTCAGTCTTTAGAAATAGGATTCAATAAAAATGTTTACCAACCTGAAGATCCTGCCTGTTCAGAAGTGTTTCTTTGGTCATCTTCATCACCGCACTTCTCATAATGTTGCCTCATTCGCGCCACCAGGCCTTGCATCTCTTTGTTGCATCGTTTGCATTTTGCACGCATGCCTGCCTTACCGATAGGCGAAGGAGCTTCATTAAAATATTCCCAAACTGGGTCTCTTTTACGGCCTGCTGCCATTATAAGGAAAGAATGTAATAAACCTCAGATCGTACACACAAACAGATCCAGACTTGTCTGTCTGTGGCTATGCTGCAGTAGTGTGCTCAAAGTTTCACTTTCATTTTCTTGTCTGCTTGCCCTTCCTCCTCCTCACACTTAGATTCACATTCTTCTTGTGTTGTGCAAATCTATTCCACTCCAAACAATCAGAAACATATTGTCTAACTTCTTGGACTTGGCACTGAAGGGGTTGATTCTGTATTCATAGGTTTGTAGAACAATAGGATTAAGGTCTTTTTCTCAACTCTGTTCATGTTGTAACATTTTTGCCGTGAAGAAGAGGCTGGGACCTCTCGGAGTCAAATTCAGTTTTGAGAACTGCGTAAGTAAAGCGAGCGTCTGTGATAATATAGGAGAGAAACTGCCCACTAATCCTACAGAAACCTCTGGAAGAGCATGGCATTGTGAATGTTACACATATGCAGCCTTTATTCTACTGAGTTAAACAACTCAGCTTTATCTCATGATGGAAGAACCTTTGGATGGTAAAATATTTTCCTCAAAAAGCAGTTTATTGAAACAAATCCGATTTAAATAAAAAAAATCCGATTTAAATAAAAAAAATCCGATTTTTTTTTATTTTTTTTAAAAAATCATTGATTTTTATCCACCCTGCTTGGTTGCAACATCAGCACAAGTCCTGTGAGAATGGGACCATAATATTCGAGGCTTAGCATTGGAGAACTGGGAGTGAAGGACCTGTAGTGATGTCACGACCATGTGACTTTAATGAGCGGAGGTCAGTATAGGAAAACTGTAGAAGGGCCTGTGGTGATGTTTTGACCATGCAAATAATGAGTGAAGCTTATCTGGCCTTTCTTGAAGGAAATGTAGGCTTAGCTCTGCCCATTACGATCACATGGTCATGACATCACACAGGTCCTTGTACAACATTAGTGAATTTGAGAAGGTCCTTAAGTGATGTTAATATATTACAATGCGGGGGGGGGGGGGGGGAAGTGACTACGTATAAAAACCTGCATTGGTTAAATGTAGATTGTTGTTGTGTGGATAACTGTTTGTTCAGGTACCGAATCCCAACATATAAGCATCTAAAGTGCTTTTTTATGATAAATTCAAGGATTTTTATATACTTTATACCCTGTTAGTGGTGCATGATCTAACTAACATTGGGGGCGGTTTAAAAACAAAAAGGGACATGACAGGTTCTCTTTAACTCTTCCACTTTTTAGTGTGTTAGATAAGTTTATAAATGTTAATCAACTACCGTACATTATATAATCAGTATAAGACACCCAATAAAAATAAAAACAGTGATAACCAATGTGTTCTAGGGTGGGTTCTTAGTGTTATCATTTTACTACAGTAACTGATATTTATTGGCCATTTATAAATGAGTTGGAGTCAGAGGCTGTAAAAATAGAGGAATCAAAGTTCGAGTCAGAACATTTGCTTACCGACCCAACAATCCTGTTTGTAAAATCACTAACCTATAGCATCACATCATATTACTAACACTATGAATCAAAGTATCTTTGACTCTTGGCACCAAAGTTAAGAGCCTGACACTTGGCTAATAGAGAACTGTTTGAAATATGGAAATGCACTTTCCAGTTGGTATTAAAGCTAAACTTAACTGTGAAAGTTGCACTTTATTATTATAAATTATTATTATTGTTATTATTATTACTAATTTAGAGCACCATTGATTCCATGGGGCTGTATATGAGAAATAGTCATGATGTGGCCAGGGCTAGGGGTACTCAGACACCGGGACTGATGGCGGCTTGGGTGGGGAGATCACGGGTGGTCGGGATCCCGGTTCTGTGCCCTGGTGATCATTTGAGTAGATGGTGGAGGAGAAAGGAGTATTTACAGGGGAACGTGATGCCACCTGTAGTTTCCGGTAATATGGTACCGGCGTTGCAAGCTGGCCGCTGAGGTGATGGTGGGTGCAGCAGAGAGAGGTCCAGCTTCCCACAGGTGGAGCTTTACCTAGGGTAGCGGGGATGGGTGAGGGGAGTAGTAATTGCGCCCTGGCAGACAAGGCGGTGAATTGCGGCCATTAAGCAGGCACACAGACACACAGGGATTGTTGTTTCGGTACCTTTTACTAGTGACAGGGTAACAGGTACAGTCCAGAGTAATAACCAGGTCCCCGATGCAACTTGGGAATCCCACCTTAGAAAGTTATGAGACCTCCTTTGTGTCTGTGCTCTGTGGTTTGGGATGAGTGCTGCCTGATCCTGAACCCACCGTTTTATTCTTTTCCCTCTTGGGGCTTTGCTGCAAACTGACAATGAGGTCCTTCTGCGGGGTCCCTGTTTCTCCTAAGGCCCCTGGTCCTATGCTTAGTCAATTTCAGCGTCTCTTACTTGTTTTCCTCAGGGGGTAAACTTCTCCTGAGTCCTCCGGGCTTTTGCTGTAGCAATAAATGATTAGAGCGTCGGACACTGGTGTCCGGGTGTACTAAGGGGCTGTAGTAACCGGTTCCCTTTCTTAGTTCCCTGCTTTCTCCACTTGCCTCCAACCCTTTCCCTAGGGTGCGCACAGCGGTCAGTGGTCCCTGATCCTGGGCCTGGATCTCTACAAGCGACCAGCTCCTCTGTCTCCTCTCTCTTCTCTCCTCACTGGAACTAATTAAGACTGACTAACTCCTCCCCTCAGGCCTGGATGTTCTTAAAGGGGAACTGACTTAAGGCAGCCAGTAGAGCTCCCCCTTCTGGTCTGGGGTGGAAAGTGTGGTGTGCTTTGCTAACCAAGGTGTAACTCCCTCCTTGCACCGGTGAATCCTGTGGGAATCCCCCTCAGGGGTGCCACAGTTACATAAAAACAAGTTAAAAATACAATGAACAAACAGTGACAGACTGATACAGAGGGTAGAGAGGACCCTGCCCTTGCGTGCTTACATTCTACCGTGCAATGGGGAGGGAGACAGTAAGTTGGGTCTGCTCTGGCGGTGGTGGAGCGCCGATTCCAGTGGTGGTGAAGTGGCAGTGTGGTCATTGCAGGCTATAGGCTGTTCTGAAGAAATGTTGTTTTCAGGTTCCTCTTGAAGGCTCCCAGTGTAGGGGTCAGTTGGATGTTTTGAGGTGCAGAATTCCAGAGGATGGGGAATACTCAGGTGAAGTCTTGTAGGCGGTTAGATGAAGAATGTACAAGTGTGGAGAAAAATTAGGAGGTCTTGGGAGGATCGAAGATTATGAGTTGGATGATATTGGGAGATTAGTTCAGATATATATGTGGGAAACAGATTGTAGATGGCTTTGTAAGTCAGTGTTAGTAGTTTGAACTGGAAATGCTGGGGAATTGGGAGCCAGTGGAGGGATTTGCAGAGCGGAGAAGTGGAGGAGCAGCGAGGAGAGAGGTGGATTAGTCGGGCAGCAGAGTTAAGGACAGATTGCAGAGATGGAAGAGTGTTCCCTGGGAGGCCACAGAGAAGGAGGCTACAGTAGTTGAGACTAAAGATGATAAGGGCATGCACTAGTAGTTTAGTAGATTGAGGGTTGAGGAAGGGACGGATTCTGGAAATATTTTTGAGATGGAGGCGGCAGGAGGTGGTGAGCTTGGATGTGTGGTTTGAACGTTAAGGCAAAGTCAAGGGTTATTCTAAAGCAGCGGACTGCAGAGATACGAGAAGTGGGGGGGCAGTGGGGGGTGGAGGAGGGAGTTAAATGTGTTGAATAACTGCCTGGGGTTGTGGAACAAAGAGAATATGAGGGTAATGAAGTAATTCTGTTTAGTGATAGTGAGTGCTGACTTGAATTTGAGAAGTGCTTGTTTGAATGTTGTGCAATCTTCTTGTGAATGTGTTTTTTTCCAGCGCTGTTCAGCAACCCTAGACTCTTGCTGCAGCTTTTTAGTGGTGTGTGTGCCAGGGTTGTCTGTGGATTCGTCGTGTTCTGCCGTGAACAAGAGGGGTAACGGCATCAATCGCTGCTGTGAGTGTAGAGTTGTAGAAAGCTGTGGCATTATTTGTGTCGTGGAGTGAGGACATGGAGGATAGTGGTAGAATAGAGTCAGAGAGTATGTGAGTATCGACGTGTGTGAGGTTTCTGTGAGGGTGTGCAAGTTGGTGGACATGGGTGGCAGGTGAGGAGGACAAGGGTGAGAAGGTAAGTAGATGGTGGTCAGATAGGGGGAGAGGGGAGGTTGTGGGGTTAGGGAGCAGAGGCGGGCGAAGATGTGGTCTAGTGTATGTCCGTCTGTTTTGGACCATTGAGAGAGGCCAAAGGATTGAGCAAGTAACAGTAGTTTGGAGGCTGCTGACTGATTGGTATCAATGGGGATGTTGAAGTCAACCATGATGATGGTGGGAAGAAGCCAGATGGAGAATTGGTCAAAGGAGGCAGTGGCTGGGGGTTTATCTCAAAGCCGTCTTGAAGATGCTAAAGTCGGAAATATGTGTTCAGCATCTAAAGGGACATAGACGTAACACTTGTATGTAAACCAACACTGTCTGAGATCAGCAATCATGATCCACTGTTTAACAGACTGTGTATTAGGAAACATGAGCTCTACTATAAAGGAGCTATTTTAAGTGATATATTTAAAGAGCTACTAATGTTTATCTGTAGTCACTTGAACAAAGATAGAACTGGAAGAACGTGGTCCTTAGGCTATACTCACACTGGATGCTTTTGATCCGCTTTTGGTACTGCGTTTTTTTTTTTGTTTTTTTTTAAACTGCACCAAAAACAGATCAGTCCCTGTGTCTGCAGCAGTGAATAGGATTTTCAATTTGCTGTTCAGACGTCAGCCTTTTTGACTGCTGCATTAGTGATAAGAACCAGAAAACAATGAGTGTCCATTATTTCTTCTTTTTTCTGCTGCGCTTTCCACACCACCAACGCTCCAATTACTTACCCTGTGTACTCTCCAGTGTACTTCTTCCGAGCATTGACAAGGCCTGTGGGTGCGGCACTAATACGACCTGCCATTGTGACTCGCCTTGGTCCAGGTCCTGCTAGTGCCCGGAAGGAAGACATTGCTGGGGCAACGTGGGATCGCTGGGGAGGGTAAGACAGTGTGTGCGTGTCTCTGTCTGTGTATCTGTCCTTATCCCCCGAAAACGGAGCAAAAAAGCAACACAAAGGGATGATGAATTTGTGAGGCTTTTTTGCCAAAAAAGAGCATCCATTTTTGGTGCACAAAACTACACCAAAATGAATCAACAAAAACGTTGGCCTAAATCAATCACATTATAGCAGTCATCTAAGAGATTACTTGACCTTTAAAAGCGGTGTAAAATGTTTACATCCAGCTCAGACGAGACTATACAGCCATTTGGACAATTCCTGTTCATTAACAAGTCCAGATTAACTCTACAAGTCTGTTGGTGCCCATTCAGACCAACAACATTTGTATGGGGATTAATGTTCTTTAGTAAGATTGTACTGTCCAGATACAGTGTCATGTTGTAGGCAGCACATCTCTCCATGTGAACACTGCCAATGATGACTTTCTTAAGCTGCTATTTTGATTTTACTTGTCAGGTGATTGAAGGCTTGTTTTAAAGGACTAATTATGATGAATGAACATTTTTCTGAACATTCGTCTGGCAATTATCTGCCCATGAACTCAAGAAAAAGATCTTTAAAGGGGTTATCCGCTTTCAGAAAACCTTTGCCTGTAGGCTCAATGATGATTAAATAAAAAAATAAGCTGAGCCTCATCCTGTCCTGGTCCAGTGCTGTGTCCTGGGGGGTCCCTCAGTCTCTGTTGTTTGGCTGCAGGGGTGATGTCACATCAACAGTGGTGCAGACAATCACTGAACGCTGATGTAGACTCTTTGGTTACAATCTGTATGAGAGCTGTACTATTGATCTTACCAGAGATGAGTGGATTGACTTCAGATGGATCAAGTTCAAGTCGAATTTCCAAAATGTGCAGTTTAATGAAAATTCAACCTTTTTTATATTTGATTCACGGCTTGCAAAAAACCTTGCTATTCACCATTTCCAACACTGCAGCTGCATCAGAGCTAATGCCATTTTGCGTGGCCACACAGGCTTCCCCATAATAGTCTGTAGCTATGACATTATCATGGCTTGATCCAGTGACCTCTGGTTGTGTGGTTGGTATTCCTCTCCGTTGGGCCACAGCCTGTTTTGTATTGGTCTAATTGATGTTAGTTCTCTTGTCTTTCCTTTGTCTTGCCTTTCTGTCTTGTTTTGTTTTCCCTATCACATCCTGGGAGAAGCTATTTGTACAAGCCATGCACATGCCACAGTGCTGGCTGTATTCCAAGTTGCATGGATATTTGGAGTCCCAGCTCCTCTGTTCAGGATAATCTTATTGAGTTATTACTTTTCCCTGCGGTTTTATTGTGCGTTTCCCTTTCCAGCATTCTCCCTTTTTGTTGTGGATTGTTTGTGCGTTTCAGTTTCCAGCATTCTCTCTTTCTCTTTCATTTAGGGGGGTGCCATTTTATCTGTAAGTCTTTTTGGGTTGCTGTAGTCCTGTGTCTCACCTTCTGCCTGTGTGCACCCTTTTATGTTTATTGGTGCCTCGTGTTATTCTGGGTTTATAGTTTAGGGAGCAGTTAGGCTGGGTTCACACACAGCGTATTGCTGTATTTTGTGAGGATCCGTTTTTGGTGCACCAAGAACAGATTCTTATGCCGCTGTACTTTTCCTCCTGCGCTTTTACTCATTTCGCTGCACTCCCCCGCTGACAGACTGTGATCTCTCCTCATCCCGGAGGCCGCAGTGTTCGGCGGGCTCTAAGACCCTGCGGCACCATGTGACCGGGAACATCGCCTGGTCACATGGTGCTGTCTAAGGTCCTGCACAGGTCCTACAGTATCGGGATGAGGAGAGTGCGGCGAAGTGAGTAAAAAGCGCAGGTGAAAATCGCAAAAAGAATTGACATCTTCATTCTTTTTATGCATCTGCTTTTTGCACAGCATGTGAATGGAAAACAGTGAAATGCATTGACTTGGCTGGGACCGCTACTGTCAGTGCGTTTCACTGCATCCCACTGCAATAGCGGATCCGTAAAAAGCAAAGCAATTGTGCAGTGTGTGAACAAAGCCTTATGGTCTTAGTTTGGGAACGTGATAAAAAAAATTTCCAAGTTGTTTAAATGACAATACTAATATTTCAATAAATATAACTTCTTTAGGTAAAGTGTTGGCCAAAAGTATTGACACCCCTGCAATTCTGTCAGATAATACTCAGTTTCTTCCTGAAAATGATTGCAATCACAAATTCTTTGGTATTATTATCTTCATTTAATTTTTCTTCAATGAACTGTATGTAGTACTGTATGTAGATAGTGCAATCAATAAGAGTAGCTTTACACGTCGCAACATTGCATTCAATTTCACTTGTAACTTACTGATTGCAGTGAAATCATGGACACATTGTTCCATTTGTACATGGCAACAAAATAGAACAATGTGTCCATGATTTCACTGCAACCAGTAAGTTGCAAGTGATATTGCATGCAATGTTGCGACGTGTAAAGGTACCCTGACAGACTTGTGTAATCTCAAAAATGTATTGAAATCAAACAATTTCTTGAAAAATTTCAGACATTGTAGAATTTGAAAAATAACTTATTGAGAGTTTTCATTTGGTATTTGAATAGAACGTTATGTGCTCAAAAGCAATATGTCAGTGGCATACAAAACTTAGAAAAATGGGAAAAAAAGACAGGCACCAACCCTGTTAAATATCCTGCAAAACACTCTCCACTGGCATCCCATGAAGCACAAGCTGGAGCCGTCTTAGGCCGGTTTCACACTTGCATTCAGCTCCGCTCAGTATGTGAGCGGCCAAACGCATGCATCGTGCATCCCTATGTTTAACAAGGGGACGCACGGTGTATGTGGTCCCCCGCGGATGGCCGCGTCACATCCGCATGCGCTGATTCTCGGCGTACAGAAACATGACATCTTGCATTTTCTGGGCATCTGAGAATGTATGATTTGTACGCACGGCTCTGCAAACATACAAATCTTACATTGGGGTGAATGAGAATGCAGTGACACAATAAATCATGCGGTCAGCACTGCGTTCCCGTCTGCAAACCAGACGCAGCGGAGCCGAACGCAAATGTGAAAGTAGTTTTAGGTACACAATCCGTAATCCAACGGCAGCACTCACCGGTGGCAATATCTTCAGCTTTTATACATAGTGCACACTTCATCACACAGGTAGGGGCCATTTGACCAAGTGAGGGGAAGATGAAGACGGCAGAGTGCCGTGTGGACGACGATTGTGTCGTTCAGATGGACTTCCCGTTGAAGCGTGCACTTTGATTAAAAGCTGAAGATCTTGCCACCCGTGAGTGCTGCCATTCTTATTTCTTTGCTAATGTGTCAGTGGCATATATGCAGCATATCTATCCATTTCCTGGTTGAGAAAATGTAAGTTTTGTTCCATTTTTGGACTACATTTTATTTCTAAATGACACATTATAAGAAATATTGATGTCTCTCCACTTATTATCCTTCTAAGGCGGCCGTCACACGCTACGATATCTTGAACGATATCGCTTGAACGCGCCTGATTAAACATCGCGTGAACGATGTCTCTGCGTGTGACGGCAAGATACGACGAGCGAGAATTGATGAAATCGCAAGATCGAGATCTGAGCTCCGGACCTCACATCTTGCGATGAACGATTTAACGATCTGCTTCATCGTGGTGTATGACACCACGATGAACGATCTCCCAGCGGCAGAGCCTATGCTGGGAGATGGTAACTATGGTAAACGTCGGGTTACTAAGCGATGCGCGGCGCCTAGTAACCCGATGTGTACCATAGTTACCAGCGATCTCGCTGGTCCACATCGCTGGTGAGTCTGTCTGTGTGACAGCTCATCAACGATGTGAGCGATATTGTAAGCGATCGCGCGTGCACGTGATCGCTTACAATATCGCTAGCGATATCGTAGCGTGTGACGGCCGCCTAATACTTCCAAATAATTGAATTTTGAAGGTTTATTTCAATGCTTTTTGGTAGCCATTAAAAGGGTAAGGATGCTCAGCGTCAGCCTGCATTGAGTGGGGGCGCCATTGTGTTACCTTAGAGTGCAAACCTCCATGATCAGGCAGGGACAAAACAGTGCCACGTTTAGGGTGTGTGCCCACAGGACGATTTCACAGCAGTCCTGAATGCAGCAAAATCTGCACTGCTTTCAAGGGTCCTAGAGTCCTTGCCAGGAGATTTGCTGTGTTCAGGTCCTGCGTTTTTTGCGCATTTTTTATGCGTTTTTGCTGTGTTTTTGATGCTGCATTCAGGTCCTGCATTTTTTCCGCATGTTTGTGAGGTTTTTACTGCTTTTTTTTACTGTGTTTTTTGTGTGTTTTTCCTGCGTTTTTGCCATTAACTGCAGCAAAAACGCAGGAAAAATAATTCTCTCCCATCTGCACCAAAACCACAGGTATTTGACAATTCTTGACACTTGCAAAACCAATGTGTGTGCACAGCGTTTCTGTGAAACACATTGGTTTGGCTGGGAATCAAAACCGCAGGAACAAAGTAGCATAAATTACCATAAAACCCATGGTAAACTGCATGCAGAAACCGCAGGAAAAACGTCCTGTGGGCACATACCCTAAGGGTACTCCTTGCCTGCATATTGACCAGTGGTTTGTTTGTCCCTGTGTGAGTGGAAAGGCTCAGTTGTAACAGACATGTTATGGATTATCATACTCGTACAGTAACAGTCAGTACTGGGGACTTCACAGATCAGCAATTTACAGTGGAGCACTGTTTGTACGGTAGAGATGTTTTTCATCTCTAGAGTCATTGGGCAAGTCTCTCCTGTAGAGCGTAAGCTCTTATGATCAGCGAGGTCCTCTCGCATTCTCTCCTGTAGCGTGTAAGCTTTTATGGTCAGCGAGGTACACTCGCATTCTCTCTTGCAGAGTGTAAGCTCTTATGGTCAGCGAGGTACACTCGCATTCTCTCCTGTAGAGCGTACGCTCTTATGGTCAACGAGGTCCTCTCGCATTCTCACCTGTAGAGTGTAAGCTCTTATGGTCAACCAGGTCCTCTTGCATTCTCTCCTGTAGAGTGTAAGCTCTTATGGTCAGCGAGGTCCTCTCGCCTTCTCTCCTGTAGAATGTAAGCTTATATGGTTCTTTCTCTTTTTCCTGCAGAGTGCAAGCTCTTATGGTCAGCAGGTCTCTCTCACTCTCTCCTTTCCTCCATGTATATTTTCCACATATTTATAAGCTTTACAGTATTAAGATTTTATTTATCGCAAATCAAATTTTTGGGAAAAATTTGGCAAAAATTAGCTCATCTCTAGTTATCACCCAACATATATAAAAAGAGATATAACCAAATAGAAGGTAAAGGGATTTTAACAATACATTTTTAGGTCTCCTCATATACTGACATGCCAGACTTGACATGTGATCTCTCCATGAGAAACGTCATAGCTTAGGCTGCTTTCACATTACGTATTTCTTGGATCCGTAGCTGTCCATTGTAAAACTGACAGCCACAGATCCGATTTAGCCCCCATGTTATCCTATGGGCCATGGATTTGGCCTTATTGCCATCCGATTTCTGTAGGATCCGATTCTGTCTGATTTTTAGCTGTACCCAAAATCGGAGACTGCTCGGATTTTGGGCACTACGGATCAAATCAGACCGGATCGGATCCGACATGATCAGAGCCAAATAACATGGGCCCTAAGGAGCACGGGTCCGAGGAAACAGCTGATTGTTTCTCAGATCCGATTTTAGTGTACTGAGCATGCTCAGTACACTAAAACTGCTCCTAACCGTCTAATTTCACTTCTGCAATGTATATTCATACATTGCAGAAGTTGAATTAAGTAAAAGCAAGGGTTAAAAATAAAAAATCTTTATTCTCACCTGTCCAGCGATCCACCTATGTCTCCATCTCGCTCCTAGTACAGGACCTGCCGTGACGTCACATCCTGATCAGCTGATCGGGTCACATGTCCGGATACCGCGGTAGCTGCGGTCATGTGACCCGATGACGCTGCCGCATTGTGACGTCACGGCGGGTCCTGTAAGAATTGAGAGCTGCTGCAGACGTCGGTGGATCGCCGGACAGGTGAGCATAGAGATTTTTTTATTTTTAACACTTTCTTTTACTAAATTTCACTTTTGCAATGTATGTATATAGATTTCAGAAGTGAAAATGCCCCGCACAGCACTTTCTGTGTCTGGACCCGTGATAATCACAGAGCCAGACACAGAAAAGGTCACCTCCTATTGTGTCTGTTTCTGTCTGTGGGGTCCTACAAAAAGTAGGATCCCACGGACAGGAAAAATTACATAATGTGAAAGCAGCCTTAGATTCCCAGTCTTAGCTCTTACCTAGTTAAATCTTATCTCATACTTTGCACTGACGAGGAGCAAAAACTCCGAAACACAGTGTCTGTAAACACAAATATGATTTGGCGTATATTCTTGGTCATATGATAAGGCTCATTAAAGGGTCAATATTGACTTTTGAAATTGCTACTACCAATAGGTGGCACTAGATCTAGAGTTCAAGTCCTCTTTAAAGAGGCAATTTGCATAACAATACAAGATAAATGGGGGTTTTCACATGGGTTCCTCACCAATTCAGCTTTGCCTCCTAGATGTGAACAGTGAAACAGCATGGCCATGATGGTCATTCTTAGATATTGAAGCTCAGCTTAGAATAAATTGAATGGGAGCTGAGCTGCAGCTTGTAGTGGTTACTCCTACACAATGTGTGGAGCATCGCTCACTGTTTACAACCAGCCACTGCTGATAACAGGGGACTGGTGGGGGTGCAGGTGTCAGAGCTGAACACTTACTAATCTGATATTTATGACCTATTTTAAGTATAAACCCCCGTTACACATAGCGAGATCGCTGCTACGTCATAGGTTTTGTGATGCAACAGCGATCTCGCTATGTTTGACGACACGTAGCAGTGACCAGACCCCCGCTGTGTCATCACCGATCGTGTCGGAATGGTCTGGACCATTTTTTGATCCTCAGGTTCCCGCTGGGCAGCATGCATCGATGTGTTTGACGCCTTAACAACGACCTTGTTGGCGACTCGGAACTCATCCACGTAGGTCTGAGTCATCAGACTAGCTGCTGTGTGACAGGGTCCCAATGACCGCCGAGGTTGTTATACTGGTCGCTGTATCGTTGCTGCGTCGTTCGTGGATCTTACTGTTTGACATCTCACCAGCGAACACGTAGCGACGTTCCAGCGATCCTTACCAGGTCGTATCGTTGTCGGGATCGCTGGAACGTCGCCAAGTGTGACGGGACCCTAAGGCATCAATTTCTTAAATCTAGATAATCCCTTTAAAGTACATTGGAAATGTGTATACATGGAGAAACTTGGAGAATCTATATTTATAGACTTTTTTTTTAGGAAAATGCTACTGATTCTGATACTGATCACTTTGTGTATGACCTAGATTCTTGTTTTAACGTGCCAATGTTAGCTTCCTTTCCATCTAGGACTCAATATTGGATTCCAACAGGAAATTATTGTGAGTTTTGCAGAAAGCAGACTAATGGCGAACATCCATATAGACACAACTTTCACAGTAGAGCTACCCTATACATGTAACTGTATAATCTTCACATCTCATTAATGTTATTTTACTACTTTCTTCCTAATGTCACAGGGAGACATGACTTGTATGTAAAGCTATTTAGTGCAGCATTACCTCACTGCCACATTGCAGGGCTGGAAAAGTGATGTCAGGAGACTGGTCCAGAAATGTAGCAGGCAGAGAAGTCGTCTTGTGAGGAGGAAGAGCAGAAATGAGATCTGTGAAGTAATGTTAGTGCCAGCAGGAAATTCTTAGATGCCGTAGACATTTAACCCGATGGCGGCCTTCTATTCAGTGGAATGAGGTACAATGCATTATTGTTTTATAGGAAATAGTCTATGGCCGTGCAGAATTTATGTATTTATGCATAAGAAATATTGTTCACATTCTAACTTACCGACCGTAATGTAGTAGTGTACAAAATCCTCATATTGTTTTTACTGCCCGAAACTTATGTCTTGGACTTGTAATGTGCAGAATGCGGGATGCCGAAACCGTTACTCCTCAGTTTTGGCTTTTATGTTCATTTTGGATGTAGTCACATTGTGTCCCCTCTGCAGGCAGCCATTGAAGGTGCTAAGAAGGTCTTGTCAGCGTCACCTCCTACTCTTCCCATTGTCTTTACCCTTATAAAGACATCTATGTGCCAGAGCTGCTTTTTTACGTGCCCTTATATTATTATTTTTTTCTTGTGGGATGCTTGTCATATATACAGAAGGTTAGATATTACATAACTGCAGTGACGGCTGGTACAGTTTTTCTCTGGTAATAAACCTAGTAGCAATCTTCTTTTATGCAATGGTTTCTAGTATTTAAAATGTAAATGTAATTTCTTTGAAAAAAAAATGCTGGTCGTCAATGATGGGTCACATAGCATCTAACATGATGCTTTTTTTGTGCCATATGACTTATTTTCTCACATTTTTCTATGCTGTTTTAATAACTGCATTTGATGGCTGTGGGGGTGTGGGCAGTGTCCGCCAGTGTCTGCCAGCACTGTGTGTATTTCCACAGGTTCTGAGAGCAGGCTGATAGGAAGCAGTGTGATGTGCCAGCAGAGAAGGGGTTAACAGAGATCCTGACTGAGCTGTGTGGAGCCAGATGACAGATCAGAAGCTTGTGCCAAGGAAAAAAGAGTTTGCAGTGATCCTGACATTCTGACATTGCTTAGCAATTGTGTTGTAGGCTGAAGTAATCTGATACATTGTTTCCTCATCAGCTGCAGTCAAAAGTTCGCACACAGTGTAGACCCCCCCCCTTTCCCTTATATGGTTATGTGACTGTATTCAGTGTGAAGACAGATCTGACTGATAATGAATATATGCCTGCTTCACACTTGTGTAGTGGGGACACCTTGTGGAAGGTTTAGGAATAGTTTTTAACCAGAAATTTCTAATAAAGTGTATTTGAAAGTTTATTAAAATCACTTGCTTTACGTTATTATTAAAAAAGAATTTAAATGGCGGTTAAGCTTTAAGGAAAGGGTGCTCTGTGGATGCTGTATCCTGTGGCACAGACCTTTTGCTCCTTTTATATTATCATTACAAATATAAATTGTGTATTTCCTGCACAATAAGATTAAGTGCTATAGAGAACATTACTAGTCTCTATATTTTGATATAGGATCCCACGCTGTATTTGATTATATAGTATGGGGAGATTAAAAAGAAAGGTTTAAAGTCATTTTTGTAGGGAGGAGAATTGGGAGGGTTGCTTGTACAATGTACTGTAGGCAATATTAAAATGAATCTGATTGAATGTGCATGCAAAATTTCTACCTTAAAGCACTAGTTTATACCTTGCAATTCTATCTGTTTGCAGCTTCTTATTAGTATTAGTCTAGGCCTACAGGGGAGAGGATTGTTTTTGGTAGTAGAGAAAAATAGCGTCTGGTCTCAGTCGGAGGGGAGAGGATTGTTTTGGTATTAGAGAAAAATAGCGTCTGGTCTCTGTCGTTAGCCTTCCGATTCATCAACTTAATGCATGAGGTACTCTGCCTACAGAGTAGTATAGGGGGGAGCCATGGGATGTGCAAGTGCTTCTGTATTATATCCCAAACTGCTTAGTAGGGTTTGCTCACATCTGTTTAAAAAAAATTGCTCTGATTTTCATCCAGAAAAGTTGGACGAGTGAAATCTGTTTGGTATTTCCTATGTCATGTTAATGTTATGTGAGTGTGTGATTTTATTCTCACCTAGCTTCTGTATGACATATACCGGTATATGTTTTCTGTATGCAATGTTTTTTTTTTTCTCAGCAGCTATTATTCTACAATCTATAAGATGTTCACTATACTGGAGGTTATATATGTTTCACCGAGGTTGATGTGAAACACATGCTATATGTTGAATGGGTTAAACAGCCAATACAGGGCCAAGTTTTTATGAACAGCCAAAGAGATTGGTGGGACGGCTGTTCAGATATGTCCACCCTAGGGTGTCATCCAGCAGGTAAAATGAGGGCCTCTGGATTGACTCAGAGTTCTGTGTCTGGAGGTGAGCAGCCCTCCAGAGCTGTTCTTCTCTAATTTAGAGCCGAATATTATTCCTGAACGGACGGACCCCGCCGTTATATGGACTGGTTAAGCACTGGTTGTTTTTCTTTATGCCTGTAAGGTGTATTAAGTTTATTTTGTTTTGGTTTATGAAGCCTTTAAAAAAAACGGTGGAAGATTTAAACTGGAACTGTTTCCCTGTCTACCTCATTAAGCAGCTGAGCGAGGCGATCTACCAAAAGTAATGTACAGGACCATTTACAGAGTTTTATGCTGTAGAATGGTAATGTAGCTGTAAAAATCGAATGGCATATAGATGGCCCAGTGCTGTCCATTTTTTTTCTCACACCCATAGACTTGCATTGGTGAGTCTTGACCATTATACACGGCCATACCCAGGCCGAGATTCACGTGTAGCTGAATACGGATTTTCCTGACAATGAGCTTATGTCTGGTTCAGAAACAGCATAGGTGGACCATCATCTATAAGGTTTATGAAAGGTTTTCTTCAGATTTCATTAATAAAGTATATTTGAAAGTTTATTATAATCACTTGCTCTGCACAATTATTATATAAAAAATCCAGTGGTTACACATGTGAAATGCAGCACGATGTGGTTGAGATCTGGTAATTGACTCTGCCAATGTAGAATATTTCACTTCTTTGTTTTAAACTCCTGGGTTTCATTTGCAGTATGTTTTGAGTCATTGTCCATCTATCCTGTGAAGTGCCTAATTAACCTTTCTGCATTCGGTTGAATCTCAGTGGAAATGAAAGTCCTGTACACTTCAGAATCCATCCGGCTGCTTCTGTCTTCAGTCACATCATCAATAAACTCTAGTGACCCAGGGCCATTGGTAGCCGTTCATGCCCGGCCATCACACTGCCTCCATTATGTGTTACAGAGGAAGTGTTGCACTTTGGACTATGAGTCGCTCCAAAGCCTTCTCCATACTTTCTTTTTCCCATCATTTTGGTATAGGTTGTTCTTAGTTTCATCTGCTCAAAGAATGCTTTCCAGAACTGGGCAGCTTCTTCAGATGTTTTTTTGGTAAAGTCTAAGCTGGTCTTTCTATTATTATTATTATTTATTTATATAGCGCCATTAAATTCCATGGTGCTTTACATATGGAAGGGCAGACAAAGACAAGTACAATATGTATCGACAATCAAGTCACACAGGTACAGGAGGGGAGAGGACCCTGTCCAGAGGGCTCACAGTCTATGAATCAAGACTGATTAATGGATTGCACTTTGTGGTGAACTCTCTGTATTTGCTTTCATGAAGTCTTCTCTTTATGGTAGACTAAAGGCCCCGTTACATGCTATGACATCGTTAACAATATCGTTGCAACGTCACCGGTTTTGGGACGTTGCAGCGACATCGAAACAACATCATTGTGTGTGACATGTACCAACGACCAACGATAAGTTTGTTCATTGTTGGTCATTGGTAAATGACCCGGACCATTGTTCTATCGTTGGTCTCCCGCTGGGCGGCCAGCATCGACATGTGTGACAGCGGGAGACCAACAATCAACGAGCTCCCAGCGCCACACAGCTCACTCTGGGAGCTGGTAACCAGGGTAAACAGTGGGTAACTAAGCGCAGCGCTCTGCTTAGTTACCCGCTGTTTACCCTGGATACTAGCGTTCTTGCTGGTCCTGATCGCTGGTGAGTCTGCCTGTTTGCCAGCTCACCAGCGATCACACAACGATGTCCCAGCGACTCCCATCGTTGGTTGGATCGCTGGGACATCGTACTGTGTAACTGGGCCTTTAGATACTGAAATACCTACTTCCTGGAGAGTGTTTTTCACTTGGGTTGATGTGTTTGATGGGTTTTTCTTCACCAAGGAAAGGATTCTGGGCTCATTTACCACTGCTATCTTCTTTGGACGTCCAGGCCTTTTTGAATTTGGGGTTTCGATCTGTCACAAATCCTAAAAGCCCTGTTACACGGTACGATATCGTGAACGATATCGCTGAAACGTCACGGGATTGGAGTAGTTGAAACGACATCGCTAAGACGTCGTTTCGTGTAACACCGAGATACGACTACGATAAATCGTTGGATTGTTGATCGCGGATTTGAGAACGTTCTCAAACCAAACGATCCACGATCAGCCAACCTACAGCTTCGTTCTGTGTGTCACCGCGATAACGATGTCGTTCATGACTTCGCCCATTCACATCAGTGAACAAGCTGCTCGCTACGTCGTTGGTGTGTCATCTACGATATCTACATGTGTGACAGCTCACCAACGATGTCAAAACGGTGTCCTAACGACCGCGCGCTCATGAGATCGTTAAGAATATCGTTTCAACATTGCAGCGTGTAACGGTACCTTAAGTCATATTAAAAGGCTTGTTAAAGAGTCAATGATGACTTTTAGAATTGCTACCTTTATTAGGTGGCATCAGAGTTTGTCTACTTCCACACTGAAGTGACAATTTGCATATTTCCCAGAGGAGTCTCCTCAGTAAGCAGGCAGAATGCGCTCCACAAGGAGAATAGCTATTCCCCCAGGCAAAGACCACCAGGGCACTCTTTTTTTTTTTTGGAAAATGTACCAAACTGTTAATTTGACTACTTTTAACATATCTGCGAGCTCTCTGTTAGATTTCTCCTTTTTCTCATCCTAATGATGGTCTATTTCTCTTCCATTGAGAGCTCCTTTGACCACATGTTGTGGGTTCACAGCAGTAGTTTCCAAATACAAATGCCACACCTGAAATCAGATCCAGACCTTTTACCTACTTAATTAATGATAAATTAATTAACAAGGGAAAAGCTCATGCAGCCCATTAAAGAGCTTTTAAGGTAATTGTCCAATTGCTTTTTGTCCCTTGAAAAAGAGGCAGTTACATATTAAAGAGCTGTAATTCCTAAACCCTTAACCCTTAGGATGAGAATACCCTCAAATTAAAGCTGAGTCTGCACTTTAAGTGCAAATTGATTATTTATCTGTTCCTTGAACATGTTTTGGTAAATAGCTAAAATGTCAATACTTGGGTCACTGTCCAAATATTTCTGGACCCAACTGTACTTCAGTCTCCGGTCTGTTTGATTAAATGATACCTATGTATCTCTGATGATTAGTCCAAGAGACTAGTCCTCAGCAGCTTCTTCTTGTCCCAATTCCCTAGACTAAGGCTGTGTTCACACTCTGCGTATTTTTTGCGTTTTTTTAACGCGTTGGTTTAAGGGGAAAATGTTGATTGCTCTCAGTGTGAGAAACAAGATACAAATCTTGTAGTTGTGATACCTTTTAATGGCTAACAAAAATAAAATAAATGATGTTATAGGGCGAGCTTTCGAGACGACTCAGGTCTCTTCATCAGGCATGGTATGACAAGATATTGAATGAAACTCAAAATATATGCATGCACAACTAAAAATGATTGGATATTTGGCTCAAGGGGAAAAACACGCGTAAAAAAAAGCGCGAGAGAACAGCTTCACCTGCACTTTTTTACGCGCGTTTCTTCCAGTGCTTATAATGGGGCCTATGGAAGAAACGCGCGTAAAAAACTGGAAAGAATTGACATGTTCATTCTTTTTACGCGCACGTTTTTTGCTCCAAAAACGCTGCGTAAAATTATGCGACGTCTGAATGGCACAAAGTGAATATCCATTCACTTTGCTGGGAAATGCCGACGCAAATGCGTTTTTGGGGCAAATACGCGCGTAAAAAACGAGCCAAATATGCAGCGTGTGAACGAGGCCTTACAGGTTTCTCCTTATCTTTGTGTCTAGAGAGAGCCGGCCCTAGACTATTCATTGTAAAATCATAGTTTCCTCCCTGCTATTTCAAAGTAAATGTGCTTTCTCTGAAACACCACATCAATTTAGAGTAGACTATAAATGGCTGCGATAATGTGTACATGCTGCCCATGGTTCTGTGACGTCTGTCCAAGGCTGCAGGCACAAAAGGGGTATCTCAGACAGATTAGGCTCAAGCTGCTCGGTTAGGCAAAACCCAGAGAAATGCTGACAACCTTTTACCCTTTTACAGGAATCTGGATTGACAACACGGTCAAGAAGCCTGATGTCTATGGAAGGGCAGCAGTCCAGAGAAAAGAAAACTCGGCAAGCAGGGTCAAAACTGGGAGATCAGGGAAAGGCTAAAATCAGGATCTGTTAGAGTAGTCAGGGAGCTGGGTCAAAACCAAGATGGCAGCAGGGTACAAAATCGCAAGGCAGTAGAAGTGTCCAAAAAACAGGCAGGGTAGAACAGGAAAAACACCCTTACAAGATAGGACACTAGTCAGGGAAACCAAAAGCTATTTCTGGCAGCTTCCAGCAGAGAGCTGAAGGTACAACCCCTGGCAAAAATTATGGAATCACCTGTCTCGGAGGATGTTCATTCAGTTGTTTAATGTTGTAGAAAAAAAGCAGATCACAGGCATGGCACAAAGCTAAAGTCATTTCAAATGGCAACTTTATGGCTTTAAGAAACACTAAAAGAAATAAAGATAAAAATTGTGGTAGTCAGTAAGGGTAATTTTTTTCAGACCAAGCAGAGGGAAAAAATTATGGAATCACTCAATTCTGAGGAAAGAATTAAGGATTCACCCTGTAAATTTTCATTCCTAAAATTAACTCCTGCATCAAATTAGATCTGCTTGTTAGTTTGCATCAAAAAAAGGAGTGATCACACCTTGCAGAGCTGTTGCACCAAGTGGACTGACTTGAATCATGGCTCCAACATGAGAGATGTCAATTGAAACAAAGGAGAGGATTATCAAATTCTTAAAACAGGGTTAATCAACACGCAATGTTGCAAAAGATGTTGGTTGTTCACAATCAGCTGTGTCTAAAATCTGGTTGAAATACAAACAACATGGGAAGGTTGTTAAAGGGAAACATACTGGTAGACCAAGGAAGACATCAAAGCATCAAGACTGGAAACTTAAAGCAATATGTCTCCAAAACAGGAAATGCACAAAAAAACAAATGAGGAACGAATGGGAGGAAACTGGAGTCAATGTCTGTGACCGAACTATAAGAAACCGCCTAAAGGAAATGGGATTTACATACAGAAAAGCTAAACAAAAGCCATCATTAACACCTAAACAGAAAAAAACAAGGTTACAATGGGCTAAGGAAAAGCAATCTTGGACTGTGGATGACCGGATGAAAGTCATATTCAGTGATGAATCGCGAATCTGCATTGGGCAAGGTGATGATGCTGGAACTTTTGTTTGGTGCCGTTCTAATGAGATTTATAAAGATGACTGCCTGAAGAGAACATGCAAATTTCCACAGTCATTGATGATATGGGGCTGCATGTCAGGTAAGGCACTGGGGAGATGGTTGTCATTACATCTTCAATAAATGGCAAAGTTTACATTGATATTTTGGACAGTTTTTTTATCCCATTAATTGAAAGGATGTTTGGGGATGATGAACTCATTTTTCAAGATGATAATGCATCCTGCCATATAGCAAAAACTGTGAAAACATTCCTTGAAAGAAGACACATAAGGTCAATGTCATGGTCTGTAAATAGTCCGGATCTCAATCTAATTGAAAATCTTTGATGGAAGTTGAAGAAAATGGTCCATGACAAGGCTCCAACCAGCAAAGCTGATCTGGCAACAGCAATCAGAGAAGTTGGAGCCAGATTGGTGAAAGTACTGTTTGTCACTCATTAAGTCCATGCCTCAGAGACTGCAAGCTGTTTTTAAGCCATAGGTGGTGCAACAAAATACTAGTGATGTATTGGAGTGTTTTTTGTTTGTTTTTCATGATTCCATAATTTTTTCCCTCTGCTTGGTCTGAAAAAAAATTACCCTTATTGACTACCACATTTTTTATCTTGATTTCTTTTAGTGTTTCTTAAAGCCATAAAGTTGCCATATAAAATTACTTTAGTTTTGTGTCATGTCTGTGATCTGCTTTTTTTTAACAAAATTAAACAACTGAATGAACATCCTCCGAGCCAGGTGATTCCATAATTTTTCCAGGTGTTGTGTTAGTGAGGTGTGGTGCTTTCCAATAGGCTGAAGCTAGTAGTTAAGGACTTCAGCTGGGTAGCGCACACAGACCCATCCACTCTGTCAGACTGGTAAATACAGCAGGTCCCAGCCACTCTATTCTCAGTGGATGGACGGAGCTTGCACTCACCAGTTCCTGGCTGTAACTATTCTGTCACGGCACCACCTACAGTGTGATATGGTAGTGCCTGATGACAGAAGCAGATGTCGATGTGGCAGACTCTGGGAGGATGTGATAGGTGCAGGCTGTGTGAATCACACGTCAGGTTGACGTTATTGAGAAAGTATTAAAATTGAGATTTTTATGGATTTTGGTCTTGCATGTTTCCCTTCACGTCAATACAACAATATTTGTGGGAAATCTAATTTCCTTTTAATAGGTGATTTCCATTATAATATACAAGTGATCTCAATTGAATTAGAATATCTATTCAGAAATCAATGTCATATTACCATATTTCCAGGGCGTTTCTGGGAGTCCTGAATACGTTGATTTAAAGAATCAATATTATATTACCTTTGATGTCTTGTGGAATACGGCAGCGCTGGTTTTGAACCCTTCATCCTCACTACTTTAATTTTATGAAATAATGAACTTTAGGTTTTCATTGGCTGTAAACCATAATCATCAACATTAACTGAAATAAACACTTGAAATAGATCACTCTGTAATATATGTGTTTCACTTTTGTATATGATTTACTGAAATAAATTAACTTTTGATGAGATTCTAATTCATTGAGAGCTCTAGTAAGTACTTATAAGAAACTGTAGTGCCAAAGTTCTTCTAGAAAATATCTAAGGAAACATGTTCTTGATGGGATTCACAGCTGTTCCTTATGAGTATTACATCTGCACATTGCATCACCAACTCAATAGAAAACTAAATAACTAAATATCTGATTTAATCCAGGTAATTACATTGATAAAATCTATTTTATAAATGAATGTCAGTACATTTTAATTGTTATGTGAGCGGTTATCATTTGTCGGCATGTTAGTTCCCTAATTAATATAATGGTCTCTTTCCTTGAATACAACTGCTCTGAAATATGGTAATAAATGATTACATTCCTGGTTGTGTATGAGTTGATGTCTCTTTCTTATAAGGTCGGATTTTATTTAAGGCTCGCTAGCAGAGACTTGATCCTCATGGGGGTTCCCTCAACATAAATCACCCCTGTCTCATGTCCTCAGAGCTTTTGTACTGTTTGATGCATTTTCATTGTATTTTCCCTTTCATGCTTATACTATGCGGTATGTAAGACTATATGATCTTATTTATCCTCCTTTACATTCTATTCATCTCCAATCAGAAAGCCATAGGCAAAGGCTAGGGAGGCCGAGGAGGCAAGACGAGGCTGTGAGCAGAAATCCTACACAAGTTCATCAATCTTGATGTCGGAGCAGCTCCTCCTTTCACACACTAGTGCGTGTCGGCACTGACATCATTGATCCAAACGTCTATTTTAATTTCAGCTCGGTCTTTGGATGTCACTTCATGGTGCAGACAGATATATTTGAAAATCATATATATTGTGGCTTTGGGCAGCTGATTGCTACTTTTGCCTCTTCCAAACCATATTTGATAATGAAAGCTACAGCTGAATTTAAGTTATCCTTAGTTTTCCCCTCACCCTCAATAATTGGGACTTCTTTCTTAAAGGGGAACTCCAGAGAGAGAAAACTTTTATTACAGTCCCTGCCCTGCTACATGATGAAGCAGAGCCGTACACTGCAGTTCTAGGATCTATGATCGCTTATAAATCGATAAAATCATACCGGCTCCTCAGCTCTGACCCCTACCTCAGGGGACAGAGAATTTCAGCATGTCAACTTCATGCAGGAGCACAGAGCGGAAGGTGTGTTGGGAGTGTGGATGCTGGGAGCTTCAGGATCATCCTACATTCCAGCCCTCTCACACTTCTGTATAGGGAGGGGGCATGGGCAGCGCCCCATAGTCATAATACAATCCTGCACCTATTATACCATCCTGTGTGTTGTAACAGTGTGTCCAGGCTTGAAATAGCAATCATGTCACCAAACAGATACAAATACACGCTGTTCTCTTCTGCTGTATGATGATGCATAATGTGTACTGTTATTGTGAGACTAGGAGCACAGGCAAAGCACTACACTGATTGGATTCAGCTGTGCATGGTCTCCCTCCCCCATAGGAACATGGTTGCTTTCTGTCCCCTGAAACGTTCCTTGGATCATCATCATCATCATCATCACTCCTCAGTGACAGTCATAGCATGGTATCCAGAGTCTGCCTCGTCTGTTGCACACATGTTATAGTGCACACCTTTATTATCAAGTAATATCTATTACAGGGTAAAAAAAATGCTATATATATATATATATATATATATATATATATATGCACACACACATTATTATGGTTTGTTCAGTTTATCAATCCATGTGTAGGCACTTTCTGTTCATGTTATGGTCTTGTACCCAGGCAGTACATGCACTACACATATGTGTTCACAACCTTCAGTTTGTGGCAATTTATCCATGCAGTTATGCAGCAGAAAAAAAAGCAAAAATGCTGCATTTCACAGTACCAGGACAGTGATTGAAATTCGTACAATGTCATGGTCATGTTGCTGCTGCTGCTTATTTTTCCTTGCAGATATGAACCTACAAAGAATGTCTTCAGATCTGCAATATGGCCGGTTTCACACTAATGTTTGTGTTTGCATGTGTCTGGCATGCAGACACAAACGCAGTGCCAAACGCTGCCATACTGATGTGAACACAGTGGGGATTCTCCACATGCGTTGACATAGTATGGTGCCCGGCCACCCAATCGGTGGTCTCCGCGGCGGCAGGGAGATGAGCAGCGGCAGCCGCTGGGAGACCAACTTTTCTCCTGGAGGCCACCTCTGATTACTATGGAGATTTCAATGGATCCGCAGCGTCTGCCCGCGCTGTCATGCGTATAAGGTTGCGGATCCATCGTGCTCCATGCATTCTTTTGCGAACACACAAAAAATTCATCATGTTGCGTTCGAAGGGTGCTTTTAAAAAATGCAACCAAACGCAGCCAAACGCAGGTACTATGCGTTCCCGTGTTAAACATAGGAACACAATGCGCATGCGTTTGGCTGCGTTATGCTACGTTACGAATGCAAATGTGAGACCGGCCTATGTCAGCTCTTGAATTTTTATTTTTGCATTCTTCTTTCCTCATTCTGCTTGGTGACATGATTGCTATTACAAGCCTGGACCCCTGTGGTATATCAGGGTCAGGATTGTAGTGTGACCAGGGGCCTGCAGCCATGCCCCCTGCCTATACAGAAGTGTGAGGGGGCTGGAACGTAGGATGATCCTGCAGTGCTGCATTCAGTTTGCAAAGCATCATGGGGGGCAGGTCCTCTTTAAACCTCACGCTTATGTGTTTCTGGCATATAGCCTTTTTTTTTTAATGAAACCTAAATAAAGTTTTTTTCTTTTAATATCCCAATCTCCTGAATCCTGCATTTGGCAGAAGCTCGATCTTTCTGCTTTTTTTCTTCTGTATGATCTTGAGCCACAGGAGTCAAATCTGCTTCTTTCCTGGGGCCATTCTAAATATCTTACATTTCAAAGAACAAACTTCTATGTAACCTCTGAGTTTATGTGTTGCCTCCTTTGCCCTAGCAATACAAGCTATTGTTCTCTGTTGTAAATCATTCAGTAGTTTGCTCTAGAGCTGGTCACACACATTCCAGCTAAAAGGCGGCAGAACTTGAGCTCTGAGCAAACGGCAATCTAATGTGTGTGTATATTGTTCTTCAGTGCCGTGATTGATCGGATGTCCAATAAAAAGTTTACATGTGTGAATGATAGATGAGCCCTTCATATAATATTTGCTTGTATAATCCTCTTGCCTTACTTTACAAGCTCTTTCAGTGCATATTGGAAATGCTGAGAAATATTTCATGTTACGATTTTGTTTTGGCAAATCTAGCTGTGGCGGGGCTTATGAAATCCGGTAATATTACTCGTGATGGGATCAGCAGGTAAATGATGGTGACTTTGGCAGCAATAACAGCCCTCAGTGTGATTTCAGTGCATTCTCGGAGTAAGCACAGGGTCATTGCCTACATACTGCTCTCCTCCAAACGTGACGGTAGTGTAACACCAAGCCCACTGTGTACATACTGGCGGACTGTAAATCCTGTGTGGTCCTGTGCATTACTTTTCTGTGTGCTGTCATTGTACACTCTGCATGTTTTGTATTATTACTACACATCCATGTTAGTCTTGTTGAGAGATCATCATCCGGCTTTAAATTGTCACGTTATTAACGGAGACAACATTCACAACTAGCTGAACATGGGCGTCCAGTGAAAGAGCTACCAGAGCCTATATTTTATAATCTGTAGAATGTAACTCAGGTCTTATCCAAAGTTATATTGCGGACTAGAGGCATGCATCTTCTCATAACGGGCAAACTGGACTGTAGACGCCATCTTTACTTTTTATCCATTGGAAATATTAGGACAGTGTAGTGAGTTCCATAGAGAATCCTGAGGGGGCATTTCATTTAAAGGTGTGAGGTAGCGACTGGCTATATTGTAAATGGCCGGTACGTATCGCACAGGCGAAGGTCTGCTGCAATGTAAAACCAAATAGTTCCACAAATCTTATTTAGTGTATTGAGGGTTGGTTTTATGGGTTGCCAGAGTGCTGGGCAGGTCTGGCTAACCACATACCTCCCATGGATGTGTCTTATGCGATATAGCGTCTCTGTGTTCAAGTGGTCAGGCTCAGTGTTGCAAGGTCCTTGAAGGACCATACTGGCTGTAAGCACATGGTGGAGAGACCATGTGTATACAGCATGCCAGAGCTCCTGAGAGACAGCAGGCTCCCAGAGAGAGTGGAGACTGGGATACATCAATTAGGATGCATCCGGAGAAGTGTACCTGTGTGAGTGTATCCGGGTGTGTTGTAAGACTGTAACACTGTGTATATCTGCTTTCCTGTAAAGCCAGATGAAGGTTTCCTATTTATGTTATTTGCCTCGTTTATGAAGATATGCATAAACCTAATGAACTTTTAAGTGGAAACCGTGCCTTTCCTACCTCGACAACCTGCAAGCGAGTGAGCACACCTATTATACAGTGAACATTGTATCAAAGGTGTTTCCATTGGTTGTCCTATTACTGGTCCTCTAGTTATGGATTTATTACCTAATTACTTTGCAGACCAGTCATGTGTATAGCATTGTATGGAAAGCCTAAAAAGAATATTTTCTTAAAAATCTTTTCTACTCCAAGAAACAATGTCACTGTAACTCTTATTGATTGTAAAGCAGCAATTTTGACTCTTATTTTGATCTTGTCCTATTTGATATTTTATCAGTACAGACCACAAAAGTCTTCCATAAATTCTCATCGATCGAACACACAAAGGGTCATGAATGGAATATGTGTAGAAAGTGTGATCCCGCCTGTCACAGCCAATCAGATGTTGGCTTATACTTGCCATGTTTTTTCTCTACCTGCACACGTGTCCTTTATGAATGACAATGAGTAGATTAACCCTTTGACCTGCACTCTTATATTAGCAGATTGTGTATAAATCATGTTTCTGGTCTATTCCTGACCTGCGAGGAACAGCAAGATATTTCAGGTTATGACAGTCTAATGTGCCACCAAGTATATGCAGCAGATTTTTCTAGATCAAAAACCACATTATTGGCAGGAAAAAACAAATTATGTGTATTTTTTACTTGCATTTTGATACATTTTTATTCTTGCGTTTTTTTCCCCATTCATTTCAATAAGTGCAATATGCTCAAAGAATTGACACTGTGCAGGTCTCTGATGGTCTGAATCTGAAAAACATAAGCAGCATGAGATTTCAGAAATATTCACTTTGCTTTTACTGTATAGTATAATGTATAATGTCAATGGGGCCATTGAAATTTGAATGCCTGAGCCTCTTGTTTTCAGGGGACACCTATGACAGTGACTATCCCATCTCTCCCCAATACCCGCTAATGGGTATGGAGGAGCTGGTAGAGATAGGTGTTGGCCAACAGCTATCTCATGTGTATGGCCAGCTTAATACATTGTAAACTGTATTGATTTTTTAAAGAATTAATTAATCTCGTCAATAGTTTCCATAAGGCATATTGACATCATAAAGGGAAATCTCACTTTCTGGACCCCCCTCATATATTAAGAAACTCAATTTACAAAATATATATATTTAATTATTAATGTATTAACTTAATAATGCCTTATTGTTCTGTAAAGAAGCATTCATCTAATTATCATTATAACTGGATTACGACAACAGATGTCATCTATGTGCCCACCATACAACATTGTCACATCACCTACAGAGGTAAAAGAACATGTACAGGTTCCCACAGTCCAGGTAGTTGCAGAAAAGTATACTGATGAGTAAAAGGGTAACAATGTTTTGAACTTTTGACTTTCAGGCTACATATCTCACCATCTTCTACACCTTTGAGTGTGAGACTACCTTCATTTTATCGGCAATCATCTTGGCTATCCCATACATTAATTTGACTTGCAAATATTTAGAATATTAGTTATGCAGATTCTGTTATGTCACTGCATGTTCACTGTTTAGCTCCTAAAATTCTAAATTTAATGTTATATTATTTTGTTAGTATTTGGCTTTCAATACTGACTGAATCCTTCTGGGCATGCTCTTAAAGGGAACCTGTCACGCTTCCCCCCAGGGCCTATTGAAACTAAAAGAGCCACCTTCAGAGTACCTATGCTGCATTTTATGACGGTGGCTCTTATTATCCTATCCCCCAGGACACTGAAATAAGCACTTTATTAGATATTAGTTTAGGTCTGGGAGGTATACTCTCCTCCCTGGACCTAAACACGTTACTGATGTTACCCCTCCTCCTGTGTGGTCCCTCCTCCTCTATTACTTCAGAGTGTCGGCGCCTGTGCGTTCTCTCATCTCTTGGGCATCTCCGTGAGCTCTGCCCGAGTGCTGAGGTCACATGATATTACACAGCTCCAGATCCGCCCTGTGGTGTGTTATGCTGTATGCACACTGTGGGGCTATATTGAATCCACCATCAATTCTTGTCAAGTGTCATCCATCGCCTTTGGCCGTGAAACAACCCCATATCATCAGACTTCCTCCACCAAACCTAACAGTTCCTTCAATTTCTTGATCCTTTAGCCCTTTTTACCATTTTTCTCCAGACCCATTTCCATCCACCAGAGCCTAGTCAATTGACTTTCATCTCATAGTACCAAATCATTTGTTTCAATTTCTACTGTCCACTTTTTGTAATGTTTTACAAAATCGAGCTGACGCTTCTTATTACACTATTGAAGTTGAGGCTTCTTCAGCAATTTTCGGGCCACCATTCCAGACTTGTGTAACGTGCATTGCTCGATGCTTGTATGAACATCTGTGATCTCACTATTACTAAGCATATGAGCCACCTCCAATGACATATTTGTCATGCCAGAGCTGATAGACCTTGTGATGAGCTGACTTGTTGTCGATATTGTTCCTGGATTTCCACCTCTTGGATTTTGAATGGATAGACGGACTTGTATTCTTACAGCTGTTTTGGGACTCAACATGGTGCAGTTTGGCAATATTCTTGGCCTAGAGACCGCTATCGATGAGCTGGATGATGCTGTCTCCTTTTTCTTGGGTAATCTTCTTCTTGGCTGCTCCTCGAATTGAAACTGTGACCTTTCACTTGGGAGTCAACCTACTAACACACTGAGCTATTAGGGAATGTGAGAACAGGTTGTAATTTGTAATATACAGGCAGAAAAAGTTTTTTCAAACAACAGAAGCAAAACAGTAACAATGCAGTGCCATGAATTAAATAGTTGCAAGTCAGATTTATGTATGAGATAGCCAAGATGATTGTCTATAAAATGAAGGTAGTCCCATGGTCAAACCAGCAGTGGATTGTCAGATATGGAGCCTGAAAGTTCAAAACATTGTTACTCTTTCGCTCATCAGTGTATCTATGTAAATTCTGTTAACAGCAGCTGTACCCGAATATCAAATCATTTCCCAAAAATATGTATTTTGCTATGTCTTCTTTTGGTTAGTAAAAACAATATGAGTGGTACATTCCCGTTAAATGCATTGGACTCTTCTGCGCTGTGCTCTCTGGGAGATCTCATTTTTCATCATCAGGTTACTATAATGTGTAAATGTATCTGTGGATGAGAATGAGCTCTAATGTAAGCTGTAACTCAAGATACAGTAATTATTATGTATTTGCTAAATTACTCAACTCTGTAGGCAGATTATGTCTACATGTCAGTTTTAAAATAGAGTATAAGTGAGAATGAATGCTTTGTAATGAAATCCTTACTACTATGTTCTTAAATAAATAACTACCATTGACTGGGAATAATTGAAATACTCCAGCTCTGTCTGGGACTTTCAGATCTGGTGTGGTCTCCCCTATTATCTATGTGCCAGTTCTACTACTCTAATGGATCATTAGTCAGTTTAATCTGGTTTATGCTTAAAAACAGTAAATGAGCAAAATATAATTTAATAGTTCTGTCCTATTCATAATGTCATGAATTGAAAGCTCTTAAAAAGGAATTCCCATGTAAACAAGTGATTATATCTCACAGGTATATACTATAATTTTAAAGCTATGTTCACGTTCATTTGCTTCCAAAAGTGCGGAGCTTAATGTTGCCCCTTGGGGTTTTTTTTTTGCCTTCCCTTGGATCAACATGTTAGGCTATGGATTGAACTAGACGGACTTAAAGGGGTTGTCTGGGCTTTTTCTATAATTTACAGGTGTATCTAGGCTGCAAAATGTTGACAGTTTGTAAAATATATCCTGTCAACATTTTGCAGCGTTTCCCAGATATTTTGCGTCTGGAGGAGAACATCCAGGGGGCGTGTCTGTGCTGGAGTTGCATGTAAATGGAGAACTGGTCGTTTACTCCCAGTCTCCTACAAACACGCCCCCTCCCCCAGAGTACAGTATGGCCAGCCACCCCCAGACTGCTACAGCCTTCCCCAACCCCTAATATCACCACCCACCCTCACTGCACACAGTGGGTCACCTCCTCCTCTGACACAATGTACAGAATCTGCAGCTCTGTGCATTGCTCTGTGAGCTGCAGATTTGGCACTTTGAATTAGTGGAGGAGCTGAGGGCTGTTTGCAATCCTGTGTCCTCTCACCTCGTCCTCCCTGATCTGTGCAGGGGAGTCGGTCTTCTCTCCCCAGCTGCCGGCTCTCTATGCCCCCGCTCTGAGCAAGAGAGCCGAAGCTCATCCTCTCTGTATCTCATGCAGCACAGAGTGGGGGCATAGAGAGCCAGCAGCTGGGGAGAGAAGATCAGTTTCCCTGCACAGAGCAGGGAGGAGGAGGTGATGGGACACAGGATTGCAAACAGCCCTCAGCTCCTCCACTGACCAAGTGTGCCAAATCTGCAGCTCACAGAGCTGGATTCTGTACATTGTGCCAGAGGAGGAGGTGACCCACTGTGTGCAGTGGGGGTGGGTGGGGATATTAGGGGTTGGGGTGGGTTGTAGCAGTCTTGGGGTGGCTGGCCATACTGAGACTGGGGAGAGGGCAGGCCTGTAGGAGCCCTGGGGGTGGCTGGCCATACTGTACACTGGGAGAGGGTGTGTGTTTGTAGGAGACTGGGTGTAAACGACCAGTTCTCCATTTACATGCAGGCTCCAATACAAACATGCCCCTGGATGTTCTCCTCCAGACTCAAAAAGCTGATATCTTGGTAACACTGCAAAATGTTCACAGGATATATATTGCAAACTGTCAACATTATGCAGCCTGTAAATTATAGAAAAAGCCTGCACAACCCCTTTAAAGTCTACCTTCAACCTTAAAAACTTTTTACTATGCTACTATGTAAAATCCAAGGCTAAACAAGATGCAAAATAGTCATGTCTATCATATTGCTGCTGCATAGTGTCTGTAGGTTCTCTCAGTGTTAGAGATGACAGCAGTTGGAGGGAGGTTCTAGACAGGCGAATTGCGTCATTTCCGGCATTGGGTGATGTCAGTACACCCACGGCGCTGTCTACTGCTTCAAGCACCGCATGCGCAATGTGGTGCTTGAAGCCTACAGAGCGGCGCGGGTATATTGACGTCACCCGATGCCAGAAATTACGCGTTTCGCGTCATTAAAAGCCAGCAGGTGCGCTTATTGTAGGGCGTGATCTTATGACGAAGAGGGCACACCCTAGGGGCTAAAGAATATAGCCACTGCTAATTAACATCGCTAATGAGTAAGTTATAAAACGTTTTTCTCCACTTTCACAGGATGCTTTTCTGAGCCAAAAGGAGTGATGAGATTAGTGATGGGATGCTGCAGGGACATGATTTGATAGCTTAGGTGGCGTTTTGAAGGTGACAGGATCCCTTTAACAAGCAGGATCAAGGACAAGTGAGGTTCTCTCATAGAACCAGGGGCCGGCTGGTGCCTCCGGCCCCTGGTGGCAGTTTTTGTCTGCCAGCCCTATTTGAGGACCGGGGGGAGTGGGTGTTATCGGAAATTTTTGATGACCGGGGGGGGGGGGGAATTGCTATCCGAAATTTTTCTCACTTACCATCTCCGGCGCCGTCTGCAGCTGCATTGCCGCGCCGGCTCGCCCATTCCTGTGGGGGGGCGGCCCTGGATGTGGGCTATACCACCAGCCCAGGGGGCACTTGCCCCCCTGCAACCTATTCCAGTCCACCCCTGCATAGAACACATTGTTTTGCAAATTGCTGTTCGTTTCTCTACCCTTTAAAATACATCCAAAACAGACAATGAGGGAACCTGTCACCATGAAAATACAATTCAATCTGTAGGTAAGTTGTTAATGAGCAGGTGGACCTGCACAGTCAATATATAGTTTTGTGAGAAAAGATTCAGTATGATCTGTGTTTCATGGTTAATCATTGAAATATCTGTTTGTTCTAAAGCAGGTGGTCGCCAACTGTTCTGACCTCGGGAGCCACATTCAGCTCTAAGAGAGGGTCACAGGCCACATCCAGTTCCCCCTCCTCATAGTGGTGACAACCAGAGTCCCCATTACTGGTATAATGACAGCCAAACTTTTCCACAGAGGTCACAGCGAGGCAATATACCAGGATCCGGGAGTTCCTACCTCACCTCCATTCAGTATTCTTGCATCAGGCCTTCCCACCACACCTTCAAGCGCCTCTTCTGACAAATAGTATCATCCTTTCGCTAGCATACATTACTGAAATTATCACTAAAACCCAAGGCCATGATATGGGCATCCACACCTGCTCTTCTGTGTGGACTACTCCATAAATCACCAAGATACCTCTCAATAGCTGTTTGTCAGCTTTTTACATTAGCACCTGGTGGAGCAGACAGCCGTGAGCCACATAGCACTGGCTAGCAAGCCACAGGTCAGGGACCAGTAGGAGGAACTAGGTTTATATGATAAAACACAACCTATACTAAATTCTTACTCAAAGGAGTATATATCAATCTGCTCAGGTCCCCCTGATCTGTAACATGATGGCTGCAGAGTAAACTGCATTTTCATGGTGACAAGCAGTAAGCCAAACATCCGACTCCCAACGCCTCAAATTATCTGAAATCGACTCCACCAAAATGAACACTGGATCTGACTCTGGCTTACTGATTCATAGCCACAGTTGTGGAGTCAGAGTTGTGGAGGCAGTTTCAGTGTCCATTTTGGTGGACTCGATTTCAGGTAATCTGAGGCGTCGGAGTCGGATGTTTGGCTTACTGACTCCACAACCATGGCTATAAAGTCAGTAAGCCAAACATCAGACTCCGACGCCTCAATTTCCCTAAATCCGACTCTGACCCCACCAAAGCGGACACCAACTCTACAACTCCCGACTCCAGCTCCACAGCCCTGGTGATAGGTTCCCATTAAAGGATCCATTGGATTGTTAGTTAAAAATTCCTTCTGATTTTTTAGACTTTAAAAAAACTAAAGATTCACAACAAATAAAATGTTATCTAGTATTAAATAATTTTCTAATGATCATTTCTTGTATAAGATGTTGGTGTGGAACAAGTCTTAGACAATATCCCATTGATCTCGTCATATTCTTAGTAAAGTGTATTACTGCAGGCAGGGCTTACATGATGTCTTTAGTTTTACAAAGGTCATTTGTGTTTCCCGATTTGGGCAGAAAGTACACATACCTCACCCAGATGTTTTCTTTGGCTTCATTGTTTGCCTGTTCTTGCAGCTGGATACTGTGCTGAGCCCCTCTGAAGGTGTTGAGCGTTTACCCAACCTCCCTGGCGCATTCCATCCTTTTGCTGATGTGTACAGGCTGGCCTGCCTGGCGGCTTCCTGCCTTCTTTCTGATTAGTCAAGACAAGCTTCGGTGTCAGTCGAGTGTTCTTACTTCTTATACAGTCTGAGCAATTTGTGTTATGATTTAGATTGATGTGGCTGCAGTCACTTACCCTTCAATCCACTGTTTTTCGACAATGCCTTCTACGCCCCGAGCGTCTCCCCACCGTTGCTCTCTTTAGCTGACAATTGTACTGATCCAAGAAAGTCTGCTATTGTATTTTCTAGTAATATTCAATCATTTTCAAGTCAACATAATAGTGTAACTAATTTAACTAAGCCCAAATAAATTGAGCGCCCTTCCTATACCTTTTTTTTAAAGAATATATACAGTTAGGCCTTGTGCCCACACTGTGTAGTTGGTCCGTATTTGGTACAGAGAATTCTGCATCAAATCTGCATCCATTTTGCAGACAAAAAAAACGCATTAAAAAGTATCGGGTTTTTGACAGGTATTTGGTGCGTTTTTTTCAGTCTCGTATTTTAGAATGAAGTCAATGACTAGAGGGCTAAAAAAGCTGTAAAAAATGGATCAATAATTGACACGCTGCAGATTTTTCTGTATCAAAGATGCAAAAAAATCTACACCAAATGCACAGCGTAAAAATATGCAGCGTGGGCACAACACTTCAGGATAGACACCCGTATTCGATGCAGAAATTTCACCAAATACGAGGTGGCACAGGGCCTAAGTCTAATATAAAATAAAATTGGTTCATGTAATGGAGTCAAATATTTGGATAATTAAATTGCTGTTTGATGTGTAAGAATGCAGCTTGTAGGTTTTTGCACCTTATTCTGGGTTGTTACTGCACCTCTGTGTGCCTTAAAGGGAACCTGTCAGGTTCTCTGCTTTATTATTTTCTTTTTCTAACTACTTACTTTGAGATGACACTTTGTTTGAGAATCCCCAGTGCATACTGGAATATGCAAACGAGTTGTCATCAGGGAACAGAGACTGGGGTAACTGCTGCGGTCACTGCTGCAGCCTATGAAACGATGAGTCAACAGTGACATCTGTTTCAGGGGCTGAGCGAGTTCCTGCTTTACTGAGCATGCATCGATTGTCAATTCCACAATTCCAATGTATGCTCAAGAGGATCTTGTTACCCCTGACATTAAAGAAGACCTGTCACCTCCCTGCCGCATGGCAATCTAAATGCAGCACTGACATGTCTGCTGCTTTCAGGCAAGGGGTCCCCCATGTGTCTGTGTCCTGTGTACCCTGAGATATATCCTAGGCAAACTCACTGTTAAAAGTCAGTAGGGCATTCCTTGGTGCTGAAGTCAGCTCAATTCATGGGGGCCATTCCCCCCACCTCTGCCTCTCTGTGCTGCCTCCTGCTGTGCTGTTTATGCTTTGTTCAGACAGCAGGGCAGGAATCTGGAGCTGATGCCATGATTTGCATGCTGTGTGCAGGCAGGATGAGTGACAGAGAGGAGGAGGGCAAAGCTAGCACAGCAGAAGCAGCACAGAGAGGCAGGGGGAGGGAATGGACCCCGTCAATCAAGCTGATTTCTGAACCAGGGAATGCCCTCCTGACTTTTAACAGTGAGTTTGCCTAAGGCTATGTCTCGGGGTACCCAGCACACAGACACATGGAGGACCCCTTGTCATTGCTGCATTTAGATTGCCATGCAGCAGGGGAGGTGACAGGTCCTCTTTAATGTCAGGGGTGACAAGATCCTCTTGAGCATACATTGGAATTGTGTAATTGACAATCGATGCATGCTCAGTAAAGCAGGAACTTGCTCAGCCCCTGAAACAGATGTCACTGTTGATAGGCTGCAGCAGTGGCCGCAGCAGTTACCGCAGCCTCTGTTCCCTGATGACAGCAATGAGGCAACTTTGGGATTCTGACATGGCATAAATCCTAAAGCATACTAAAAGTCTTGTTAAAGAGTCAATTTTGACTTTTACTGTGTAAAAACACAAAGGAGACAAAGCGAGGCGAAGAATAGTGCCCTATCAATGATGACACTGTTGAAATCGGTGATGTGTGATGACCACTCACCTTGCTTAGTTGTGTAAACCCACAACCGGCTGGAGCGCCTTATCCACCTGCCACTGGACGTGGAAAAACCGATATCAGTCGTTAGGAATGGGTGTACCACGGTCCGCGTTGCTGTGCCACGAAAGATCACAAGGAAGACAGTGCTTCAAATCAAAAACTTCCTTTATTCCTCCTTTCCTACGCGTTTCGGAGCCACATCCAAGCTCCTTCCTCAGGGACGTCAATGATGTCCCTGAGGAAAGAATTTTGACTTTTAGGATTGCTACTTTCAATAGGTGGCACTAGAGTTCATCTACGTCCTCCCTGAAGTGACAATTTGCACGTTATGTGACTGCAGACTTGTGTATCCTGGCATTTAGTGCGCTATGAGGATTCTTCAGTGCGTGGAGGGGGTGCAGATAGGTGATTTGCATACTTCCAGCCACATTCCCTCTAGACTATATCTGGACTCTCTTAATACACTTGCATTGAGCAAGGACAGTTTTTCTAGTTGGCACATTACTGCACACATGCAAATCATATGGCTGCTGCTCTAGGCATCGGAGAATCCTCACAGCATGTGATGTGAGGATTCGCTAGTCTGAAGTCACATAAAGTTCTGGGTAATCGTTGCCTAAACCACATAAGACATGGAAAAAAATGAAGACCTAATCTTCCGGGGGAAAATGCATTAAAGGGACCTAAATAAAACAAGACTTCATAGGTCAAGCACAAGACGACCCTCTTTAGAGCTGACATTGGAGCAAATCCCTCGCCACTAAATTCCGTTTTCCATCAGGAGATTTTTAATAACCTATTATATTTTGTATGTTGTTGTAAATTGACTTGCATGTGTTCTGTGGTCTGGGTCATAGATGGTGAGCCAAAACATTCCCTGTTTAGCATTGCTGTTGCAAATACAATAAAAGGCTAAATAGCCAATATAACAAAACAAAAATAGGTAGTCATTGTGAGGTTATTAAATCCATCAGAATAAAAATAGTCCCGTGGAAAAGCCCCAAACCAAAGAACAGATCTAACCGTCCGAGAGTCACTGAGAATGTTTCCCCCGGTAAACATTATGTAGCCGAGGAACATTAATAAATAACACCATCTCTGTTTGTCTGTAATTAAAATGCAATTAAAACAGTAAGATGTTGAAGATAGAAGAGGGTGTTGTGCACTTAATCCATCTTGCACTGGATTATTGCTTATGTGCCATTATTAAACCATTTGTAAGCTATTATTGGACAGCTGTAGACATTTTCTTAACAGAACAGTGAAAATGCTGAGTTAACTGATTTAAATGAAATCTGTAGACAGTTTTTGTTTTGAAAACTGCTGACGGTACTAGGTAAGGTGGATCGTTCATGTAGTTGCATGACCAATAATAGCTCCCTTCCCATCAGGACCCTGCTTAAGCTGCAGAGATCCAGGACGTGTCAGAAGTAATGCATCTACCATGCAGGGGCTGGCTGGGGGGCAAGCACACAGCAGTGGCCCATGAGCAGTGAGCTAGAGGGGCAGAGTGGCCCCAGACCAACACGATAGATGGTTGGGGGCCCTAAAAGCTGCTGCTTGACCAATGGCCTGGGGGGCATCTGCCCCTTGCCCCCTGGCCCAGCCAGCCCTGCTTCCATGGGATTTTGGTAGAAGAAACTTATTCCCTGGCTGCTAGAATAACTATAACATTATTTGTTCTGCTATTCCACAATGCTTTACACTCATTGTCATCACTCATTGTCCCTATCGGAATCATTGCTTTTCCCCTTCGCTTATCTAGCCCTGTCCGCAGTTTGTGGGTGTCAGAATTGTTGTCAGACTCCCTCTCAGATGATGGAAGAAAGAATGGAGTCTTGGTGAGTGCCAATGATGGTTTTTGATCTTGATTTTACATGACTTCCTTTAGGAAGTTTCCTTATAACCAATTTACAATCACAGCCCAAGTAGAAAGCTTGCTTTCCTGGTAGTGTGTTGTCACAGTCTAAGGCCGGGGTTCCACTTGCGAGAGCGATGTAAGAGTCTCACCAATTCCTCACATTGCATCACCCGGCACGGCCGCCTGCTCTCCGGACAGGAAGCGGGGAGTCGCATACAAATAGATGCAGCTGTGTGGGCGGCCGCGCCGGGTGACACGATGCGAGAGATGTGCGACTCTCTTTCATTTCTCTGGCAAGTGAAACCCCGGCCTAATGGTGACCACAGATTGCGTAAAATTGCCAACACCTACTGACAATTTTTACAATTAGCTACTGATGTGTTGAGAGCAAATTATAACTAAATCCTTCAATTTTTGATCAATTGTTCAGTTTCTCTGCGGCACTGAAGATAAAGCAATTCATGGATTCCACTGAAATCAATTTGCTTCTGTATAGTGACACGGCTGCGAGCGTTAGAGTGAGGGATGTTCTTTGTAGCGACTCTAATGGACGAGGATGCTGTATATAGGATACCCCTCAATAATAGAGTAATTGAAAATGGGATTCTTCTAAATGCTACAACTTTAACGGTTGCCAGATTGAATATACCAGTCATTGATTCTCTCACGTGGAGCCAATAATCAACCATAGAAAAAAGCATTTGAATTCTCAATAATAATAATTTTTGTTCACAGGACAATTAGTTTTCCTAACAATTCCAATAATGAAGTATCTATTGAGGTCACCGGTAGAAAGGAGTGTCCCGTGGGAGACCTGTCTGAATATATTTTTCATATTTCTCCGCAGTCCTCCTTTATGATAGTTTCACATAGAGGTAATCCAACAATCCATTACATTGAGTTTTGATGGCCATAAGAACTTCTCATCATATCAATTCAATTCATTAAAACATACGAAGGCAAGTGCTTTGGTCATAAAACATCTGTTTTCTTCTATGCTAGATAAATGAAGCTGTATTTTCTTTCGATATTAGGCTGGAAACACTGAAATGTAATTTAGGAAGCCATACAAAATCAGTGGTGGAGAACAAATCTGCTGACATAATCTTAGATAATCCTCTCATACATCACTAAAAACTACAAATGCCCAAGGCAGTTCAGATCTGATGATTCGTTGCATGGCAAACTGTAGGCAAAACAGATTAGAGTAATCAAGATCAAGAGATAACGAGATAGGGAATAGTGAAATGAGAAAAATGAGGTGGTAGACCCCCTTCACATCACCTTTTGTTCCTGTCCATGGAGATCCTGTTTTTTTGCAGGACCACACAGACAGGAACGGAGAGGCCCAGATTTGTTACTCCGGATGCCATTTCTGTGTCCGGATCCAGGATTTTAATGGATCCGGGCCATTCAACACCAGCCAGAGCTGTCTCAGTGATTTTTCGTCTTCCGCCGACATCATGATTGCAGAGGGGAGGAATCCTCCCCTCTGTTGACAAACTGTCAGAACCGATGTCACGCTGATTGACAGCCAGCTCCCCAATCGGGTAGTGAGGAACCGGCTGTCAATCAGCGTGAAGTCGGCTGTCCAGCCCCCTTCACACAGAGCAGAGTGGAAAAGCCACTCTGCTTTGTTTACCCGCCATGCTGTCCCCGGCAGGAGCGGTCTACTGCCCACTCTGTGCCGGGGGTGAATAGCGGGGATTGCTGCCGGGCACAACAGGCAGGTAGGTGACAGCTACCTGCCTGTTATGCTTGGGAACTTTTTTTTTTCTATATCCCGGAAATCTCTTTTAAGTAGTATGGCTTTAACACCGGCTGCCACCAACATGTGCAGCCATTTATGGGCCCCTGGAGAGCATGTGTATTTATCTACTTTAAATATCCAATGATAGCCCTTAGAGGCTCATCGGGAGCAACGTTTGTCAGGTGTATGTGGTAAATTGTCGTACTCTCGACCAGAAGGGCTGGATGGACTGGGCATGGCTTTGGGGAACTCCTTAATTCAGTTTAGTTTAGATGAGCTCTGAATTCTGGGGGATCAAGAATTTCATCCACTAATATATACTAGATCCACATATTGATGCATTTTATTATTTTAAGCCATAGAGCCTTATAATGTTTTAGATCCTTTCTCTTGTGAAACATTCATATTCTTTCTTCCTGACATCGTCCTTATCTACAGAGAGACAATAAACATGGAAATCTCTGACTGCAGCGTAACATTGCATGGCTGGACTTATTTTCCATCGCACTTGCTCTTTCTCCGCCCGCAGTGGCCTCAGCTGACAGCGTGCGCCAGATAAAACTTAAGAGGAATGTTTTTTTTTTTTTTTTATTGAAATGTATTTATAGTTTCTACTTCTATTCTAGCGATGGATAACCGTAGTAGAGAACTTTCTTTATACAACCTGGCAAAATAAGCTTAAATTATACAGAAGGAAGTGGCAGAAAGCGGCAACCGCCAGCGTCCTTCCAAAAGTTCCCACTATTTATTTTCTCAATGTGTTTTGGCTCTTCATAAAGAAGGAGGCCGGAAAGGGTTTCAGTTGGCAGAAAGCAAAATATCAAGTACATTTCTCTTAACTGGTAGATTTTTATTTTCTCCTTATGTTACATTTGATTAGAATTCTACATCATTTGTTTTCTGATCTATAAAGAATAACATACAGAGACATTTTTTTCTGACATTGAGAAGTAAAAATTTTGGTGCACATTTTGGTGCAAAACAATGCTTCTTTATGCTTTATTTATATTATGCCCCTTTACCACTTTTTAAAAAGTGGGTGACTTTTTAAAGGGGAACTCCAGGGAGAGAGAAACTTTTTAGTACAGTTCCTGCCCTCCTACATGAGGAAGCAGAGCTGTACACACAGTCTGGGATCTATAGATCTGCTCTTTTGCTCTGACACCCCCTCAGAGTTCCGAAAAAATCAGCTTCATGCTGTTGGGTGAAGAGGAGGTGTGTCACGGGCAGGGATGCTGGGAGCTGCTGGATCATCCTACCTTCCAGCCACCTCACACTCCTCTATAGGGAGGGGGCATGGCTGCTGTCCCCTTGGTCACAGTAAAATCCTGCCCCTGATACATCTTATGTAATGTGTGAACAGGCGTGTTCTGGCTTGAAATAGTAATCATGTCACCAAGCAGATACAAATTCACACTGTGATCTTCTGCTGTGCAATGGTGCATATGATGGTGCATAATGTGTGCTGTCATGTATGAGGTTAGGAGCAGAGGCAGAGCACTGCATTGATCAATTCATTACTGGCATGGTCTCTCCTCCCCCCATAGCAGTTTGATAGATTCCTGTCCCCTAAACTGTAGCACTATTGGTATGGATTTTTTACTTTCAGGTATGAACCTACAAAGCATTTTTTCAGATCTGAGTATGGCAGCTCGTGCTTTTTTTTTTTTTTTTCATTCTTCTCAGCATTCATGCTGTGTTTGTTTGCAGTTTTCTTGGCTGCAGATTACATGTGTGATTTCTCTACAGTACTGCCCATACAGAAGTGTGAGGGGGCTGGAATGTAGGATGATCCTGCAGCTCCTGGCATCCACACTGCCGTCACACCTCCTCCTCTCACCAGCAGCATGAAGCTCATTTAATATCATGCAACAGTTTAATAAGGCTGGGTCAGATTAGCGTTTATTTTTTTCATCTGCCCATAGGCTGCAATACAAAAACCGGATTGCACTATTTGCAATCCGGTTACCGCATTCCGGTTTCGCTGCCTGCGTGAAAAATCATGCAGGCAGCGTGTTTTGAAGCGATTTGTAAAACGCAGTGGGGCTGCTTATAATGGGCTCCTATAGGAGCCCATCCGATAACCAGATTGCTCATATTGTGCAATCCGGTTGCCGGACGCTTTGTTCATCCCTGCTGCTGCCGCAAGGTATGAACAAAGGGTTAATGTTAATAATAGATGTGGGCAACATGTCTGTAGGGAGTGCCCACCCTCCCTAGAGACATGCTGTCCACATAGTTAGGCATGTTAAGGGTTAATATGTGCAATTACACTATTGCCGGCTATTGTCAGCATTTGCTATTTTCTGAATGAAACAAGGCGGTACTTGTACTGTACAATGCAGCGTTTAGACGCAGAGGTAATACGCTGCATCCAAAACCCTGCTTTTACTGATCATGTGCATGCAGCCTAAGATAAATTAATCACATTGATATAGCCACTAAGGTTTGTTGTAATTACAAGTTTTTTTTGCATGTCAGTAATATAAGCCATCACTTTATGATTAGTAGGATCCGACTCCTGGAACCGATCCGGTGAAGGTTCCATTCAGAATATGCATAAGATTGAGATTATCGTGAATGAACTTTCTTAAGAGTGCTTGTTTTACATTATTCCTGCAGTGTAAACAGACTTGCAGATCAACCGATGAATGAGAAAAATACTGGGGTGAAATAATCAAAAGATTATCATTCTTGGCAGTGCATCGTCCTATGTAAAAAGGATTTGCGTCGCTGAGACCATCCCACATACACAGAATGATCTACTAGGCCGGGGTCCCAGTTGCGAGAGACTCACGTGAGTCTCACATCGCATTACCTGGTACGGCTGCCGGCTCTCCAGACAGGAGTGTGCAGCCACAATGAAATACATGCAGCTGTACACTCCTGTCCGCAGAGTAAACGGCCGTGCAGTGTGAGTCTCTCGCATGTCTCTCGCATATGGGACCCAGGCCTTATAGATATTTCAGTGTGCATAGTTTACTGCATTCTGCTAATGTAAACAGGGTATTAAACAACTGGCTATCAGTAAATAATTTAAAGGTCCTGTCAGACATAACAACCGCTCCAGCGATCCCGACAGCGATAACGACCTCCCGGGATCGCTGGAGCGTCGTTACCTGGTCGCTGGGCAGCTGTCAAACAGGCAGATCTCCCCAGCGATCAGGGCCATGGGACCCACCTCCCACATCGCTGAAGGCGATGTCAGCGTCCTCCCTGCTTAGCACTGCCTGTAAGCAGGGAGGATGCTGGTAACTATGATAAACAGCGGGTATCCATGCAGCGCGCGCTGCCTAGATACCCGGTGTTTACCATGGTTACCAGCCAGTGAGGTCAATGATCACTGGATTCTCGCGGTCACACGCAGCGATGCGTGCTGACCAGTGGGAAACCAACAATTAAAAAATGACCCCCAGCACTTTGCAGCGATCAGCAACTGCACAGCAGGGGCCTGATCGCTGCTAAGTGACGCAGAATGACATCTCTGGAGAGATCGTTGTAACGTCACAGTTACAACGATCTCTCTAACGATATCATTATGTGTGACTGGGGCTTAAGGCCCCGCTTACTCAATGCAGCAACACAGAGGGAGATTTCAGATGTCATTATTTATTTACATTGCAAGATTATCATGAATGGATAGGAATGATAATCATGCAATTTAAGCTGGCTGCTGATGAACGAGCAAAATGCTTGGTTGTTGGGTGACTTGATTTTTTGCGCTGGACAAAAGATCATCATTTTGAGCAGTTCATCATCCCATGGTGAGCAGCACGGTGGACACCGCAGCCATGCAGCTCTGGGGTCCTGGGTTTAAATCCCACCAACATCTGTAATGTAAGGAGTTTGCATGTTCTCCTGTGTTTGTGTGGGTTTCCTCTGGTTTCCTCCTACATACCAAAGACATACTGATAGGATGTTTCGATTGTGAGCCTCAATGGGGACAGTGTTGTAAATGTATGTAAGGTGCTATGGAATTAATAGCGCTATATAACTAAATAAATATTATATTATAATTCGCTGTCAGATTCTGGTAGCGTCTCTCTCATAGAGCACTCAGGAGAGTGGCGGAGTCGCGTGAGATAGGTGATGGCCAAATGATCCTTTATTTATCAGCTATCGACTGTGTAAGGGGCTTTTAGTTTTTGTGGAATACAAAGTGCAAAATATGTAATTCATGTTACGCATGTGTATTGCTTTTAGGAAGTTATTATGACATTTATTACAAGTAGTTTGCCATATTACGATCAAGCAGGCCAGTGTTACCAGTCATGTGGTCCAGCTGTCAGGACCTGAAATGACAGCACTTGATACCCTACCCTGACATGGCATTCCTCCATTATCCTAAGTGTTATATAAATCTCCTTGTCTGAGGTGACACGGAATTTGTCACAACAAGCACACAGCTCAATAAGGGAGAATCTGATGCTTAATCGACAGACTGAAGTGATTGACGGCACGGCATTAATATTGTCACTCAGTTTCAGCGGGGAGCGAGTGTGGTAAAACAAAGGCTAATGTCAGTTCTTCTGTGCAGCCTGGGTCTGGTGGGGTGTGCCAAGCTGTACACAACCAAACCTCTCAGATTTTATTGTAGGGGCTGGCATTCTCCAGCTGGAGGCCCTGTGGTAAATCAGGCTTTGCATTCAGACCCGGTGAGTAATGGAAGTACTGCAGTAATGCCTCATGCTGAGAAAATCTTGGAAGGGTCTTTTTTTAATTTTCTGCGGTTCGCCTTCTAGCAGCGGCTTTACGCATTCTTTGATTTTTCTAGACTTTGTAACTGCAAAATTGGACATCTACTTTTCATTTGTCTTGTATAAATTATATTATAGTCGAGGGTTAAATATGATCACGGTAATAACTTATTAGTGGAATTTGTTCTGTAATTCTTTCCTTAAAGTGAACCTGTTTTTTGCAAATAAGCTGTGGCCAGCACCAGCATTCCAGAATGCTTTATATAAGGTCTTAGGCCGCCTTCACATTAGCGTTTGTGTCTGCATGCTGAGGGCATGAGCGCATTGCAAACGCTGCCAGTACTGAGGTGAACACAGTGGAGAATCTCCGTGCGCGTTCACATCAGTTTGGCCAATCAGCAATCTGGGCGGCGACCGGGAGGAGGAGATCAGTGGCGGAGATCTCCTCCTCCCGGCTGACGCTGATCTCCCGACGGTGTCGGCGCGGGAGATCTGAAGAAACAGCTGATCTGACAGCTGTTTAAATCTCCCGAGCCGACACTGAAGAGGTGATGTTGGTGTGGGAGATTTAAACAGCTGTCAGATCAGCTGTTTCTTCAAGTCTCCCGCGCCGACACCGCCGGGAGATCAGCGGCAGCCATGCCCGGGACATCAGCGGCTGCTCTGCCTGATCTCCTGGTGGCCGCCGCTGATCCTCCCGGGAGTGGTTTCGATGTGATCCGCAGCGTTCTCCTGCGCTGTCATACGGAGGACACTGCAGATCCATTGAGATCCATGCATTTTTTTGTGCGCTTGCGGGAGCTTGTTGATAAAACAAGCGCCCATGAATGCACAAAAGATGCAACAGGCTGCGTTTGAAGGGCGGAGGAGGACGCACAAATTATGCGCACCCAAACGCAACCGCAACCGAACCCAGCCAAACGTAGGTACCATGTGTGTCCATGTTAAACATAGGAACGCAGTGCGCATGCGTTTGGCTGCATTCGGAACGCTGCGTTGACAAACGCAAATGTGAAACCAGCCTTACTAATGGTGGCTGTAGCTTATGTGCAGAAAAAGAGGCTAGACAGCTGGCTGCTTTCATCTTTAGATAAGAGCAAGTGATGGCACCCATATACTGGATGCATCCATTGAAAGGACCTGCCCAGTCTCTGTAGCTAAAAAATATGTTTCCTAAATAGGTTCCAAAGTGATAGTTTCTAGCGGGAATTCCCTTTAATGACCAATGATATGCATATTCCTCTATATGTGTTCAAGAATGTAAAGTCAATGCAGCAAAAGACCGAACAGCTGTGGGATCCATTGCTTGTAAGATCAGAAATCATAATTCATATGTAGAATCAGGGACACAGAGAACACTACAGGTTTGCATTTATTTAGTTGTCAAAAGAGAAATATAGCAAAACAAAAGTATTAAAAGTGTGTTACAGCAGAGTAATCCGGGGCAGTAAATCTGTGCGGTGTAGAGCGAGCCATGATTGTATTAGGGGAAGATTGCTTTACACATTTTATGGCCATCATCACTTCGGGTGTTTCAACTTGAGTTTTTATTATGGCTGAGCTTAAATTTGAATGTGTCCAATGTCCCTTTATGTAGTCAGAAACTCAAGGGTGTAATAGAAGGAGTTTAGCTAGCAATGCGTGCAATCATATTGCCAGATCCGCTGATAACATTATCTCTCCTGTAGCCAGCGCCGCTGCAGTTATGTTTCAATATAATATTTTATTTCTGGAAATAGAGTTTCTGTTATCTTGTGTACGGCTTATATACTGTTCAGTTATTACTTTTGTGAGAAGAAAACCTGTGTTCTGTGCAGTTACCATTGTTTCTTCTGTTTGTGTTATGTAATGTAGGCAGGTCCTAAAAAGAGAAAAAATATATAACCAGGGCCTAAAAGAAGCAAATATATATATATATTAATAAGCTATAACCAAGGCCTAAAAGAAGCAAATATATATTAATAAGCTATAACCAGGGCCTAAAAGAAGCAAATATTTATATATTAATAAGCTGTAACCAGGGCCTAAAAGAAGCAAAACTATATATGACCGTAATAAGCTATAACCAGGACCTATCAGAAGCAAAAATATATATTAATAAGCTATAACCAGGGCTTAAAAGAAGCAAAAAAAATTAATGCATAATCTGTAATCAGGTCCTAAAATAAGCAAAAATATAATGTTAGTAACCTTCAGATAGAAAGTGCTACACTGCTTACTATCTTTTGCCAACTAAACCATTGTGAGACTGTGGGGCTGTGCACACCGGGGCTGTGGAGTCGGTAAGCCAGACCTCTGACTCCTTAATTTCTCTAAATCTGACTACACCAAATGGACACAGACTCCACGACTTTGACTCCACAACCAGAGCTCTGGAGTCGGTAAGACAAACATCCAACTTGACTCCTCAATTTCCCTGACTCCAACTGCACAGCTCTGGTGCACAGTGTATACTTGGTATGTTCTCTGTCATTAACCTTAGCAGTCAACATCTGGACATCTTCAGCCAATGGAGGCTTCCCTGGTAAACTTCTGTTTACATTATTGAACAATAATTGATGCGCTGCGTCTTGGCGAAAACCCAGCAAGACTCAAAATATGCGTGAAAGAGAAATCCCAGGGTGTTCATGAGATGTCAGAAATGTGATTTAATTTGCTGGTACTATAAAACACTACTTATTTTACGCACCAAATATGCTGCGTAGAATGCACAGCACAATTGCTGTTTGTACCCTGAAAGATACAGCAGCGTTCAGGGAACAATGACATAGTATATAAATTACTTTTAATTGCATTATCGCTGTCTTTACATCACTTATCACATATTTTTTATTATTCATCTGTTTCAGTTAAGGGGAATCTTTCAGAAGGACTAACCATCCTATGTCTATATGGGCATGAAGATCATAGAAAGTCTTTTTAATTTGCAAATGAGCTGTTAAAATAACTGGGCTATTCACACATCTCCCTGATAATGTGCCTCCAGATCTTATTTTAAATTAAAGAGGGTGTTACCACCAGTGTGAGACATGTAATGATTGACAGCCTGCTCTCCTGATCTCACTGCAGAGACACCTGATTACAAGATTACAGCAAATACAGTACTGCAGAGCTGAGATTAGTCTTATTGTAAACACATTTGCAGCTGCAGCTCTTTTCTCAGTGCTGTCAGCTCTGCTGTAATACTGTGCCTGAACATTTCTTCAGCTTCTATCTCACAGGCAGCAAGTGTGAGGAGAATAGCAGAGCAGTTGAGTTGACAACACCATGAGAAGAGAGCTGCAGATGTGTTTGTAATGAGACAATGCTCAGCTCTGTTGTACTGTGCTATTTGTAATTACACATAGCTCTTCAGTGAGATCAGGAGACCAGACTGTCTGTCATTACATGTCTCCCCTTGGTAATGCCTTCATTCATAAAAACATTAAGAAAAATGTGGGTTTCCTGTCTTAAATCATTGAATTGCAGACACCAAGGTATGATTTTATTAAACTTTTAATGACCTGCGTGTCCATATAGATGCCTTAGCAGAACTGATAGAGAAAGAGAGTGCGTATCAAACCCCAACAACAAGTTGATGTGTGTAACTAAAAGCAGTTGTTTGGACTAAATACAATCCTGATGAGGGGCACGGATTCAATGAACATAACAAAATCTGCCATATTCACCTGCTGTCTCACCCTGGATCCAGCACCGTCAGCTCTGTAGTTTACGCTGGCTCTGAAAGCTCCCGTTACAGGACCGCCGGGGCTGTGATTGGCTGCAGTGGTCAGTTTAACTAGAACAGAAAGTAATTAAATGTTTCTCTGATTGTCATACCCCCTGAGCTACGGACTGTACCCAGACAGGACATCTATATCAGAGTTTGAGACCTGTGTCCCTGTCTGAGTCTAAAAAAACAAATGCAGACAATGTCTTCAAAATAATTGAAGACTGTAGTGTGATAGATAATGTTTAGAATATACATTGAATACGCAGCAGGATATCCATCTGAAACACATTAATCCTCCTACACATTTTTTTGCGATAAGAATCTACATTTTGTAAAGTTAAGAGGAGCGCAGTAAAGTTTGATCAGACTAGAGATTGTGGATCTGCAGGAATGTTAACTCCTATGTTATTGCTAAAGGTCGGCATTGTTAGCTTACATTTAGATCAAAATGTGTGAACTCACCTGCCATGACAAGGCGGCCTCCTAATAAACGGGTAGCTGCTGTAGTCGTTCACCTTTACTTTGCTTGCTTACACTTTGCAGCCATTGGAGATGCTTCATTGTATATTTTGGGGCCTCCTTCTTGGTTTTGCACTTCAGTTATGTGTCGGAGGCACTTTTTAATTAGAGCAAATTTAGAATCTAGATCCTTGCCTTCGTAAAGAGGTGCTCAGTAGCTTACATTGTACACTTGGAGTCCTTTACCTTGTTTTTGCACCTGGGTTTTACTCGAAGTTTCTTGGTGTCTGGAATATGATTAAATGTGAAGCTCAATTTTGGTGTCTCAAATAAACTAGAGAACTGCAAAAAAAATCTATTCCGCTATGTTATGTGGAGGGGCGATCTAATAGTAACCTGCAAGGCTATCCTAAAACTTAATGGGTTGCCCAGTCTAAATCCAGCAGTCTGCAGTCACTCCATGACTTAGGGCTTAGACTATGTTCACACAGTGAGCTTTTTTCTGCAACAAAACTGCACCAAAAACTGATGTGAGATGATTTTAAACAGATTCTTTGACATATCACTGCATTTTTGTGTAAGGCTAGGGTCACACTTGGAGGGACGTTTTTGGGAAGCCTGCGTTAATGCTAGGCGGTTTTTTTCTGTTTTCATTTTGAGGCAAAATTACCGCTAGCATTAACCATGGTACATATATGTACCGTGCCTTAATGCATGCGTTTCCCATAGGAGCCCATGTTAAAAAAAGCATGCCTTCTTGCAAAAGCACCAAAAAACGCTGCTAGCAGGGCTTTTTGTGGCCTTTGCAAAAACGCCTAGTGTTAAATACATTGCACTTTTGCAATGTTTTTAAAACATGGGAGCCTATGGAGGCGTTAAAGCTAGCGCTTTTCACAATTTGCACTTGTGAAAAACGTTAGCTTTTAGCGCTAATGTGACCCTAGGCTTTAGTCTATTGCTGTCTCAAGCTATGACACTGCAAAAGGCGAGGGTCACACAAGCGTTTTCCCACCTTTAAGCGGTCCTCCGCTAAATACTTAGTTTTTTTCTTTGCAGCGGAGAGCCGTCATCCCTGCCGCTTCCGGGTGATGCTGGCCTTGTGTTACCGATGTTGATCAGCGTTTTCCTGTCCACTCGGCTTAAGCGGACACCAGGCAGCCTTATGTGTAGCTAGTTATCACGATCAACATCGTGTAACCAAGGCCAGCATCACCCGAAAGCTGCGGGGATGACGGCTCTCCAATGCAAGAAAAAAACTAAGTATTTAGCGGAGGACCGCTAAAAGATGGGAAAACGCTGGTGTGACCCTTGCCAAACCGAGGCAAAATGCAGCAAATAATTGTCATGCACAGTCTTTCAAAAACACAGCAAAAAACCATGCAGGTTTCAATTTCTGCCAGGAAATAAAACCAATGTGTGTGCTCAACTTTTCCTGAATTATGTAGGTTTTGATAGGTTTTATGCAAATCTATACTAATCTAACCTGTGTTTTTCACTCCCAAGTAAAAACGTCCTGTATGAACATAGCCTTATAGATTTAGACCATAAAACCCCTTTAAAGGGAACCTGTCACCACACAGGGCATTTTATAATGTGCCCAGCAGGTTATACATCATGTAGATGGGTTCTACTGTAGTAACCCCTGTATGTGCCCAGACTGACCCCACATACCTGTGAAATTGAACTTATACTCTCCCGACTTCACTAATCTCGCAAGACTTCCACACTATGCATCGGCACCCGCTCCACTGCACTGGTGTGAGTGCCTCTGTAAGTGCGGAAGTCTCGTGAGATTAGTGAAGTGTCGTAAGATTAGTGAAGTCTCATGAGACTTCAGCACTGTTCTATGGCCCGCTGACACCCCTCCACTGCGCCACCGCGAGTGCTCCTGTCACTCAAGCGCCGGACAGAGGAGGTAGCGGAATTTTGAAGCATGCAGGTTTGCAAATGCAGATTTGCAGCTGTGGGGGCGATGAGATGTTTACCCCCATGACTATATACCAGCCTCCATGACTCAATAGGAGGCCAGCTCTGGAGAGAATATAAGTTCATATCACAGGTATGCGGGGTTGGTCTGGGCACATACAGGGGTTACTAGAACCCCATTTCCATCATGTGTAACCTGCTGGGCACAGTATAAAATGGCCTGGGGGGTGACAGGTTCCCTTTAAGTCTCCAATACACTTTGTATAGCTGTTGGCCCGACTCTCTCATATACAGAAGTACTCAAAGGCTTCTGCGTGTGAGAACAAACAGATCATCAGTCCGTAGTCAGTAACTCCCCCTTACACATAAGACTGTCAGCCCAGCAGTCAGTAACTCCCCCTTACACATAAGACTGTCAGCCCAGCAGTCAGTAACTCCCCCTTACACATAAGACTGTCAGCCCAGCAGTCAGTAACTCCCCCTTACACATAAGACTGTCAGCCCAGCAGTCAGTAACTCCCCCTTACACATAAGACTGTCAGCCCAGCAGTCAGTAACTCCCCCTTACACATAAGACTGTCAGCCCAGCAGTCAGTAACTCCCCCTTACACATAAGACTGTCAGCCCAGCAGTCAGTAACTCCCCCTTACACATAAGACTGTCAGCCCAGCTTGTTGATATCAGCTGGTTCGGCTGACGTTAGCCCAATGAGTGAAGGGGCTTAATATCCTCATGGTGACCTGCTGTTTTGGGCAGACTGTGTATGTTCACTTTAGACACAGGATGTCCTGAGTTGCTTTTCGGTATCACAACTGTTGGTGTCTTTAATGTGTTAATGGTTAATAGACTGATTTAACGAATATGTTGGATCCTGCAGAATATTTTGAGATTGTTCTTCCTTTGGAAGGGAGTATGGTAATTTTGGTAATAACACTATATTAAGAAATTGATAGTTTTTTGTTATTTTTTCCTTTCTATAATGTTACCTTTACACGCCGCCACAGGAAGGTAGAAACCGCCAGGCATCGGACACAATTGTTCCTTTTGCCTTGAAAAGACCGCGATGTGGCTGCGTGTAATTCAGGAAGTTCCTTCCTGTGTCTTTGGATACCTGTCTTTCAGCTGTGCTCAAAAACAAGCAGGCATAATCCCTATGGTGGTGGCGTGTAATCGGGGCACAGGCATGGTATTTGAGTTCCCTGGGGCGTGCCACAGCGTCATGTATACCACGCCCCATCAGCTATCATTGGTGGGGGCTACTGTGCACCCATTGGCTGTCCCTGCACAGGGCGGCATATTTAAGAAGCTGACCAGTCACAATACACATTTGTAATAGTGTCATGTATTAGCCAGCCTTCCTGCGCTGGCTGGCCAATCATGATGCTATTGCATTGTACAATCATCGTACGAGCGTCGCTTAATACACAACTCTGGCACGCCTATGTAATTACGGCGCACAATATGTACGCCCAGATTCCCTTGTGGTGGCGGCGTGTAAATCAGGGAAGGTATTCCACAGAAGGTACCCCGCGGCACCCGTCGACACTTCCGTGGAACGAAAATACCTTCTGTGGAGCACCTTGTGGCGGCGTGTATATGCGGCATCAGGCACCGTTAGCAACCGTTGAAAACGTGTGCGTGCACGTGTGGTGCCTGCCTGTTGCTGCCCTCTGTGGCGGCGTGTAAAGGTACCATTATATGTTATTCCACAGACTTCCTTACAGATGATGTCTTGGTGGGAATAACTGAGCTATATGCAGTGCTTTTTCACCTATTAAAATGACAGATACCTCAGTAGATCATGATAGATCTTATTGTAATTGATGGGATCTAGTGATGCCCGTTACCTTAGGTCTCCAAGTACTGTTGGTAAAATTATACTGATAAGGCAACATGAATTTAGGGACAGGTTCCTTTTAATGGGCTGATGGACACTTTTTCATCCATATGGTGTTTGGTACGGACCGTGGTCCATAGATCTGTGTTTGACATCCATTTTTATGTCATCAAAAAATGTCTATGGGTGTTAATAAAACATCGGACTGCACTCAAGTAACATCCGAGTGCAGTCCGATATACGTAGAGACAGACAATGGACAAGATGGAGAAATGAATTGCTCCTTTTCTCCGCACCCGTGCTCCGATTCTTGCATGAGAGAGAGTCGGTTCACAGTATAATGACTCCCGGCCCACTCTTGATCCAAGTGTCATTACCGTATTGCAACAGATGCGATACTGGAAATGCGTCCTAAAAGTTGTACTCTGTATAGATTTTTGACAACCGGTAATGCTGCATAGGTTATTACAGTTCAGATCACAGAACAGACATATTCGCATTTCTATCTCATAAGTAAACAAATGCAAAGGAAAATGAGGCTGCCTCCATCCTCCACAGGAGTAGCCGAGGGGACGGGTATCCTCCAGGGATCATGTGCATCCTCCGAGGACAGGTATTAATAGTACAAGAGAAGACGATGGAGCTTCAGTGGCCAGTCAGATCTTGAAGATATGGAAAAACTAATGACTGTGCTGTGAAGACGGACTGACAGTATACTCATTCATAACTCGACATGTTTGTGACGCTGATTTGCCATACACTGGCAGTGGTAAAGTCGTTGGCATCTCCCAATATTGGGGACTAACCCTCTCAGCGCCGGACTGGGGTGTCTGGGGCCCACCAGGAAAATTGACTTCAGGGGCCCACCCACACGGGCCCACCCATTCTTCAGCTATATGCAAATACCTGTTATGCGTTATACCTATTATAGTGTAGTGTGGACAGCGTGGACTGTAAAACACAGGCGGCTCCTGCACACCACTGTGCGCTCACCATTACTGCAATGTATCATAACTGTATTTTGCATTAATTTGGATTTTTTGGTGAAAACAAGTTATCAGAGATGCACATGCGGGGGCTGGCTGGCAGATCTTGCCCTGGGGGGGTAGTTGACTTTTTCTAGCCGGTGGCCAACTGAAGAGCGGGGGGATGGGTGCTACCACTACAGAGGCCAACTGAAGAGCATGTGGGTGCTGGCGCTGCTTCACTAGCCTGCCAGCTGCCTGCTTCTGCCGCGCCCAATCCCAGGTCACAGTTAGCTTCCACGCTGACGCCCGCGTCCTGCCTGCTGCCACGCGCGGCCGCTCTCACTGAGGGGGCGGCTCTAAACTAGGACTAAATCACCGGCCTGGGAGGCAAATGCCTCCCTGCCCCCTGGGCCAGTCCGCCCCTGTGGACAGGTTAGGAAGGTGATCACTTATTTATTGGTGCAATCCGCACCATCAGAAGAATGTGGCACTTTGAGTATTTGGTGAGTTTTGTACCTCAGTATTTGTAAAGCTGACTTAACACCACGTTGTGATCAGGTCCGGGGCTGTCCAATGTGAATCAGACAGCCCCGGACCCAATTTTGACATACTGCAGCCCTATGGTGCTGAACAGGGCCAGATGGCAGCTATTTGCCATCCTGTTTTGTCCCTGTCTGGCAGCATCAGGCTGCAAACGATTTTTGCCCCGGACACAAAAATGGAGCTTACATCATTTTTGTGTCCAGGGCGAAAAATTTAAGCAAACCAGATCCTACCGGATACTCCCGATTCCAGCACGATCCGGCACCCCCTAACATGATCAGGCACCCCCTAACATGAGAGTCTATGGGGCGCCGGATCATGCCGGACCTGACAGAGTCTGTCAGGTTCCCATACGCCGGCTGCTGCAGTTCAGCGTGAGCTCCTCTGAACTTCAGCACCAGGAGCTGCCCCCTGTGAAGAGGTTCAGCACCATTTCAGTAGGGGACAGCTCCTGAAGCTGCGCTCTGCAGAATCTGGCTACAAACAGGACAGGAGGGCATATTAACCCTCCGCTTCTATTTGTCCGGACCTGTCAGGCTGTGTCCGGTGCCTCCTGCAAAGCACTGGACACAGCCTGACAGGGGTAAAAACGTGATGTGAAGCCGACCTAAGACAAAACCAGGAGTAAAGCAATCAGAGGTAATCCTGGATTTGTCTTATAAATACTGAAGTCTCCAAATGCTCAACTTTCTTTCTCTGGCAAATCTCTGCTGCTGTGTCACAGGACAGGGAGGGGTTAAACATCTAAGTATTTAATATCTATTGAAAATAAAATAGTTTCCATTTATTGATATCAGATAAAACAAATGACCGACCAAAATCCACTCTACCAAGACCAATATTACCAGATAGAAGTCAGAAATACCACCACACCTTGACCAGATCACATACTACCACAACATAGCGCCCAAATAATGCCACATACCAGATAAATACCGCCACACCATGCCGAAAGCACATAATACCACCACATAGTGATCAAATACTACCACATACAAGGTATAAACACTGCCACACCATGAGACCTCATATTACCACCACATAGTGACCGAATAATACCATATACAGGGGACAAATACCGTCATGTCATGACCAAAGCACATAATGCCACGGTCCACCACATATAATACTAAATTAACAGAAATGTAAAAAAGCTCTGTATATTGGGTCAGTGTACAGGTAATACAGTGATCACCAGTGACATTATACACAGGAGTTCAGTATATAGTGTCAAAGTACAGATAATGCAATGATCACCATTGACATTATACGCATGAACTCTGTATATAGTGTCAGTGTGTTTGTATAGGTAATACATGTAGCTTCTCCCCCCACGTTCAATGTAGCTTCTCCTCTCTATCCATCCATGTTCCTTCTCCCTCTATTCCCCATCCATCCATGTAACTTTTCCCCCATCCACCAAAACATCCATGCACCTTCTCCCCATACATCCATCCTGTTCTCCCCCCTTTCCCATGCTGCCCCCCCATCCATCCCATTCTGCCCCCTCTTTCAGGTCGCCCCATCCATCCACCATTCATCCATTCCACTCTGTCCCCCCGGCTGCTATCTTCGGCTGTAACAGCGCCTTACCTGACTCCACACTCCTGATCCTGGCAGCTTCTTCCTCTGCGGCTCCCGGTCTCCCGCTTGCTGGCACCAGGCAGCTTCTTCCTCTGTGGCTCCCAGTCTCCCGCTCACCAGCACCAGGCAGCTTCTTCCTCTGCGGCTGCCGTCTCCAGCACCAGGCACCCTGGGGGCCCGGCAGCACCAGGCACCCTGGGGGCCCGGCAGCACAAAGCACCACCATGGGCCCTGGGAGCCCGGCCCCACTATGAGCCTGGCAGCACCAGGCACCCAGGGGGCCCGGCAGCACCAAGCACCCAGGGGGCCCGGCAGCACCAGGCACCCAGGGGGCCCGGCAGCACCAGGCACCCTGGGGGCCCGGCACCACCAGGCTCCCTGGGGGCCCGGCACTACCAGGCACCCAGGGGGCCCGGCAGCACCAGGCACCCAGGGGGCCAGGCACCACCAGGCACCCAGGGGGCCAGGCACCACCAGGCACCCTGGGGGCCCGGCACCACCAGGCACCCAGGGGGCCCAGCACCACCAGGGGCCTGGCAGCACAAGGCACCACTAGGGGCCTGGCAGCAGAAGGGGGGCCCAGCACCACCAGGGGGGCCCAGCACCACCAGGGGGGCCCAGCACCACCAGGGGAGCCCAGCACCAGCAGGGAGACCCAGCACGGGGCCCAGCACCAGCACGAGGGCCCAGCACCACCAGGGGGGCCCAGCACCACCAGGGGGGCCCAGCACCAGCAGGGAGGCCCAGTAGGGGGGCCCAGCACCAGCACGGGGGCCCAGTAGGGGGGCCCAGCACCAGGGGGGCCCAGCACCACCAGGGGGGCTCAGCACGGGGGCCCAGCACCACCAGGGGGCCCAGCACCAGCAGGGAGGCCCAGCACGGGGGCCCAGCACCAGCAGGGATGCCTAGCACGGGGGCCCAGCAACACCAAGGGGGCCCAGCAACACCAGGGGGGCCCAGCACCAGCAGGGAGGCCCAGTAGGGGGGCCCAGCACCAGCACGGGGGACCAGTAGGGGGGCCCAGCACCACCAGGAGGGCCCAGCACAGGGGCCTAGCACCACCAGGGGAGCCCAGCACCACCAGGGGGGCCCAGCACTCGCAGGGGGGCCCAGCACCAGCAGGAAGGCCCAGTAGGGGGGCCCAGCACCAGCACGGGGCCCAGTAGGGGGGCCCAGCACCAGGGGGGCCCAGCACCACCAGGGGGGCTCAGCACGGGGGCCCAGCACCACCAGGGGGGCCCAGCACCAGCAGGGAGGCCCAGCACGGCGGCCCAGCAGGGGAACCCAGCACCACCAGGGGGGCCCAGCACCACCAGGGGGGCCCAGCACCACTAGGGGGACCCAGAACCAGCAGGGGGGCCCAGCACCACCAGGGGGGCCCAGCATGGGGGCCCCCCACCACCAGGGGGCCCTTGTGGGCCCCTGAGAGCTGCCTTCTCACCTCAGCCTCAGGGGCCCCTGAGGGCTGCCCCACACTCATCCTGGGGGGGCCCCTGAGCACTGCCCCAACACTCTTTGGCCCCTGAGTGCCCCCCCACATGTCATACAAGGGGGCCCCTGACGGCTGCCCCCACACGCTATCCTCGGGGCCCCCTTACCGCTACCTCCCTTAATGCTGCCTCCCCCCGCTCTCCATTACCGACAGGCTGATCGCACGCAGCCTGTCATGTACTGTTATGCTGCAGCCGGCGATACAGGAAATAGAGCGGCGCCGGCTACAGCATAACACCACGTGACAGGCAGAGGCGGAGATCAGCGCCACTGCCCGCCGGTAATGGAGATAGGGGGGAGGCAGCAGTAAGGGGGCCCCGAGGATAGCGTGTGGGGGCAGCGGTCAGGGGCCCCCTAGTATGGCATATGGGGGCGCTCAGGGGACCAATGGGCCCCCCCTTTGCGTCCGGGCTCCCCCTACAGCGCCCGGGGGGGGGGTATGGGGGCGGGGCTTTGTGGGCGTGGCCCAAATGTGTCGGGGCCCCCCGGGGGATCTCCCGATCTCCCGCCGGGCCAGTCCGCCCCTGAACCCTCTATCGACTAATGTTTTCGTGATTTGTGTGGTCGTACAAATCACCATCGGACAGCAGCAATCTATGTGCAGATTACGTATAGGAAGCACCGACTCTATGGGCAATGGCAGAGGGCATGGGTGTGCAGGCCCTAATAGACGCACAATGGCATTGTTTGGGTGTGTGTGATGTTTCAGGCCGGGGTTCAGAGCTGATGGCTGGAGGTGATGCTCATTTCTCTGTGCCTACAAGCCAAATTCTCCGCATAGCTCTCATTCTCGGTGCAGTTGGGTGTGGAGCCTGTTGCTAGGTAACAAGGTATGCGGTAAAATGACCCATTGGCTGCAAAAATGACTCCATATAATAGAGGATGGAGCTGGCGTTAACCGTTTGGATGTGTAACACCTCGCACATCACTGTGTCAATAAGCATTCCCTTCTTATTACTTTAGCTGTCATTATATATCGCCCTTCTGTATAGAATATGAAGACATTATCCATATGATCAATATAAGAAATGTCCTCACTCTCGATTTGAATGCAGCAGTCATACACATACAGTGGAGACTATTGGCATTCTACCTACTGTTTTATACTTTACCAGATATTTGTACAATGTATAAAAAAAACCCTGTATTTATTTTTGACTTATTATTATTATGATTATGTTTTTCTCATCTGATAGTTATTTCAAACCAGGCACAGGCGCTCAGTGCATCCTTGGTGTGGCCAAACATTTAGCACACTTTCTTCTTCCCACCTAATTGTGTCTCGTGTTCAGTGTTGCACCTGTACACATTACATGATGGAGTGCCACATTTGTTTTCTTGTTTAGATTATGGGGGTCATACCCTCTTCAGTGCAAGCTAGCCAAAGGTGCTATTGTCTCTGTTAGCAGGTTTCTACTCTCCCATTCAAAGAGCTTTTTAATCAAGAGAGAGACTGTGACTAAGGGTCCCATCACACTTGGTGACGTTCCAGTGATCCCGACAACGATACGACCCGGTAAGGATCACTGGATCATCGCTAAGTGGTCGCTGGTGAGATGTCTAACAGTAAGATCTACTCAACGACGCAGCAACGATATGATGACCTCGGCGGTCGTTGGGACCCTCTCACACAGCAGCTAGTCTGACGACTCAGACCTACATGGCTGAGTTCTGAGTCGCCAATGGGGTCATTGTTAAAGCGTCAAACACATTGATGCATGTGTGGCGCCCCCATGGCTAGGCGCCACAGGGAGGTATTACACTTTGAAAATATACGTGGTGCCTCTGTAGCTGTGGGTTTGGGGTTAACCTATGGAGTCTAAGTTAGCTCTCAACACTAGGCCACCTTACAGTAGAGGACTGATTATTCAGTAGGTCCAAAAAGGGGGTGGAGCTTAGGTTAGAGCCGGAGACTTAAGTGACAGTGTCAGTCAGTGAATCCAGTCAGCGTTAGAGACAGGCTGGGAAGGCCGGGTCTGACAGCCCTCTGACAGGAGGATCACCCATCTCCAGGAGGGTGACCCGGACAAAAGGGGACGAACCAGTACCGGTTGGAGCCAGCTGGTTTAGTCTGGGGAAAAACATCGGCAACACGGAAGCCGAGGCAGTCAGCGGTTCATCCCTGACCGGAAACCGACGAGCCACGGGCCTTTAATCGCCGGGTAGCCATAGGCGCCACAAGACGGTACCTCACTCCTCAGGCCCATAATTTGTCCAAGACTACATGGGGAACGGTCCGGATTCCGGTGGCGGGAGAGAGAGTGCGTTCCAGCTGCTCCGTCTGTACCGCTCAAGGATAACCCGTGCCTCATTGTACAAGACCAGGGGACTGGCGAGAGAGCTCTGCAAAGGTGGTGAAAGATAGAGAGGAAGGTAGAACTGAGAATCCGAGAGTTATTAAGGAAGGAACATCTAGAGACGCCATAGGGGTACACAGAACCGAAAACTGGCACCTGTTAAACCAGACTGTACTGTGTTCATCTATAACATCTGCCGGTAACAAGTAAAGTGGAGTTGTAGTTGAGTCGGTGTCTGTCTTCCTTCCCTCCGGTGCCCGGATGCCTGGATGGCCTCATCATCTCCTCAGAGGTGTAAGAACAACTACTCCACTCATCCCCTCATCCTCCATTACCGCTGCCCTGAGGAAAAGCTCCACCTGTGGGAGCTGTACCACACTGTGCTGCACCCATCATCACCTCAGCGGCCGGCCTGCAACGCCGGTATCCAAATTACCGGGATCCACAGGTGGCGTCACATACTTTTTAATCCCTTGTAAATATTTCCCCCACCAAACAAATGACAGCCAGGGCACAGAACCGGGAACCCGACCACCAGTGATTTCCCCATCACCGCAATCAAATTCATCTTGGTGTCTGAGTACCCCTCTCCCTGTGCTCAGCACATGCTGCCCAGCGGGAGCCCAACAATAAAAAATTGGTCCAGGCCATTCCGACACGATCGGCGATCTCACAGCGGGGGCCCGGTCGCTGCTAGGTGTCACAAAACCATAGCGAGATCACTGCTGAGGTCGCTGTTGCGTCACAAAACCTGTGACGAAACAGCGATCTCGCTAAGTGTTACGCGGGCTTAAGTGCAGGTACAAAACTAAATTAGGACCCAGAAAAAGAAACACATCTCGATTTGGCTACTGGGCGGTTATGGATATGGCCATAATTATAAGCTGTCTCATTTATTTAATATTTTCTTTGCTATAATGCTGTTCTGTGTTCAAGATACGGTAGCATTTCGGATGTGCTGCACAATGCCAAAATACAATCATTTGCAACTCTGAAAGAAAAATATGGTCTTTCTAATGCTGACTACTTTTCTTACCTTCAACTAAAAGACCTTCTCAGAACCATAGTTATTCCAATGGAAGATACACTGTCCAGCCTTCCACAGGTTATATCCATTTTCAAGCAAACAACTGCTGCCAACAGGGGAATCTCCACTTTTTACAGGGCTATGTCAGAAATACAGGCAGAGTCTAAGCTCCCGTATATGACGAAATGGGAAGCTCTCCTCGCATTCACCTCACCAGTTGAAGAGTGGTTGAAGGCATCAACACATGCTCTTTCTTATACCTCATGCCTGAACCACCATGAGCAAGCTAAGAAACTTCAATTCGGATGGTACCTGACTCCAGACAAAATTGCTAGTTTTAAAAAAACAGGCCTCCGACCTGGGATGAACTTGTGCTGGAAAAACTGTGGAGAGGTTGGAACCACTACACATGTCTGGTGGAATTGTCTGGGCATTCGCTCTTTTTGGTCACAAGTCAACCATTTCATATGTACTACTACCGGTCTTAAACTCACGTTGACTCCACAGATGGCCTTACTAGGTTTAGAGATTCAGGACTTACCTCGGGGACTGAGTCCAATTATATCAAATATACTTATAGCAGCTCGTTACTGCATATCCAGGCACTGGAAAAACCCCACCTTCCCATCTATACAGGAAGTCATCTCCCAACTTAACCTGCACCTCAACTACGAACTGGTTTTGTCAACAGATACAGCTAAACGCACCAAAGTCATTAATTGGTGGGACACATGGGTGAGCTCGCAACATAATAACGTGGTAATATCCAACTAAACATACTTGTAATACGATTGGTGATGAAGTCAGTTTGACTAATGTTATTATTTAAGACACTTCCCCTTATTCTGGGGTCCCTAGCCGACCTGCTAAATGCTCCCCCCCCTCTCCCCCTTCTTCCCTACCTTCCCTAAGGTTACCCTTCCTTCCTTGTTTGTTCTAAAGAAAACTGTTCTTTTTTTTTTGGTTACACTTTAATCTAAAGTTGTACACTTAATTATCTATGTAACAGCTTTGTTTCCATTGTACCCTTCTGTTCGGGTACACTTTTGTTCGCCTTACTTATGTTATATGTTTGAAAATGCTTTAATAAAAACACAATGATTCAAAAAAAAAAAAGATACGGTAGCATGTCTTAGGGTCCCGTCACACTTGGCAACGCTCCAGCGATCCCGACAACGATATGACCTGGCCGGGATCGCTGGTGGGTCGCTACCTGATTGCTGGTGAGATGTCAAACAGTCAGATCTCACCAGCGACGCAGCAACAATACGGAATGATACGGCGGTCATTGGGAACCTGTCACTCTCGGGCGTAGTATTGAGATCGTTGTTCGTTGTCCATGTCACACACAATGATGCACTCTGCCCAGCGGGAGCGTGACGACCAAAGAATGGTCCAGAACGATTTGTAACAATCAGCGATCTCACAGCGAGGGCCTGATCGCTGCTACGTGTCACACAAAGTGAGGTTGCTGCTGAGGACTTTGTTGCATGACAAAACGTGTGACTCAGCGATCTCGCTTAGTATGACGGGGGCTTTAGTGCTGCAGTTTTTCCTTGTTGTAATTGTTTTTTTTACCTATTTCTACCCCCTTATTCCTTCATTGTCAGCTCTGACCATACAGAAGTCAGAGGAGGTCACAAATAGATGGAGAATACGTAGGTGTGAAGATGCACTGAACATTTTGTCCACCCCAATTGTGCACTGATCTTATGTTCTTGGTGTGAACAGTTGTTTTTCCTAAAATAGTCTCTCTAATAATATGTTCACTTTAACAGCTTTATTATAAATTCTAAACACCCAACCCCTATTAGTCAGGTATCGCGACACGTGACCGGGGCAAAGCTATAGTATCATTGACATCTTTATGTACAGTGTGGTTGAACTATTATGCCTGCATAGACAGACAATAGAGCAAGCTCACATTCTGCTGTTGATGACAGTGGTCAGACTCATGGCTGTGGAGTCGGATTCAGGGAAATTGAGGAGTCAGAGTTGGATGTTTGTCTTACCGGCTCCACAGTCCTCGTCAGACCACCACCCACCACACCATGACAGTCTATCCTCAAGAAGGACTTGGAGGTGTTTTACAAAAATTCACTTAATTCACTTTGCACATTGGTTTATTAGATGAGCATAAAACCCCAAAGAACCCATATTTTATAGGATACTGTCTAATATTATTTGAGTACAAACTGCAGTAAAAAGTCATGGATTCATCAACTAAAAATATCAACATTGAGCATTCGGCCCTCCTCAATTTAGATGACACATCAATAGAATTAATTAAAGCTGATGGGCCCAAATAAAAATTCTGTAACAAATTAAAGATCCATCAATGAAATGGTTAAATATGGTTAAAATCTGATATGTTTGGTGAATTATGGCCATCCACTGAAGCCTGCTGGGTGAACATTAATCTCCATTTATTGTTATCGGCCTGCACGTAGGTTCTCGTGCTTATTGCAGACGTGTGCTCGCTCTCTTTCTTCGCACGCTGGCTTTGAATTTCTTCAAAAGATTCAGCGTTTGTGGCAAAACAAGACTCATTTACTATAGAACGAGAAGAATCAGCATGGTGCCAAGCACTTCTAAGAATAAGACCCTTCATTTATTAAGTTAATAGGCTGTAACGGCCTTAAAGCTTAGCACTCCTAAATAAATATAAACCTAAACCCTTGTGAATGTAAGGATTCTCTCTGCACTAATGAGATATAGGACAAACCAAGCTATAGGGCACTTACAGAGTTTGTAGTTTAAGAAGCTTATGTATCCAAGAGGATTAGTACAAATGCTTTGGTGTAGAACATCAAAAGTCATAGTTGTAGGAACCATTAAAATACCCATAAATATTCCTATTATAGGGTTACAGTGAATGACTTGGGTTAGATGATTTACTTTGACAAGGGTGCAGATTGCTCCATGTCGAATAGCCATGCCAAAGCTTGTGTGCATCTCTCATAACCGTGGTTGATCCGTGTGATCATCTAGAAGAATTGTAAACTCTTTCTACTGCTCACTGGACAGATTTGAAAGAGCTACCGGTATTGTCGTGTTCGTTAATTGTTAAAAATTACAAAGGGATTGTAAAAACAAGCAAATTTGCAGTGTGTTTATCATATAAAATCAATTTCATGTTTAAGAACACAGGGATTTTTAATTTTGTTGTTCCGTTTGTTGCCTAGAGAACCAGCTAGTGTTGCCGTCTACCGTAGCAGCGGTGGCTGAATTTTCTCAATGTGACCTAAAGTTGGCTGTGTAGCTAGAGCTCACTGCTCACCCCGGATCCAGCCAGCTTCAGCTATATTCTACTTCTGCATTGCTACAGAGGCAAAGCTGCCTCTTCTTGCAACACCAGAGAGCACACAGTTCTGGGACTATGAGGCTGGTCCAAACTTTAATCCAGCAGGAGCAGTGGCGTAACTTCAGGCCCAGGGGCCCCGGTGCGGAAGCTCCAATGGGGCCCCCAATTATTACAAATCTTTAATCGTATTAGTCTTTTTCTTTAGGCCAAAGGGACTTTTGGGGCCACCCTAGGCTGCAGGGCCCGGGTGCGATCGCAACCCCTGCACCTATTGTAGTTACGCGCCTGAGCAGGAGCATACCAACCTCCAGACCAGAAAGTAGGAAGCCTGGGGAGAAGTGCACTCCTGTTGAAGATGACACAACATCTTAAAGCACCACTCCAGTATTTTTGTTGTTTTAGTGGATCTTTTAATCTAGGTTCACTGGCCACAATATTATACCTACCCTACAGTGTTTTCATCTTTTATCGGCGCCTTGCCTGTCGGTGTCAGGCAGTTTGATGGAGCAAGCCAGAGGTCACTTCTCGTTCTGGCTCTCATAGACTTGCATTGAGAGCTTGTGATATAACGTCTGACTATCGGCATTCAGACGTTACGGGCACAAAATGGTGCCACGGGACCATAGTGGCAATGATAAAAAGTGAAGGGTATGTATAAGGTTGGGGGCAGGGACTTTAGACTAAAAGCACCACTCCAGGTAGAATAATGCTTAAAAGCTTGTCTTATAAATCTAGAAGTATATTCAAGTAAACAGAAAAGTAGTCAGTTTTGTTGCTCGACCTGAGATCGGTGCAAGTATAGAAGAGTAATGCAGCTATGCACAAACAGAAGAGGTACAGACTTGTGTGGTGCCACATCAATCCATTAGGTCCTAAATCCTGAGTCTTTACAATAACGCTCAAAAGTTTGCAGCACTTCAACACCATGCTCTTATGCAATGCCTAAATTCTATGATGTCAAACAGTCATAATGAAAACATCCATCTTAGATTGCTACATATGAATGTTTTCATTATAAATGCTTTTTAATACATCTTTTATGATTATTACCAATAAAGATCTTTATTTTATTTTGTATCTGTGGTTCTACACCATACACTTTATTTATCAGACAAGTAACCATTTTCCAGAGCAGCATGGAGCAATAGTGAATATGCGAACTGTGGCAGGGTTGTTGAATTGGATCTATGTGCTGGCTGAGGTTGTATGACCTCTTGCACCATGGTCAGTTCCACTTCTGCTAGGCTATGGTCCTTTTCCTCTCGGTCCTAATGCTGATGGTTACTATTACATTTGTTTGACGTTTCTGGGCTTTATCCTCCTCAGATGTTTTTCAATGTCCTGCTTTGGTTTGTCCTATCATCAGACTGGGTGGGGATATATATGTTCTCTCTTCGCTGCAATTCCTTGCTGGCTATAGTTCTGTGTGGACCTGTTTCTGCGATCTCCAGCTCTTTATATTTTGGATTTTCCATGGAAGAAAACACAAGCTGAGTGTCTGCTTTTGTCTGTGTATTTTCCTTCCAGACCCTTTATTCTTTCACCTTATTTTATTCCCATTTCAGTTTAGCTCACATGGGATTTCTGTTTTACTGAACCCCTTCATCTCCTCTTGTACGCATTGCTGTGCAGCCTCTCCTATGATTCCTCAGGAGGCAGAAAAGATACTTTGATGGTCATTTAGGGAGCCTGGTCTAAGGCGCTGCTGTTAGTTGTGCGGCCAGGGTCTTTAGTCTGTACAGGGACCCCGTTTTGTGCGGCTGCACATTCTCCTTTTCCATTTCCCATTTGTGTGAGTGTTATATGTTCATAACAAATGGAACAATAGAACCTGACTTAGATGACTTTGAACTTGCTTTTCCTGGATAGTTAAAGAGGACCTGTCACCCCCTGATGCATGGCAAACTAAATGCAGCACTGAATGCAGCATGTCTGCTGCATTCAGGGAAGGGGTCCCCCATGGCTCTAGCCCCCCTGTAAGCTTTAAAAAAGACTTTAGAAACCTTACAGTTAAGAAGTCATCTGGGTGGGATCTTATTACGTGGTCCTGGCTGCTGGCACAGACTCCCTGCCTTCTCCTTGTGTGTTCCGCCCTCTTGTGTTTGCCACGCCTCCTCTCTCTTTCTGGGTCTGCCCTCCTCTTCTGCACTGACGTCACACAGAGCGGAGCAGAAGAGGAGGGCAGCCCCAGCAGAAGAGGAGGCGGCTGCAGACAATAGAGAGGGCGGAAACACAAGGAGAATGCAGGGAGGACTGTTCCAGCAGCCAGGACCTCTTAATAAGATCCCACCCAGGTGACCTCTTAACTGTAAGGTTTCTAAAGTCTTTTTTAAAGCTTACAAGGGGGGCTAGAGCCATGGGGGACCCCTTCCCTGAATGCAGCAGACATGCTGCATTCAGTGCTGCATTTAGTTTGCCATGCACCAGGGGGGTGACAGGTCCTCTTTAAATGGTGGTGAGTGGAAGTTTGGCATTTTATTGCAGCGTGGTGTTGATATGCTGCTGACTTTTGAACCTTGATGCAGAAAAGGGAACGGAGTGCTCCTTCTGCTGAGAAATGTCTTGTGTTCCACACTAAATATTTCTCTTATTCCTTTACATTGTTCTTGGGTGACGGCTTTAGCGATCTTCACTCAAAAATAAAGAGAAAAGGTTGAGGAGCATTTAAAAAAAATCTCACATTTCACTAAAAGGGAATCCCAAGTGGACTATTGGTGTTGTTGTGGTGCAAGCTACTATGATTTCCACCTACATATGCTTGAACAACTTAACACATCATCTATATAACGCAGTCAGCAGTTTTCAGTAGTCAAAATCACTGACAATTTTTAAACCTTAAATATGTTGTGGAGCAGCCATCTGTAAACTGTTTCACTGCAATGGGGCAGCTATAGAAGGGTAAAACTGATTGCAGGGACAATTATACCCTGGTTGTAATATTCCGAAAAACAAAATGTGCCACCTGGAGTCAAGGACTGTTCTGGAAGAGACATCACTACGAAGGCTCGTAGATCTGCTGTAGGTCATGTCCTTTCTCTGACAGTCACTGCCTGTGTGAATTGGTGGAAAACACACAGGATCATTGATGTCATTCTAATCAAATTAGTTTCTACACACCTTTTTTAACTGTTTAGTACTCTGTCCACATCAAGGGAGAGTCATGTGCAATAGACTAGGGATGTATGCGTTACCCTTTACCAGGATAGCCATGGTCACCGGTTAATTATTAATCATATACCTTTATGATTCATACAGATGGATACAAATGATATAAAGTGCCACATACCGGTAGTTCAAAAATGCTGTCATCTCTATTGACGCCTGGTTTAGTAAGTACTTGTGTTCCTTATAAAATATTAGTTTGGGAAAATCTTTTCCTGTAACAATCAGTTGTTGTTATTCCTCCTGGAAATGAATGAATGAATGAATGAATAAATGGCAGCTGAGCTAATAGGAGGTGTTTCTGAGCAGGCAGGTACTATGAGCGTGGATTGTAGACTGTCAGAGTGTTTAGGGATAAACCACATTAAATGGGGATAGCATTACAATTTTCAACTTATTCATACATTTCCCCAAAGAATAAAAAGGCACAACACAATATACAGCTCAAAAGCAAATGCTCCAGAATGAATTAGGAGAGCTGGCAGGCTTTCTGTAACGTGATGCTGCTTGAACAAACTATTTAATGAAAACTGAGCCATATTCGTATGTACAAATGGGGTTTGCATTTTAAAGGGAATCATTCGATAAGTTCAACACCCTTACGGTACCCCCCTCATAGGCGTTTGAAAGCTAATACTGTAGTAACTTTTATATCTTCTATTTGTTGCTACATTCCAGAGAAACTAGCATTTTAATTAATATTTAAATATTTATTATGGTATGTGCTCTGGGTGTGATAGAGCGCTTCCCATCTGTTGCCTGCCAAGATTGTTTACCCTCCATCACCGGCCTCTTTAGCTTGACTGATAGCTTTCCTTGCCTGGTGTCTGAGGTCACATGAAGAGCGAGTCAATAATCAATCTAAAGAGAATGGTGTTTGTAGGGAAACACACCTAGGAGGTGCTCTGTCATGCCCAGTGCACTTAACACCTTATTTGAATATTAATATGATTAATTCTCAGAAATGCAGCAACAGATAAAAGACATAAAAGCATCGATAGATTTAGCTTTCACATACCTTCATGCCTATATTTGCAGTTTGGGGGTGACTAAGAATTGTGCTTACAATTATGAAAGGGGTTTTCCATTTTCAGAAAACCTCTGTTCCATCTTCAATTCGTTTTTGTTCTTTAAACCCCTGTGCTTTATTTACTTTCCAACCCTGAGTCTTTGGCTGTCTGCATAGATTGCGTTTTATTTTGTGTGTTTGTAGGGCAGTTTTGTCACAAATCTTCATGCCTATCCTTATGCCAGCAACGTCACTGATAATTCTGAAGTGTCATACACATGTTGCTTACTTTTGACTTGCAGATTTGGTGCAGAAATAAATATCCAGCATATCAATTCTTGAAGCCTTTTTTTTCAGCGTATTTCCAATCCAAATGCATGGGGAAGATGCATGAAAAATGCATCAAACTTTCATTGTGTTTTTTTTTTGCATTTTTCTGCCACAAGAGATGCGAATTTGGTGAAGAAATTTCTGCAACCCAATACTCAGTGTAGCCTTTGGTGTCTGGTATTGTCTGCAGTGTTGAGTCACATCGTGAGCTGTACGCAGCAGCTTGTCCCGCTTACTTGTGCAGAGCTGCCTCAGCCTTGTTATTGGAAGCCACGCTGCTGACGTGATATCAGCAACCGAAACAGTGGCAAAACTTCAGCACTGGAGAAGGAGAGCGTTCTGTGTAATGGAAATACAATGAAATCCATGCGGATCACAGTCTTCCCAGATTGCCAACACGCTCCGGTTTTCCTCTCCCTCGACTGAAGTTCCATCACACGGGGTTTATATGTGGACTGGAAGTCACTTTTACAATGTAAGCCTATGGAGCGTCAGAACAGGATGGAATTTCCGGCCAGTCACAGTGAGAGGAGATATCGGAGCGTCACTGGAAACCTGTGAAGATGCCGATCGGTAACCATTTTATTGCCCTTATATTAAACAACACATATCTTTAAATTACTTTAGTAAATAAAACATTTATTGGAAATTCTTCTTTAATTTAAATCAAGGAAAACTACTCAAAGCAGAACATTTTCTGCAGCTCATCAATATTTTATCAGAGCAGAAAAATAGAGCGGCAGCACATTGACTGCAGCAAGTGACATAACAAGTCACATTAATCTCCGGGAAATACGGCCCTGACATCACTGGAACCGCGCCACTGTGAGAGGTGAGTATCCAATTGGGGTCCTGAATTAAATGGAACCTGTCATGCATTTTTCTATATTAATCTGCCCCCAATGTCTTGTTACAATGTGCATGACTAACATGGTGTTCTCAAACAAAAGTTCCCCTTATTTATCTACAATAAACACTTTTTAGCATTAGGTGATGACATCACAGACCTTCTGTATCAGTCATCAGCGTGGTGCTCCATACTGTTTCAGTCACAGTCAGTCAGGCTCCCTTTATACAGTATACACGCCCATAGAAGTCTGGTTGATTGTAGTGACTGGCCCGACCATCACGGTAATCTCCTAGTAAATCCCATGATTGCTCCCTGCGCGCACACACTGCATCTGTGTCATGTTTGGGAGGCCAGGGTAACAAGAAGCAGGATGGAGATGGACGTAGGGAGTCAGGGGAGCCTACTCTGACCTTGATACTTGGTTCCTGACTCACCCTGTTCTTGGAGGTACCTCTAAAGGTGAGGAGGGCCGAGCCGCCACCCTAAATCCCTGAAGCTCCTGAGAAGACCTAGCCACAAAACCCCTACCTCCACCCACAGACCACGGAATCCAGGAACCTCCTATGGAGAGGAATGCAGCAGCTTCGGATCAACATCTGCACTCTACAGGTCACAGAACAGGAGTGAGCTGAATCAGCAACATCAGGAAGATGGAAACTGACCTATTTATGGCCGAGGGGTGCAGGGCAGACATCTCAGACATGCCCCTCAGCTCACCTGATCCATGAGTCACATCTACCAAACAAACATTCAGCAACCTCCACCTGCAGAGCCGCACACTGAATGTGGAAAAAAGGCTCAGTTTAACCACTGCAACAGCAATCACCTATGTGCATAAGACAGGCCATGCGTGACAATCCGGAGCCTGACTGACTGTGACTGAAACAGGATGGAGCACAACGCTGATGATTGATACAGAAGGCCTATGATGCCTCCACCTAATGCTAAAAAGTCTTTTTTCTAGATAAATACTGGGACCTTTTGTTTGAGAACACCATGTTAGCGATACATATTGCATCACCAACAAAACATTGGGGGCAGTGTAATATAGAAAAATGACATGACAGGTTCCCCTTAACAGATGTTGCTGGTTTGAATTGTTGTCCCTGTTTTATCTGGTTTTGCTTTAACGATATGGCGATGAATCAAATCTGAATGTTATGGAGAGTTTTGATTTATACTGTTGTTTTTACAAGCAACTCTAAAAAAATGCTTGTTAGAGTAAATTTGAGCAAATTTAGAAAACTGTATATACCTGTTAAAAAGTTAGGATATTCCTTAAAGGGAACCTGTCAGCTTGTTTGTACCCCCAAAGCTCTCACTACCTGTCTCTTCACCTTCCTAATACATCCCTAACCATCCCTGTCTGAGCTAAAACTGTCCTATAATGTTTGTAAGTGATGATTTTGATACTTACATCTCCATATGGTAATTAGTTTGTGTGACTGCATACCGTATGTAGTCACACTGGGCGGTCTCTATGGCCTCTTCTTTCCCCCCTCGTTGCTGCTATCACGCTCTGGTGGGTGCGATCATTCAGTCAGGAGAGCGCTCACGATTCAAAATTCTTGTTCCTCCTTCCGGGTATGATGCGCTGCTGTCACGTTATTTCCGGTCATGCGCAATGTAGGGATGTATTGGCTTACAGGCAGTGTGCATTCTGAAGCCGGCCCGTACACCTAATAGCCCCCACAATGCACCAGCCCGGAAATGACGTACGTCATACCCGAAGGAGGAACAAGAATTTTGAATCAGAAGCGCACTCCTGATTAAATGATCGCACCCACTAGGGTGTGATAGCAGCATCGAGGGGGAAGGACCGAGCCCTAGAGACCGCCCAGTCCCAGGAGTTATCATACGGCGACATAATCATTTTCTGGCTTTCATCCAAGAGTCCCAATCATAAATCCAGAGAAGCACTTCCTGTTATGCTGTGTGCTCATGTGGCACCCCTGCTGGGGATTGCCACAGGACCCATCCGGTGCAAAGAGGGATTTACACTTTGGTACCCACAGCACACAACATCTACCACCCCAGACCTGGAGGGGGAGCTCTACTGGCTGCCTTAAGCCAGATCCCCTATAAAAGATCCAGGCCTGAGGGGATAAGTCAGTTAGGCAGTTAGTTTGCTCTGAGCAGTGAAGAGAGCAGTCAAGTCCAGTGGAGCAACTTAGAGAAGGTGCTGGAAAGACCCGGTTGCTGGGAAAAGCAAGGCCCAGAACTAAGAGACACTGACCCGCTGTGGAGCACCCCAGAGAGAGGGACGGAGGCCATTGGAGGAGTAAGGAAAAAGGACAAGGGACCGTATATAGGATCCCTTTAGCTCACCCGGACACCGAAGTCCGACCCTGCAGGAGAAACACTGAAGCAGGAAAAGCCCGGAGAAACCAGGAGGATTTATTCCCCTGAGGTACTAACTTAATAGAGACACTCAAATCTGACCAAGCACAGGACCAGGGGCCCAAGAGGAGTATAGGGACCCCACAAAAGGCCCTCATTGTCGGTTAAAGAGTAAAGCCCTGAGAGGGAAGGAAGCGGAGAGTTCAGCTATAGGCAGGACTTACCCAAAACCACCAAACACAGTAGTAGAGGAGGCCTCACAACTCTCAAGGTGAAAATCCCAAATTGCACCGAGAACCTGGTACCCCATTTGGACTGTACCTGTTACCGGACATTAGTAAAAGGTACCAAAACAAAGACTATTGTGTGTGTGAGTCTGCTTCCCCACCGCTGCCCACCGCAAGCCGCTACTACGACTCCCCTCATCCACCCTCGCTGCCCTGAGGTAAAGCTCCACCTGTGGAGAGCTGTACTACACTGAGCTGCACCACCTTCACCTCAGCGGCCGGCCGCAGCGCTGGTGTCCACCGTTACCAGGAACCACAGGTGGCGTCACGACATTACTACCCCCATACTCATCACCATTTCCCCTTAATCACCGTCACTGAGGGTCCTGGGCACGGAACCGACCAGCCGTGATCCCCCGTCGAAGCAGCCTTCCTATCCCGGGATCCGAGTACCCCCCTACCCTGTCAACCGCCTCACTTACGATTAGTAAAAGCAGCGTTTTGGATGCAGTGTATTGCCGCTGCGTCCAAAACACTGTACTGTACAGTACAAGCATAATGGATGAGATTTGTAGAAATCCTATGCGCTCTATGCTTCCCCCGACCACAACGTGTTCTCACTTGCAGTGCAGGTTGCCGCACTCCTGCATCTTCACAGCATGTTAAAGAGGACATCTGGGATTTCTCCCCCCAAAAAAATGTGCCTAAGCACTAACAGGCAGGTAGTTGGCACCTACCTGCCTGTTGTGTCCGGCATCGTTACCGTCTACACGGAGCGGTCTAAGACAGCGAATGCCGGCGATTTTGCCACTTCTGCTGACGTCACGTCAACAGAGGGGCAGCTACCCCCTTTGTCGACAAACGTCCTAGCTGGCATCATGCTGATTGACAGTCGGCTCCACCAATTATGTAGCAGGGAGCCAGATATCAATCAGCAGGGGACCCGCTGTCCTGGCCCTTCCACAGGGCAGGGCAGAAAAGCCGCCTCTGCTCTTCTGCTTTGCTCTGTTTACCCCGCAATGCTGCCCCTGGAAGGAGTGATCTGAAACTGCTCTGTGCCAGGGTGAATGTCGATGACTGGCACTAGGCACAATAGGCAGGTAGGTGGCAGCTATCTGCATGTCAGTGTTAGTGCTTAGGCATGTTTTTTTTTTAATAAAAATCCTGCATAACCCCTTTAATTTCATGCTGCAGAGTCAGAAGTGATAACCATCGGCTGCACGCAGGAAGAAGCCACCTTGCACCCACTGCAGATCGTGAGTACAGGGTGGCTGCAGTCTCCCTGCAGGTTCAGATGCACTGAGTGCAAGACTTAGTGCCTCCGGATCAGGAGCACATACCCTTATCCTGTTCACTCCCCCAAAATGCCAAGAAATGCCAGCTAGAGAGTTGCCCATTAAATATTACAACCACAATGTCCTTCCAATACAGCGTGTATAACACATTCTCCATTGTCCTGCACTGCTGTCTGTAACTCACATGCGGGAAGTCATTGCTGGGAACGCATTTACAATCTCTCCTCTGAGTATAATAGAAAATAATGTGCTTTCCACATTTAGACTGTGTGATATAATCAGACCTTATTAAGAAGATGTATGATACAGCCTTAATGGTAAAACCAGGACATTGTTAATTTACCCCCCCCATCACTTCCATGTGTATTATCATGCCTTGCCATTTGCTATGATTGACTTTATTATGTGATATGCTCTACACAACATGTGCTTTAATAAATGGTGCAGATATTTTCCTTTGCTATGGTTCTGTTAATCACACAAGTGAACTTTCATCAATCAATGATCCTTTTCTCCAAACAAATCGATTCAGCGATGGCATGCAAGAATGTAATGTGTAATGTGGATATGATCATACATATCCGTGACCATAGTTGTACTGTGCAGTATATGTATAGAATGCCCAGATGATTAGTACATTCATCTGTCATTAATTTCTATTCATTCATGGATTCAATGGTTTACTACTGAACCCATCAAGGGGATTGAATTGTAAGGCTGCCTTCACACCTGCGTTTGCAAGCGCAGCGTACCGAACGCAGTCAAACGCTTGCGCACTGCGTTCCTATGTTTAACATGGGAACGCATTTGCCTGCGTTCGCTTGCGTTTGCGTTCGAATACGTACAATTTGTGCACCCTCTGAACGCAGCATGTTGCATTTTTTGTGCAGTCGCGGGCGTTTGTTTTATCTGCAAGCGCCCACAAGCGCCCAAACAATGCATTGATTTCAATGGATCTGCAGTGTTCTCCGCATGACAGCGCAGGAGAACGCTGCGGATCACATTGAAATCTCTCCCGGTGGCCGCCGGTGATCAGCGGCAGCCATCGGGAGATCAGCTGGAGCCTCCACTGATCTCCCGCCGGTGTCGGTGTGGGAGATTTGAAGCAGCAATCAGCTGTTTCTTTATCTCCTGCACCGATATCACCTATTTGGTGTCTCCGCTGCGTCACATCAGTATGGGCTGCGTTTGCGTCTGCATGCCATACGCATGCAGACACAAACGCAAGTGTGAAGGCACCCTAAGCAAGGGCAGATACCCATACTTAACAAAAAAGGGTTTTCTGTTGTGTACAGCTATACTCCTCAATGAAGTTGAACAATGTAGGTTCTGGTCACATTTTTGTTTTTATGCCTATGGGTATAGCATGGACTACATTTGCCTTTGACTCTTTAACAAAAAGTATTCCCTCTTTACAGATAAGGAGCGCAGACTATGGTTTCCTGTAACGTGAAATAAAAATCTATAGTGATGCTGCATATGGTTTAATGGGAACATGTCATGTTTACTCTGTTTTTAAACCGTCCCCCAATGTTATTTAGATCATGCAGTGTGCATCACTAACCTGGTTTAAAAAAAATCCATGTATGTATCATAAAATAAAGTACTTTAGATGTTTGCATTAGGTACCTGCACAAACAGTCATCGGGGTGGATACTTCAGCTGGTATCAGTCACATCAATCAACATTCCGTCATGCAGTTTTTTAAGTTCCGTCCCCCAAATTGTAATATAATAATATCATATCACTTAAGGACCTGCTGAACTTTAGTAATGCTGTAAAAAAGGGGTCCCCAACTCCAGGCCTCAAGTGCTGCCAACAGTGCATGTTTTCAGGATTTCCTTAGTTGGAATCATCACCTGTGCAGATGACTATGTTAGCACCTGTGCAATACTCATGAAATCCTGAAATCCTGCACTGTTGGCGGCCCTTGAGGCTTGGAGTTGGGGACCCCTGCTGTAAAAGAACCTGTAGTGATGTCATGGCAATGTGACCGTAATGGGCAGAGCTAAGTCTACATTTCCTTCATGTCAGTCCAGCTAAGATCCATCCATTACGGTCACATGGACGTGATCGTGACATTACCACAGATCCTTCTATGTGAATTTTTGAAGGTCCTTCAGTGATGTTAATATGCTGGGGGGGGGGGGGGGGGGTTGTGACTATGTTTAAAAACCTGCATAATTAAATGTGGATTGATGTGACTGATTGCCTCCCCTATGATTGTTTGTGCAGGTACCAACATCTAAGCATCTAAGGTGCTTTTTTATAATAAACACATAATTTTTTTCTTTTAATCAGGTTGGTGATATATAACAATGCATGATCCAAATAACACTGGGAGCAGTTTAAAAACAAAAAATGACAGATTCCCTTTAAGCTCTTGCCAAATGTATGCTCTTTTAGAATACACTTATGCACCATGTTCCAAATTGTTATGCAAATTTGTTTTAAAGGGAACCAACCACCCCCAATGACCCCCCCGGACTATTAATATCAGTCCCTACACACAGCACATACATGTGCTGCACTGTTTTTTGCTAAATAAACTGTTTTTTAAAACTAAAGATAATGATTTTTAAAGTTTAAAACGGAACGACGGTTGGGCGGGACTTATCTGTGGAAACCGCCGAGATCTGATGTCAATCATCTTCCCTGTCTCCCCTCGCAGCATTGAAGTTCAGCCCTTTGTGCAGCGTCACAGCCCTGTGCACGGGCTCGCATGCCCGTGCACACGTCATCATCTACAGCCGGGAAGCGAGCGCGCGCTCTGTCTTCCATAGCCGAGCGCAGGAAGACAGAGCGCGCGCTCGCTTCCCGGCTGTAGATGATGACGTGTGCACGGGCATGCGAGCCCGTGCACAGGGCTGTGACGCTGCACAAAGGGCTGAACTTCAATGCTGCGAGGGGAGACAGGGAAGATGATTGACATCAGATCTCGGCGGTTTCCACAGATAAGTCCCGCCCAACCGTCGTTCCGTTTTAAACTTTAAAAATCATTATCTTTAGTTTTAAAAAACAGTTTATTTAGCAAAAAACAGTGCAGCACATGTATGTGCTGTGTGTAGGGACTGATATTAATAGTCCGGGGGGTCATTGGGGGTGGTTGGTTCCCTTTAAGTGTCATAGGGGTTTTTTTTTTTCAATGAAACCCATTAATGGTATTGTGTCTCGGGGTTCTTTGGATCACTGAAATCAATATCAGATACCTGTGATAATTAGTTTGACAGGTGAGCCCAATAAAAGGAAAACTGGGTGTTCCACAATATTACGCAGGCCACAGTTTTCAAGTAACATGGAAAAGAAAAAGGATGTCTCTGCTGCCAAAAAGCAACAAATAGTGCAATGTCTTGGACGAGGGATGAAAACATTAGATATTGCATGAAAACGTAAGCATGATCATCGTATTGTGAAGAGATTTGTGGCCGATTCTGAACACAGACGTGTTCGTGCAGATAAAGGCAGAATGAGGAAGGTTTCTGCCAGGCAAGTTCATAACAGTCTTGTTTACTGATGAGTGCTGAGCAACCCTGGATGGTCCAGATGGATGGAGTAGTGGATGGTTGGTGGATGGCATGGCCACCATGTCCCAACAAGGCTTCGATGTCAGCAAGGAGGTTGGAAGAGTCATATTTTGGGCTGGAATCATGGGGAAACAGCTGGTAGGCCCATTTAAGGTTCCTGAAGGTGTGAAAATGACCTCTGCAAAATATATAGAGTTTCTGACTGAGAACATTCATCCATGCTACAAAAAGCAAAAATGTGCCTTCAGGAGCAAAATCATCTTCATGCATGACAATGCACCGTCTCATGCTGCAAAGAATACCTCTGTGTTATTGGCTGCTATTGGCATAAAAGGAGATAAACTCATGGTGTTGCCACCATCTTCCCCTGACCCCAACTCTATACAGAACCTTTGGAGTATAATCAAGCAAAAGATCTATGAGGGTGGGAGGCAGTTCACATCAGAACAGCAGCTATGGGAGGCTATTCTGACATCATGCAAAGAAATACAAGCAGAAACTCTCCAGAAACTCACAAGTTAAATGGATGCAAGAATTGTGAAGGTGATATTAAAAATAGGGTTCCTATGTTAACATGTATCTTGGCCTGTTAGGATGTTTTGGAGTTAAATACCTTTTTTTTTCAGTGAATGTGACCTCCTAATGCTGCAAATTCAACAAATGAGCATTTTCAGTTCATTCAAACATATCAAATGTTTAGAAACTCTACTGTGCCTAATAATTTGGAACAGTGCATTTAGAGGTTTTTTTTTAATTTTGAAGATTATACTGTTATCATTGGGAGGTGTCTTCAATAAAATTCAATGTATACTCTAACGGGTGATGACTTTTATTGCACTCACTGTCATTTGCACCAACCATTTAGGAACATCAGAGAAAAAGAACATTTGTGTAATAATTTGGAACATGGTGTAGTTATAGTTGGCCAGTAGGAGCTACGCTGACAAGTGCACTAAATGTGGAAAAAAACAATCTGAGACCTGGGCCCTCGCACACCTTTCTTAATAATAAACCAATATTAGGCAATGTTTCTATTACACATATTTGTCTGGTGCTTGGTTGACAGAAGTGAAAAACCAAATATGACTGGCCTGACGAGTCCTGTTATATATTCTTAATTATGCTTTATCATTATTTGTTAATACCACCCAGTAGCCTGGATTTTCTTTTATATGGTGCTATAGGAATAATTCCCAGCTGTAGTTGTAATCTCTGCCACCCATACTTCTTCACCACAATTTTGTGGAAGTAGATTATTGGGTATCGGCTCCTATTCCAAAACCCCAACTATATATGAAGTTTTATTTTCAAGGCAATGTTCCATGGGAAAAAATATGTAAAGTAACCAGGGCTGTGGAGTCAAAGTCGGGGACCATTTTGGTGGAGTCGGTATAAAATGGACCGACTCAGACTCCTAAAATAGGTAATAAATTGGGTACAGTAGGTCACTGCAGAATGTGCTGAATATTATTATGAATTAAGTAAATATCTTGACTAATAATAATGATTAAAAACCTTATGTTACCATTGTACTACAATAAATGTATTACCGTAATTAAACATGAGCCACATATGAGGGAGTCGTAGTCAGGGATATTGAGGAGTCAAAGTGGGTGGTTTGGCTTCTGACTCCACAGCCCTGAAAGTAACTGATACCAGCCAAACTGCCACTGTTTTATTGTTTTATTTTACCTTCCCCGTTAGTAGAGTAGGTTACTGGTTGGCTCGTTGAGATGACTATTTGCACCTCCAGGGAAATACCGATTCTCATCAAAGAGACCCAACTATATATGAAGGCATGTTTTCAAGACAATGCTCCAAGAGAAAAGATATGTAAAGTAACTCATAACAGCCCAACTGGCACTGATTTGGGTTTTTTGCTCCTCCATCAGTAGTGTAGATTACTGGTTGGCTTGTTGAGATGACTGCTGGTAGCTCCGCGGAAATACTGAATCTCATTGAAGAGACCCAGCTTTATGTGAAGACATATTTTTAAGGCAATGCTGCATAAGAAAAGATATGTAAAGTAACTCCTACCAGCCAAACCGGCACTGGTACGGGTTTTTTGCTTCCTAATCAATAGTGTAGGTTACTGGTTGGCTCGTTGAGATGACTACTGGAAATACTGAATCTCACTGAACAGACCCAACTGTGTATGGAGATTTATTTTTAAGGCAAATAATTACAAAGAAGTTTTATTCTGGCTTTCTTAGAAAAAAATACTTGGTAGCCATTAATTGCTTTCTTGCTTTTCCACGTGGTGAACGCTCATTTATGCAGACCTCCCTTCCGTTTCACACTGTGTTTGAGTTTACGTGACTTGCAGTAGTCAATGTCTTTTCTTGTGTCACATGTAATTTCTATCTTACACAGCAATCATTATTCACAAATTGCTGCATTGGTTGGAAATTAGATTAGTGATTTCATGGTAGACCTTTTGACTAGGCTGCCACGATTGATTAGGACTGCGTAAAGAGCCATTTAGTTTGGCATCCTTGGTTGCTTAAATTAATCAGCATCCACACCGGAAAGTGCAGAAGATTTTTCTACAGATTGACACACAATGAATGAAATTCAGTCCACTCCATTCATATGATTACCTGCGGAGAGGAGAAAATGACCCTGCTGTTTTCTGTTTGTTTGCTTCATTTGCTGATTAATTGCATTCCACGTGATCTCCGAACTTCAGCGAAAGTTATTCTAGTATCAAGACTGCATATATTATTGGACGACCACAGTCGACAATATTAAAATTCTACCCAAAACTAGTAACTTGCTTCAGAATTTCAACAAAATTGTTATCCAACATAGGAAAAAAATAGAGATCCAGGCAAATAAAGTAATATATAAAAGTCAGGCAAAGTCGCTGGCACCAGTAAATCACTTTCTATAATGAAGACATGAGTATTTTGTAGGGGTAATACCCAAACATAGCGCATGGAAAGAAGTGGCTCTGTTTCTGGAAAGAAACAAGTGTCATCTAGAAGAACAGGTATTGAGGATATTATGGAAAAGTTTTGTATTGCTGTCTATGAATATTTATATATCTGTCATTTATAATATATGAATTATGTATGGTTTACTACATAAGATCTAATGCTGTTCTATTGATTTTACGTGTCTGATCATATTTGCATGGGAGATTATATTAAAGGGAAACGGTTATCTGATCCGAGTCTGGCTTCACATTGCCGTCAGATATATTTTCCTCAGAAATACTCCATTTCAGAAAAAATACAGTTAGAATTTCTGGCCAGGGACCATAGCAAGACACGAGAATAATCTGACCCCGTTCCAGATGTTTTTCCCAGTGCTTCTTCTCGCTATGGGAGAGACCTGTCAATCATCTAGAGCAGGGCCGGTTTTAGGCAAAGTGGGGCCCTGGGCAAAAGGTTAAAGTGGGTCCTAAATGCTCGCATATTGCAGCGTCACACTCAGACATTTGGGTTACATGTACAAGCATCGATATTCAGACTGGTGAATAAGTGCGATTTATAATATTCACATCATTCAGCGCTTGTTTCCGGCCTTTTTATACAAGATGATGAAGAATGATGGGTGCAGAGCAATCACCGGTAGAGCAATCTGTCCTCTACAGATTCATGTTATCTGCAGAACTTCTGCAGTTTGCAGCAGGGGATCTGATGTCGAGAGCAAAGATTTTTGTTCCTCCAAAACATCCAATCACCCGATGATGAGCCGCATTTTGCTAGTTTTTTGGCGATTGCCGACCTGTTTACACCTAGGAACTACCCAGTCTGCCCCCTAACGCCCCCTGACCTTGTGTGGCTCTGAGAGAAGTGCCGGACTGGACTCGTGTCGTTCTGCATTATGTCCCTGGCTGGATCTTCCAACTGTAAGTTCTGGAGCGTTTTCAGAGAATACCATACGTAGCTGCAATCTAGCCAGACTCGGATTCATACAGCCGGTGGTTTGGGCGGCATGAATCAGCTGACCGATTCCACGTAAAGTCAAACATTCAGATGGTTTTTAATGGCATGATTCAGTCACATGTCATTTTTGCCCTGCTATGTCTAATGTATGTTCACTTTTGTTTGCAGGATTCAAGTCATGTAGAAATCATGAAATTGAGTTAGTAGTCAGTAATAAAGCGGCCAGAAGGTAAGTAGTTGGTTTGACTTTTGTACTTGGGTATGAAGAAAAAGTACTGTTTTTAGTTAACTTAAAAAGTGCTGTGGACTAAGAAGTTATGAGCTGTCTACTGGGTAGGTGAACATGTTTAGATCATTGTGGGTCCCAGCATTGCGCCTCCACCAATTAACACAGGACCAAAGCCAGAAGGTTTTGATGATTCGATGGAGCACATACCCTAAGTCTATGGCACTAAGAACAAGGTGTATTGCAGCATAGTGCTCCAGCTATCTTCAGATGCAGATATGGAAAGGCAGGTCATATGTTCATTATGCTGCTCCATGCAACCACTAATAGTAGAAAAAGGTTTGGTACCGTGTTAGCCAGTTGAGAAAATGTTGATTGTTCTCAGTGTTAGAAACAAGATACAAATCTTGTGGTTGTGATACCTTTTAATGGCTAACAAAAATAAAATAAATGTGTTATAAGGCGAGCTTTCGAGACGACTCAGGTCTCTTCATCAGGCATGGTATGACAAGATATTGAATGAAACTCAAAATATATGCATGCACAACTAAAATGATTGGACATTTGACTAAATAAACATTACAAAGGCTGGACACTTGGCAAAATAAACAAAGCAGCCTTGAGAGAATCTTCAATCAGGCAGGCCCAGTGGTCATAAAGTCTTTAGGACACTAATTTATAAGAAAACTTGGTGTCTAAGATTTCCATGTCTTTGAACAACATTGTTTAGACGTGGTAATGAGCCATAAACCCATCAGTGATGTTCAGTCCATTCTGTATACAATTGAAACTTCTAATTAGCTTGGATTCACAGACTCTTAGATGTTTTTGGGATTTGAAATTACCTCTCAAAATTAAAACCTTCATATTGTCAATGTTATGTCCCTGGCCAAAAAATACTCAGCTACTGAAAATTGATTTTTTTTTGTGTGTAATTGTGTGACGATGAGACCTCATCCTTGCTCTTAGACGTTGTCCAGTCTCCCCAACATAGAAAGATCCTACTGGGCAAATGGTGAACATAATTAAATATACCACATTGGAAGAGGAGCATGTGAAAGTCCCAGGAATCTTATAATCCTGCTGTGTGTTGGGGATCTGTATCCGGTCTCTGGTCTCTATGTGAGCACAGGTCCTGCAGCTCTTCACATTGCATGGATAAGTTCCTTTTGGTGTATCTGAGGGCATCAAACTTCGGACCATGATGTTTCTTAAATTGGGAGGCTGCCTGTAGCACAGCAAGGGAGGGTCTTTGAATATTATTTTAAGTCGGTCATCCTTGTGTAGGATGTGATGAAGTTTCATGGCAGTTTTCCTTAGTACATCAAGCTGTGGGTTGTAGGTCACCACCAGGGAACACGTTGGTTCTCTTCTTTTTCTCTGTATTGAAGCGCTTGACTTCTACACAAAATATGACAAATGGTCAAAAAGGCATATACTAAGTATGCTGGGTTTTTTCTTAAAACAAAGCATTGGTGAAATGCCGGTAGACTCAAAAGTGCATTATTCCTCTTCAGTATCCCCCGCCTGCTGCCACCTCAACTTCTGAGATATATTTCCACCCCAGCTATGTTCAGCTATCTGTAAAAAAAAATAGTAAATATGTGAATCCAACTGCGCTGCTGTACAATATACACATACAAAGGAAATTTGTGAATGCAAGTGGCTTTATTCAACGTGTTTCAAGGTGTATTCCACACCCCTTCATCAGGACAACTTCCAATCCAATTAACTGTCTGGCAGGAGAAATGTTATGCATCCACCATTATTTCCGTTTCTTTCTGATAACAATGCATTAAATCACAGAAAGGAAAGGAATGCACAAGCTCGCACCATGGAGTAATGGCACAATCACAATATTTTAGCTGGCCGGGGCAATGTCAGTCTAGGAGAAGAGGTAGCACTCGATGGGAAGTTATAAATGTATCCATATGCCCCAAATCCACTTCCAGGCTAGTTTGCATGTGGCATCTTGATTTCTTAGTGCAGACATATTGAATTACTACTCGAGATGGGCGGACCCATGGAAATTCGGGTTCTGGTGGTCGAACCGGACTTTTTTAAAGGTACTTCAAGACCAAAACTTAGTCCGAACCTCATTTGAAGTCACTGATTGGACAGTTCGAGTCTTCGCCCACATACAGCCGGCCATGAGTAAACCAATTCTGAGGGAAGGAATTTGTCATTTTATTTTATTTTACAAACACACTAAAGCTGATAACTCTGCTCTTACCCCCAGTGTGAGCCGATCAAACACTACATTCGGCTCACACTGGGCCAGCACCAAGTGTACCAAGCACTGAGTGTACCCGAGCACAGCGATGGTCGCTACTACTACCCCGAACAGGTTCACTCATGTCTGATTACTACAAAACAAGTATTATTATTTTTTCTGATTTTCTCGGACCTATACAGCCATATAAGTGGCTTTATTAGTAAAATCATTGTGGTAGGTTCTGTTTAAGAGGATGGAATTATGAGCAGGGGAGGACAGATTGGCTGGAAGTTGCCCACTCAAAAGGCTTTGTCCACTGCCAAACATTGCCTTATAGAACGTTCTCCTTGGTGAACATGTCCTTATATACCCTGATTTTGCCATTTCTGACATCATTTCTCATTCCATCTGCAGTTTAGTTTCCTACAATAACACTCTCAGTGTTGACTTGGCAGTTACCATCCATCACCGATGCAGAGCCTTGTGGATGTGGAAGAGAGAAGGAACCAAAAAACGTTCCTGTCTCCATCCATGATAAAACAGCAATTTTATAGATCTGCAGATCCCGCGTTACAATGTATACATAGATTTTCATCTAGATGAGCATTGCCTGGTGACTTTTACAGGGATAATTTCATATGTATGGGATAAAGATTGAAAACACTTCTTCTTAACCTATAAAAAGTGGGTGTAAGAGCAGGATGGCGGCTTTTCTATTACCGTGCACAGATGGCCAATCTAGTTTTTGTTTACTTGGGCTTCTAATGGATTTCTATTTTACATTTGTCATGTTTAGGAAAGGTTGTGCAGAACGGAAAGCACAGCTCCTGTAGAGCAGTATAATCGGCTGTTTGACTTACAGCCTGCTGCGCTATATCTCTTCTACCGTTACATATTGATGGGAACAAAATAGATTTACATTGAAAGCCAGCCGCCTATAACAATGATTTTTTATCCATGTTATTGAAATACCACTGTTCATAAAGTACCCAAATTGCCGCAGAAAGCTTTGAGTTTACTCAAAACTCACGATTTCATGAGGCTTTGGTGCAAATAGAATTATAAAATGCGATACAGAAAATCATCATACATTCCTTATAATACATGTTGCATATAAGAATACAGACACACTTATAATTTATGCTTTCTTAAACCCTTAAGATCGCCAACATACCTTCAATGGCAGTTATTAAGCGGCCTTACTCTTCAGTGTCAAAAAGAGCGACTCCCTACCATGTGGCCAAACAGTAGTTTATGACAATTTATAGGGCATCATTGTGTTCAGGAGAAATTGAGCAACAATTGGGTCCATTTTCACCTTTAAAGCCTTGTGTAACTGACAGATTTGCAGCTAATAATAAAATGTCATTTTTACCACTGAGCTCCCGCTCTTATGAGGTATAATATGGCTCAGTGCTATCTGATGTTTTGCACTTGGCCCAGTGTTATACTATGGGGCAGGGCTGACCACCACTTTTCTTCTCATGCAAAAAAAGTCACTGCATATTGTGATTGGCAGTGTATATTGTAAAGCGCTTAGACTAATGGTGCCGTCACACGCATCAATTTACTGAATGATATTGTTAGCGATCACATGCACGTGCGATCGCTAACAATATCGTTCAGATCACTGGTGAGCTGTCACACAGGCTCACCAACGATGAATGGACCAGAGACATCATGGAAACGATTTAAATATCCTTTCCACGTTGTCTGCCAGGCTGCGGTAAGCGGGAGCAGGCTGGTCTCCAAGGTAAACTGCGGGTAACTAGGCAGTTACCCGATGTATACCTTGGTTACCAGCCTTCTCCGCTCACCGGCTGGCATCCAAGGTACACAGCGGGTAACTAGGGTCCCTAGTTACCAGCCGGTGAGCGGAGAAGGCTGGTAACCAAGGTGTACTTTGGGTATCTAGGCAGCATGCGCTGCCTAGTTACCCGTAGTTTACCTTGGATACCATCTTCCAGCGCTTGCAGAGAGGCGCTGGGAGCTGGCTTATCGGTCATCTCCCGGTGTCACACGCAGCGATGCTGCATGTCCACCGGACGGCCAACGATAGATTTGAGGTCCTGTCCTCAAATCAAACGATGAACTATCAGCCGACTGATCGTTCATCGTTTATAGTGTCACACGCAACGATGTCGTTTCTACATCGTTCAAGCGTCACAGAACACGTGACTTTTGAACGATATCTGCAACAATATCGTTACGTGTGACGTGGCCTTTAGCCTGCACTTAGATGTCATGATATACGCCAATACAGACAATAGAGAAAATGGAGTAATTCAGTTCTCCATCGTCTCCTCATCAATGCTCTGATTCTAACATGCAAGAGTATTGGGTCACTGTAAAATGACATTGGCATAATCAGCCTGATTCTCTTGCTCTGGAAATCTACGGCCATGTGAGCAAGCTCTAAAATGTTATATTTTATTGTATAAATGTTATTAAATTTAATGAGGTACATCAAACATTCAAAGACCTGAAGGCCAAGCAGGAACAGTCTTGGGGTTATGGTTTCAACAAGTTCCATATGATGCACACTAAACCAAGAAGAGCTTTATGGATGAATGAAGCCAAGTCATTGCTGAAGAAAGACATAAAAGGAACGACCGATGTTTGCCAAAGGGTACCTTTACACGTCGCAACATTGCATGCAATTTCACTTGCAACTTACTGGTTACAGTGAAATCATGGACTCATTGTTCCATTTGTACACAGCAACAAAACAGAACAATGTGTCCATGTTTTCACTGCAACCAGTAAGTTGCAAGTGAAATTGCATGCAATGTTGCGACGTTAAAGGTACCCAAAGACTACCTTGACAAACCACAATCCTTGTGGGAAAATGTTCTGTGGCCAGATGAAACAAAAATAGACCTTTTAGCAATGCAAAGCAACAGTTTGTTTACAGATGGCGCTATGAAGCTTATATGGAAATGAACACCCTATCAACAGTTAAGCATTGTGAAGGATACATAATGCTGTGGGGTTTCTTTGCTGCGTCTGGTACTGGACGCCTTGACCATATCACAGGTGATATGAAATCACAGAATTATCAAGAGATTTTAGAGCGAAATGTCCTCCCCAGTGTAAGAAAACTTGGTTTGGGTCAAAGATCATGCATGGGTCCTCCATCAAGACAATGACCCAAAGCACACATCCAAAACTACACAGGAATGGCTGAAAAAGAAAAAATGGACTGTTTTAATAGGACAACAATGAATCCTGACCTCAATCCCATTAAATATTTTTAGGATGAGCTGAAATCTGCCATTGGGAAAAAAGAGCCTGCAAACATTCAAGAGCTTGAACAAACTGCAAAGGAAGAGTTGGAGAACACATCAGCTGAGAAATGCAAGAAGCTTCTACATGAAATGTTTGGAGGCATCATCAATGTCAAAGGGTGCAACCAAATATTAATTAGGGGCCTTTATAGCTGCACATGCTGTTTATTCTGTTTCTTTTTTTAAATTGCTTCAAGTTGACAATGTTTTATTTTTGTATTACTTTGGGCGCTAATCCTGAGGATATAACTTTGGTACATTTCCATTTATTTCTGAAGATGTTGTACAGCCCATGAAAAAATAAAGGGGTACCAATAATTGTGAGCAGCACTGTATATAAAAGTTGAAAATTGCTATTTTGTTTTCAAAATTTTCAACAAAATTCTGATATTTTCACAAATCAATGCAAAACATATCAACCTACACTTTCCACTAGCATGAAGTACAATGTGTCATACACAAAAAAAGTATTTGTAGAATCACTGGGATATGTTGGAGCATTCAAGAGTTATTACCATTTAAAGGGACGATGAGGTTTCAAACATTGGGATGGTCATTAAGGTCAGAATTGTCTGTCACTAATGGGTTAAAGTTGGATTATGGAATTGTAAATTTGTAGACACATCAATGATAATTGTGCTATAACACCTAGATATTAATCGTGTACATTTCTGGCTTCACACTGTTTACTTAAAAAAGATGATGCTTTAAGGTGCATTTATATTGCAAGTTAATCGTGTATGAGCATTGTTATAAATGCTCATTTTATGATTATCTTTCTGAGTAAATAGTCTGCTGATATCTCGATCAATGAGCAAACGCTCTTTCATTGGGTGAAATGATCTTTTGTGCAGCATGAAAGAAGTACATTGCCCAGGGTATAAACAGCACTCGCACTACCGAGAACTATTGCTGCCTAGGAGCACTGAATGATCCAGTACATAATCTTTGGTGTAATCTGCCTGTGTAAACAGGCTGTTATGCACTTACGCCGCCAGGCAAACGGGACACGATGGAAGTAGTTTACTCACTGGACCACAGGGGGGACCTGGACCTACCTAGACTAGGGAAGGGCAGTGACTGCGGGCCTGCGGCAGCTGAGCAAGTAGGCAAGGTACAAGGCACAGCTGAACTTCAGGTATATTCCACAGCAGGATTCCAGAAACAAGACTGGGAGGCCGGTACCAGGGGAGACAAATGAACAAGGTGGGTACAGGGACAAAGACAGGCAGACGTCAGCTATCACAGGACTGATTACTGGCAGAACTGGAGTTGGAATTAAAAGCTGACCAGGAGCAGCAAGCTGGACAAAACACACATGGTTAAGTTCTCATTCCTAATGTGAAAGCTCTTACGACGCCCAACAGGGAATAGGAACTTAAAATAGTAGATACTCCAAAGCAATAGGCTGGGGACACTAATTCAAGGGGCACACACCACCCCTATAAAAGTGGGGAAGTTGTGGCTGCACACACTTGACTCGCCCACCCCGGGGCCATGGGGTATTCGGAACCGGGTTGTTGTTCTGCTGGGGGAGTCACAGGGGTTGAGACCTGACTTCCATGACCCCGGGGAAGTTAGTGCTCTGGTTGAGGAATTGGTTCTAGGGAGTATTGGATGGGAATAAAGTTTATAGGGAAAATGTTCGTGACACCACCTACGGTTTTTGGTCAGTAAGCACGCTGTGCGTCAGACCTCCGGGTTGTTGGCATGGCAGCGTGATGTCGTTGCTCCCCATACGTGGCACAGTACCCAAGGGCAGATGTATTTAGTTGCGAGAGTCTGTAAGGCCGTGGTTGTGCTGGGCCTCTATGGCTCATCTGCTGGTGCAGTCTGCGGCTCCACAAGCAGGGGGATAAGTCAGTCTCACACAGCGTTGAATGTTTGTACCCGATTTACTCACTGAAGTTGCAACTGGTCACCGGGCGCTTCTCTCTACCAAGTCCAGTCTGGTCTGTTCAAAAGGAACTGGAATAGCTTGCCCAGGGCCCCTTCGTGTGCCACTCCGCACGCAGTGCCTCAATCTAGCCTCCTCTTGGACGATTGGTACCTTGTCTCCTGGCCCTAGTTCGGCTGCCTTCTCAGCGGGTGCGTCAGGTTGCGGCCACCACTCTTCTAGACTGCGTGGCCTCCAGTTCAGTGGTTCGGGCATACAGCGTTCGCTCCACGTTCAAGGCCGGGTCCCTGGTTCTCGACCAACCCCTCCGTTTGACTATCTTAGTCCCGGATCTGGGCACCCAGGTTGTTTTTGCTCTTCCTGTGCCCCTGGGGATTTTCTCCACTCTCCTTTTCACTCTTGCACACTTGGCGTCCACCTCCTTCACTCCTCCACTTCTTTTACTTCTCACTAACCAACTCACTCACTAACTACCCCGACCTGTTCTTCTCCTGTCGCCTTTGAGTGGGCCCTTCCCCCGGGTCCACTCATGGTCCCCTGGGTCCTAAGGTGTGTGGGTGTGTTTGGTAGGGCCTGGGTTTACCATCTTGTTTTCCTTTAAGACCAAGACACCACACTCGTTCATTGAGTGCAGTACCCCTTTGTGGTGATCAGACCGGTGGGGCGACATACACCCTAGATACAAACAGATACCCAGCATACCCAACATGGAGACCGAGGCCTAGGACAACTTGCAGCGGCCACAAGCCTGGCACACGTGGAAAGTTGTGCAACTCAGCAGAAGACCTCGCAACCTGTGGATGGCAGTCAGGGACCACAGACCTGGACAGTTTTGCAGTTCAGCAGAGGACCTCACAACACATGGGCAACTATGCAGTGGAGCAGCCAGTGACCGCAATACGTGGATAGTCATGTAACAGAAGACCTAATATGTGGACAACAATGGTAACCTAGCTGGATAGGGGAAGGAGCATTGGTGCAATGCCGGGAAAACAAGGGACAAACAGACCGGCGTTACACAGTTATGCAAACAATCGACGATCTTTATAAGTTTACCGATTGGCAGTCTTATCGCTGCATGCAAACATGCAGTACCTTTATAGAGAACTATAAAAACGCCTTTCATCCCTTGACAAAGGAGACCGAGTTCTCTGAAACAGGTTGGGATATACGCTGAACCAGCTGAAGGAAGTGCTGACAGACAAACCGCTATAGAGGCATCCCATAATCCAAAGTAGGCCAAAAGTGCACTGGTCTAGGAGACAGAAGTGTCTCACACTGGTATCCTTAAGCGGAGTCCATCGGAGAGGAGCCTAATAACTGGAGCCGAGAGCGAGGCTGAACACTAAGCATACGGTTCATTGGTCGGCATACTCACACGAACAGACGAGCAGACAGGATGGCCGCATGCCTGACAGTGGAATATGAGGAAGGATCTGACAGCATTTTCTAAAACCGCAGGTACCTATACAATTGAAGGACAGTGTTGTGACATCTGTTTATAAAGAGCAGCATTTTATGTGCTTTGGACAAACTGAGCCCACCTGTATTCCTTAGTAATTGATAGGGAATATTTTTAACTGTATTCTTTAAAGAGCTGCATATGATAAGACTGAACTGAGTCAATATTGCGACTCAGAATTAGCCGAAAGCAAAGAGTGACTGCTTGAGAAGTAGGAGCTTTTTTTTCCCAAAGCTCCTTTTTCTTTTTAAATATCAACTGTGTGGTAAAAACTTTTATTGTGTTTTTTACGAACAACCAGGAGGAAATGGGGCACCAGAATCACTGCTGAGCATTCAGGCCGTGCTGGATACCAAGTGAGCGCTATCTGTGTGCCAAGTCTAATAGCAAAAAAGTCCACAATAAATATCCATAGAAAAAGACGGCACTCACCAGATTTGTGCAGCGGTGGTACTTTTATATCAGGTTAGCGGTGATACATCGTGCAAGGAGGGAATAGCAGGGTGGACAACTACACTGTTTCACGCTGGTATGCGCTTCTACGGGTCCAAGCTAATGGCGGCGTGAGGTCCTATCCTCTAAATAGGAGGAGCTAAAACAACGTGATCACGTCACCAATAGAAAACATTTTTACAATTGTCAAGATTAAAAATGCAAAAATACATCAACTTCAATGCAACGAAATGGAATCTATTTCATGATTCTAGGAGGTCAGAAAGGCAGATCAACACCTGCGGCATAAGGCAAAAATTGTTAGAAACCAAATGTTCAATACATAGTAATAGATTACTTCACAACCAATGGCGTCATGTTATCGGTCGTTGAGGTTTAGGCTATGTGCACACTTGTCGGGTGCACAGCGGGTCGGCGGCTGGGCGGACCCGACAGGAAGCTCTGCAGCCGTCCACCGGCTTCCTGTCGGGTATGTGCGGCGGCTGTGCCTCGGGTTTGCGGCGGGTGCACAGCGGGTTAGCGCCGGCGGTTCTGCAGCGGCTGGAAGCAGCACATGATTCTGCTTGCAGCCGCTGCAGAACCGGCCGGTTTATAGGACATGCTCATTCTTTGCTAACCCGCTGGGAACCCAGCGGTTTAGCAACAGATGAGCATGTGGAAACCGCCGGTGTGTGCACACCGGGTGTCGGTTTCCATAGGTTTATATGTTAACCCAAAAGCCGCTTTTGGATTAACATAAATTTACATAAACCTCATGGAAACCGACCGGCGGTTTCCGCTGCTAAACCTGCAGTAAACCTCCAAGTGTGCACATAGCCTCAAGCTGATAGCAAGCGGCTCAGTGGGAAACTCCCCATAGACCACAACTTACTGCTGGACACTGTTCACATGTGATTAACCCATTGCGGGAACATACTACATAATATTCAGTGAGACAGTCTAGTTGTGAAGTAATCCATTACTATGTATTGAACATTTGGTTTATAACAATTTTTGCCTTATGCCGCAGGTGTTGATCTGCCTTTCTGACCACCTAGAATCATGAAATAGATTCCATATCGTTGCATTGAAGTTGATGTATTTTTGCATTTTTAAGCTTGACAATTGTCAGTATTTGTAAAAATGTTTTCTATTGGTGATGTGATCACATTGTTTTAGCTCCTCCTATTTAGAGGATGGAAGCTAACGCCGCCATTAGCTTGGACCCGTAGAAGCGCATACCAGCGCAAAACTGTGCCATTGCCCACCCTGCTATTCCCTCCCCGCACCATGATGTATCACCTTAACCTGAAATAAAAGTACCACCGCTGCACAAATCTGGTGAGTGCTGTCTTTTTCTATGGATATTTATTGTGGACTTTTTTTGTGTTTTTATGTTTTTTTTTATGTGTGTTTTATGTGTGGTTTTATGTGTAGTGTGAATTGGTAGACAATCCTGCAGCTCTACGGCCGGGACCTCCGGGTTTGAATACTATATGTTTGATTTATTAATAAATTGTGATTTACAAAACAGTTTCTAGTTTGGAGGAATATATTTAAAGGATATAGGGTGGTTGAAAGTTTCGCACCCCGGGGCAGTGGTACTCAGAACTGGGTCCTCTCGTCAGTCTGCAGAGGGGGAATGTCACGACGACGTGTCCCGGCTACATATGCCCAGGTGCGGCAATAAACAGGGGGTTTTAAAGAAAAAGTGGAAAAATAAAGTTTATGAGAATGTTCGTGACGCCACCCGTGGGTCAAGGTCAATATGGCCACCGCTGCGGTTTAGGCTACTGGGGATGATGGTGATGGTGGCAGCCGGGATAGTGAGCCCTCCACGGGTAGGGCTTTGTCCCCAGTCAGGTGTAGGGACGATGCGTCGTTGGGGTGCTTAACTTATCTTCCCTCCGCAGCCGCTCCACACTCAAGAGTCAGGGTACCTCTCTGCAGATGAGCGCCACTGCTATCCCTCCAGGCGGCCTCTCCTACGGCTGGAGCAGTTGGCGTGTGGCTCTGCAGGTAAGCCTCTGCTGCAGTCGCTGAAAATGACAGTCTCACACAAGTCCTGAGTTCACCGGGTATTTTACTCTACTGTACGGTTTACAGGTTCACAATCACAAACGTTCCACAGTAGTTTTAATCTTGGTCCCGGTGACCAGTTTACAGCTGAAACAGGCTACTAGTGATACCCCCGTTCTAGTCCTTTCAGGTCTCCCCTTCCTCTCCCGCACATCTACCTCGGGCCAACCGTTGCGGACTATCTATGGACGTTCCCCACCGGGAATCCTAGTCCTATATGACAGCCTTTCCTTCAGGTGCCGGGGTTTTGGATCCGGGACATGAGGATCCCGTACCCTGCCGGAGTTCCTGTGGTTGGGGCCTGGAGCTACCCTACCACATCTACAGAGCCAGCACTCTGGTTCTTTGACCCAGCCACCAGTGACCCAGGTTAATCGGGCTAACCTGGCTCCCTCTGTCTTTCCTCAGGTTCAGCCTGGGTTCCCAGCCAACCATTAGTGGAGAAGGCGGCCGGGCCCCGTTGTTCTTTACTCTCTATCACACTCAGCTGAAGGGTATCTCGGCTTGGGATCCTTCCCTCTTCCTCACTCTCCAGGCAATTCTCATCAACTTCGTGTTCCTAGGTTCTTCTCGGTCTAGTTCCTCCACCCCCTTCTCGGGTTCTGTCTCTCGTTCCACCCGTCACTTGCTCCTCCCGCCATCCCTCGCCTGATGTGAAGTGACTTAGGCTCAGGTCGAAGAGTGTGTGTGGGGTGTTGGTGTGGAGTGACTAGCTTACCTGTCCAGCTGCAGTTCTCTCTGTGGCCACCAGTCCGCAGGGGCGCCACAAAAGTAGCCCACCTCAATATATTATTTTTAGTACTAAAATATCAATTAAGAATCCTTTTTTTTTCTGGCTAGAGAGGGTGAAAGCCAGGGTGAGGTGCGGCAACTTGTAGGATTAAAGCGCTAATCAAGTAAAAATGTAATCATGCAATAAGACACTAGTGTTTTATTCCCCTCCACACCATTTCATTGAACACTTGGAACAATCGCCTACCACCTGTTATGCAAACAATGTGGAGTCCTTCACCAATATTTGCAACCAAAAACAAAGGGCAGGGAACCAAGGGCTCTTTAGTAGCCACATTATAAACCTTTTTGGCATCGAATTCCTTGGCTAAGAGACATAATGTGTTTTCATGTCAGATGAAGATATCTGCCTTCCTTGTCCAATTGAATAAGCCAATAAGCTAGCACTTCAATTATAGACCCCAAGAGCTGCATACACCGACTGTGCTGGATCTCTGACATTTGCATTAATATGGTCTCCTTACCAGCTGCAATTCTCTGTTCTGCTGAGGAATATATTTATGTTCTAGAAATCCCTTACCACATTTTGATACCTAAGGGATTTGCACGAATCTTCACATAAATAGGCAGTAAGCTTGCAGCTTAGCACCTTACACCCGCAGAATCTCACCTTGCATTATCAGCGCCAGCCTCAGCTTTTTCTTCAGGCCTTAGGAGGTATCCAGGTTTAGCTTCAATTTTTATTTTATTTCTATCAAGACATTAGTTCAGTTTTCAAGAGATATAAAAGCAATTTACAGAAAGTATCGCCATTCACCAGGAAACATTACCCTGTTTACAATTAATGGACCATTTAACCGATTGTGACAATATATTATTTCCAGCAGCTTATGAGTATTTTGTGCTAATGTTCCTCGTAAAAAGAAGGAAGATCACCAACCCAGGCTGTTCCAAGTATTCTAGGAAATGAGATAGAAGTTGCTTTTTGCAGAGGTGAAATGCAAGATCATTACATAATGGGGACATTTCAAATATATTGACTATAATTACAGAATGTGATCTTCAATATGATTCATGGTCCCTAATACGTATTATACAAAATTAGGTGCTCAGCAGAAATCGTAGTGACATATACTCTACGTGTCTTCAAATCATTAGATTCGCTACATTCACAATAATGATATGATATACTGTAGGGCTGACATCTTTTTAAGGGCCCATTATATTAACTAAAAGGCACCAAGGTATCCACTACACTGTTGTCTATGAAAAGAAATATAACAATACTAGGATAAAATGTGGAAAAAGGTGCGATAATAAGAAAATTTACAAGATGACGGGAAAAAGTGCTAAAAGATAGAATATTGCAAGACAAATGGGAAAAGGTGACGTTATTATAACAAGAGAGGGAGGATAAGGTACAGGGACATAAAATGTTGGAAACAAAGAGGACATGGTAATACAACAAGATGGATTCCAAGATAACAGAGATAAGGTTCAGGAACATGAAGACCTAAATAAAAAGAGGCATAAGGTACAGGAACAAGAGTGTCTGCAAGAGAAGAGGGATAAGGTACAGGAACATGAGGCCTGCAAGAGAAGAGAGATAAGGCACAGGAACATGAGGGCCTGCAAGAGAAGAGGGATAAGGTACAGGAACATGAGGGCCTGCAAGAGAAGAGGGATAAGGCACAGGAACATGAGGGTCTGCAAGCGAAGAGGGATAAAGTACAGGAACATAAGGGCCTGCAAGAGAAGAGGGATAAGGTACAGGAACATAAGGGTCTGCAAGAGAAGAGGGATAAGGTACAGGAACATAAGGGTCTGCAAGAGAAGAGGGATAAGGTACAGGAACATGAGGGCCTGCAAGAGAAGATAGATAAGGCACAGGAACATGAGGGTCTGCAAGAGAAGAGGGATAAGGTACAGGAACATGAGGGTCTGCAAGAGAAAGAGGATAAGGTACAGGAACATGAGGGTATGCAAGAGAAGAGTGATAAGGTACAGGAACATGAGGGTCTGCAAGAGAAGAGGATAAGGCACAGGAACATGAGGGTCTGCAAGAGAAGAGGGATAAGGTACAGGAACATGAGGGCCTGCAAGAGAAGAGGGATAAGGCACAGGAACATGAGGGTCTGCAAGCGAAGAGGGATAAAGTACAGGAACATAAGGGCCTGCAAGAGAAGAGGGATAAGGTACAGGAACATAAGGGTCTGCAAGAGAAGAGGGATAAGGTACAGGAACATAAGGGTCTGCAAGAGAAGAGGGATAAGGTACAGGAACATGAGGGCCTGCAAGAGAAGATAGATAAGGCACAGGAACATGAGGGTCTGCAAGAGAAGAGGGATAAGGTACAGGAACATGAGGGTCTGCAAGAGAAGAGGGATAAGGTACAGGAACATGAGGGTATGCAAGAGAAGAGTGATAAGGTACAGGAACATGAGGGTCTGCAAGAGAAGAGGGATAAGGCACAGGAACATGAGGGTCTGCAAGAGAAGAGGGATAAGGTACAGGAACATGAGGGCCTGCAAGAGAAAACAGATAAGGTACAGGAATGAGAGGGCCTGCAAGAGAAGACAGTTAAGGTTTAGGAACATGAGGGTCTGCAAAAGATGACGGATTTGACACAGGAACATCAGGGTCTTCAAGAGAAGAGGGATAAGGTACAGAAACATGAGGGCCTGCAAGAGAAGAGATGAAGTACATGAATGAGAGGGCCTGCAAGAGAAGGTGGATAAGGTACAGGAACATGAGGGTCTGCTAGAAAAGAGGGATAAAGTACAGGAACATGAGGTATGCAAGAGAAGAGGGATAAGGCACAGGAACATGAGGGTCTGCAAGAGAAGAGGGATAAGGTACAGGAACATGAGGGCCTGCAAGAGAAGAGAGATAAGGTACAGGAATGAAAGGGCCTGCAAGAGAAGACAGTTAAGGTTTAGGAACATGAGGGTCTGCAAAAGATGACGGATTTGACACAGGAACATCAGGGTCTTCAAGAGAAGAGGGATAAGGTACAGAAACATGAGGGCCTGCAAGAGAAGAGATGAAGTACATGAATGAGAGGGCCTGCAAGAGAAGGTGGATAAGGTACAGGAACATGAGGGTCTGCTAGAAAAGAGGGATAAAGTACAGGAACATGAGGGTATGCAAGAGAAGAGGGATAAGGTACAGGAACATGAGGGCCTGCAAGAGAAGAGAGATAAGGTACAGGAATGAGAGGGCCTGCAGAGAAAGGGATAAGGTACAGAAATATGAGGGCCTGCAAGAGAAGAGTGATAAAGTACAGGGATGCCCTGGTCTGCAAGAGAAAAGCAATAAGGTACAGGAACATGAGGGCCTGCATGAGAAGAGGGATAAGGCACATCAACAATGAGGGCCTGCAAGAGAAGAGTGATAAGGTACATGGACGCCATGGTCTGCAAGAGAAGAGGGATAAGGCACAGGAACATGAAGGTCTGCAAGAGAAGGGGGATAAGGCACAGGAACATGAAGGTCTGCAAGAGAAGAGGGATAAGGCACAGGAACATGAGGGTCTGCAAGAGAAGAGAAATAAAGCACAGGAACATGAGGGTCTGCAAGAGAAGAGGGATAAGGTACAAGAACATGAGGGTTTGCAAGAGAAGAGAAATAAAGCACAGGAACATGAAGGCCTGCAAGAGAAGAGGGTTAAGGCACAGGAACATGAGGGTTTGCAAAAGACGAGGGATAAGGCACAGGAACATGAGGGTCTTCAAAAGAAGAGGGATAAGGTACAGAAACATGAGGGTCTGCAAGACAAGGGGACAATATACTTTATCAAAACAATGGTGTACTCTACAGTAACATAAAGGACTTCAAGATATAGTTTGGACAAATTACTGGAACTAGAGGGACTGTAGGACAAGAGGGGTAACATGCAAGAACATGAAGGTCTGAAAGAAAAGACAAGAAAATGGGAATGTGAAGGACTGTAAGACAAGGGAGCAAAATACTGGAACTAGGGAGACTGACTGCAAGACAAGAGCGCTAAGGTACAGGAACATGAAGGACTGCAAGACAAGAGAACAAACTACTAGAAATAGAGGGACTGCAAGACAAGAGAGATAATGTACAGGTTATTTAAATTATGTGTATGGGCGCATAAAGCAAAGTGCCAGATACCCTGGTTCAATGAAGCCTCCAGGGACAGTCCTTTTGGGGTTTCCTTGGGCTATGTATGACTGCCATTGCAGCTGTATAGGAATCAGAATGTTTTGGGAAGCCTCGCCGCATGTCAGTTCATGCTGTAGAAAAAAGAACAGTGGGCATGGGATTCCTATAAATAATATAATAATAATCTTTATTCAGTTATATAGCACCATTAATTCCACAGCACTCTATGTACAACAGCACGTACATCAGCCCATTGGGGCTCACTATCTAAATTCCCTATGCATATGTCTTTGGAGTCCCATCTAGAAATAAGTGAACTTTCCAGGTTGGTTCAGCCCAAATTTCCTGGAGTGAGCAAACTTGTTTGGGTGCTTTACGTTGCAAAGCACTGGAACAAGCGGTTCTGCTTTGCCCAGTGTGAGCCGCGTGCAGTGTTTGATCAGCCCGCACTAGGCTTAAAACATAATTTTTGGGTGTAGTGTGTTTCCAAAATTAATTTTGAAAAAAGAAAAAAAGATCCGCCCTCCTACTTCCGGAAGTGTTTTACTTATGGTTGGGTGTATGTGGGCGGAGAGCTGAAACTGCCAATCAGTAACTTCCATTGAGATTCAAGGTCAAGTTAGGGGTCATGAATCAGTGCGCCAAAAAGTTTTGGGCTGCAACACCCGAACCCAAACTTTAAAAGGTTCGCTCATCACTAGTCCCATCCACTTGCTTGTACTGTACAACGCACATTATGAATGCGCTGAAAACACAGTGTATTCAAAACGCTGCTGATCCTGATTGTGGCCCCCAGCCTTCTTCTCAGGATCTCCCTTATTCTCACTGCTGAGTGCTTTTCACTCCTCACCCCCTTTCCCCTACATAGACTATAATAGGATATGTATTGTGACGGCAGCGCATTTTGCTTTGACCAAGAAGGTTTTGAGTTAATGATGAGTTTGGGGAGCAGAGGAGAATTGTTAATGGGTCTCATAAGAGTCTCAAGAAGCAGATTTCTCTGATAAGATCTAGTCCAAAGTTTCTTATTTTTATTTTAAATCCGGAATCCGATCATTTTAACAACTTTGTTCCACCGAAAACTGACTGTGCCTCCAGCTCTGTAGGATTTCTCTACTCTCCTGCCATATTTGCTTTAGCACGGACTTGTATTGTCAATGTAATAACCATTTTGGAGCATTTTTTAAATTGAATTATAATTATCAGTCATTAATCCTGGAATTATATATAAATTGCATATGTTTGATTCACACCAGCTTTGTCAGACTTTGCAGGCACATACGCTAATGAAAGGGCATTAGTAGCTCCCACGGGTCATTTATTGCTGGTAGAAATACAAGAGGAACTGCACAATGCAGAAGTCTAAGGGTACCGTCACATCCTGGCCATGTCGCCGGAGATATCACGGCGACGCACGGGGGCGTCGCACGTTTTTGGCGCCCCAGTCAGCGTCGCCGTGTTTTGCACGCGGCGATACTTCCGGCGATGTCACAGGCGCCATCGCCACTGGGGTGTCCTCGAACCCCAGCGCGATCCTGTAACATTGGAGCCTATGGCTCCCATCTCCTGTAACATCGGCGATCGCCATGTTACATGGGGCGATGTGTACACATCGCCCCAGAGTGCTCCCCTGGTTTCAGAGCACTGCTGAGAAACCAGGCGACCACTCAAAGGTGTTGATATCGCCTGTTTACATTAAGTGACGCACCGGCCATGTCGGCGGCGATAGGTCACGCCCCTGCGTCACCTATAAAATCGCCGCCGATATGGCCAGGTGTGACGGTACCCTAAGGCTGGTTTCACACTGGCATTTGGATCCGTTCCGTCGCCCTGCGTCCCAGTGTGGCAGCCTACAATCCGACCTGCGTCCCTATATTTAACATGGGGACGCATGGTAGTTACGGAGGCATGTGTTTACATGCGATTGCATCCCACCACATTGTTTGTATGTGGACAAAAATTGCAACATGCTACAAATTTGTCCGTCTGAGGCTGCATGAATTGTCCGCAGGCATCCAGAAGTGGGCACAGGATGCATGAGTTGAATGGCGCCACATTCTAATCCAGGACTGAACACTAGTGTGATACCAGCTTAAGAAAAGATGATCCAGCAAATCATTTATTTATGTGTAATGTCACACTATTTAAATAGAAGATTTCAATTAATAATGCCCTATATCAGTAGCAATTAGTCATAAAGTGTCATTGTATATGTCAATGGTAAGGAGGCCCTTCTTTCAGGCATACCCATCCATCTCGGATCTCCTATACACATGCAGTGCCAGCACCCATATAAATAGTAATGAGAGCCAGCCGCGGCAGGAATATGAAACAATAAAAGTCACTCTGTTTTATGAGCTCATCGTCTGATTTCAAAAGAAACGGCTTCCAGGAAATCGTGTGCCTGTGAAAGGTGACTCTTATCATTCTTCAGCATATTCCCGGAATATTTATGATTTTGCTGTATCATAAAAAGACTTAAACTTGGAGTAAACAGCCCCAAAAAATGCACCAACCTGTGAAAAAAAAAAGGCAAATAGTAAGAAAATAAGTGGAACATAAATAGCTATCTCTTACATGAACCTGTAGGCCTGTATCTCAGTCCAGAGAATAATACAGTATATATACAGTAGATGTTACATACTGTAATAATGTATAATATGTTAACTGCTCCACAAATAGACAAGATCTGAATAAGGAGGCACACATGCGATCCTGTCCTTTCCTGTCCGTGGGGTCCTGCAAAAAATAGGAACCCACGGACAGAAAAAAATCGCAATGTGAAAACAGCCTAAGGTGAATGACAACACAATAAAGCACAAATGGCAAAAAAAGACTGGAAGCAGAACACAACATGACTAGCAGAGCCATTCATACATTGTGTAGCTGTGCAATGAGGCATGTAATGGTAAATGATATCGGATAGTAACTACAGTTTTATCATTGTCATTTTCTAGGCCCAAGTGACACAAAATGATAAGTTAGGCTACTTTCACATTGCGATTTTTTCCTATCCGTGGGGATCCTATTTTTTGCAGGACCCCAGGAACAGGATCATACGTGTGCCTCCTGGTGCTATTTCTGTATCCGGGTCCGTGATTATCACGGACCCCGACACAGAAAGGGCACTTTCACTTCCGCAATGTATATACATACATTGCGGAAGTGAAATTAAGTAAAAGAAGGGTTGAAATACAAAAAAAAAAATCTCCTCACCTCTCCGGCGTGTCCCGTGATGCCTCCATCTAGCTCCCGACAGCTTAAGGACCTGGCGGGACAGAGCAATCCGATCAGCTGATCGGTCACCCCGATCAGCTGATTGGCACATTAGCTGAGCGATTTAAACCCGCCAAAACCGATCGGCATGCGGGTCACATAACCGCATCAGCTGAGCGGTTTAAATCTCCCGCCCGCCGATCGGTTTTGGCGGGCGGGAGATTTAAAGCGCTCAGCTGATGCCGGTTATGTGACCAATCAGCTGATCGATCGGGTTACTCCGCCCCACCAGGTCCTTGTCGGGAGCTAGATGGAGGCATCGCGGGACACGCCGGAGAGGTGAGGAGATTTTTTTTTTTTGTATTTTAACCCTTCTTTTAGTCAATTTTACTTAATTTCACTTCCGCAATGTATGTATATACATTGCGGAAGTGAAATTACATGGGAAAGGGCAATTGTAGTGTACTGAGCATGCTCAGTACACTAAAATCGGGTCCGAGAAATGATCAACTGTTTTCTTGGACCCGTGCTCCTTAGGCCCCCATGTTAATGGCCGCGGATCGGGTCGGCTCCAACTTTGCAACTATTGTGCAATAATATGCCCACTGTGTATTACACTTGTACAATACTATGGGGATTATGCTATGGTGACCTTCAGTCCCAGGTTATATCTTTGAAGATGGAGGCTATGATATATAAAAATGACTTGACCTGTATTAACTTCAGTGCTAGATCTGCATTCTATATGGGTTACATTAAATGCTACCTATGAAATGGCACATAGCACTTTTGTCCTTATGTAGTGGCATAATTATACTATCTGCTATTGAGTTACGTTGTATGGGTTCCAATTGTGGCTGTAAGCTGTCTCTCCACTGTTTACTGTATATGTTCACCCTCCTGATCTGTCTGTCCTTGTATTAATTTCAATAAACTGCATATCTATGATTTGGGCTTATGATCATTTTTCTCCTTTTGGTGTGTTGTACTGGACAACGCAGTGAAAACATACTGCATCCGAAACGCTGCTAATCCTGATTGTGGGCACAGGCCCTAATGGTTTGGATGCACTGAGATTACTCAGCCTGATGTATTCAACTCTGAATCTAAACTATGACAATTTTTCAAAGTCTGTGTTCGGTACAAACACTGAACCCATAAGTCTGGTTCGCTCATCCTTTGTTATGAGATTTTTATGTTTTTATAGACTACCCAAAATTGCAGACTGGGAGCATGCAAAAGATATCTAATAATCTATTATATCATCACGAATGGGTTTTTTGCCCCTTTTGAGTCCGCTCACGCTGCGAGTCAATGTCGTCATGTGGATACGCCCGAAGCATTGGCCGCGCAGCGGGCATGGCGAGTCGCCTTAGCAGCGCGAAGCATTGGCCGCGAAGCGGCCATTGCGAGTCACAGACTCGCTCTGCTAGAATCCCGATGCATCTGCATCGGGCACCCAGCTAGTACTACATAATTGTAGATATGAAAAAAGTGGGAATGTTTAAGGAGGGGAATGATATTGATGATTAAGCATTCCTCCACAGAACCAGATAGAACAAGCAGTCATTATACTGTATGGAACGATTCACATGTCCGTGTTTTTATGTTTGTCTACAAAAAAATAGAGGTGTCCGTTATTGATCTGAGTCAAATACATCCATTCAACTCGATGACTGGATATTGTTGTTTGGGGGAGTTTGTGGGTGGGATAGGGTGAGGGGGGTGTAGGGTGAATGGGAATTGATGGTATTGTGTATTGAGATGTACAGTGCCTTCTGAAAGTATTTGGCCCCCTTGAACTTTTCAACCTTTTGCCACATTTCAGGCTTCAAACATAAAGATATAAATTCTAATTGTTTTGTGAAGAATCAACAAGTGGGACACAATCGTGAAGTGGAACCAAATTTATTGGATATTTTAAACTTTTTTAACAAATAAAAAACTGAAAAGTGGGGTGTGCAATATTATTCGGCCCCTTGAGTTAATACTTTGTAGCGCCACCTTTTGCTGTGATTACAGCTGCAGTCTCTTGGGGTTTGTCTCTATCAGTTTTGCACACCGAGAGACTGAAATTCTTGTAAAACAGCTCTCGCTCAGTGAGGTTGGATGGAGAGTGTTTGTGAACAGCAGTTTTCAGCTCTTTCCACAGATTCTCCATTGGATTCAGGTCTGGATGTGACTTGGCCATTCTAACACCTGGATATGTTTATTTTTGAACCATTCCCTTGTAGATTTTGCTTTATGTTTGGGATCATTGTCTTGTTGAAAGATAAATCTCCGTCCCAGTCTCAGGTCTTTTGCAGACTACAACAGGTTTCTTCCAGAATGGTCCTGTATTTGCTCCGTCCATCTTCCCATCAACTTTAACCATCTTCCTGTCCCTGCTGAAGAAAAGCAGGCCCAAACCATGATGCTGCCACCACCATGTTTGAACAGTGGGGATGGTGTTTTGAGGGTGATGAGCTGTGTTGCTTTTACCCAAACATACCATTTAGATTGTGGCCAAAAAGTTTGATTTTGGTTTCATCTGAGCCAGATCACCTTATTCCACTTTTTGGTGTCTCCCAGGTGACTTGTGGCAAACTTCAAATAAGACATTTTATGATATCTTTGAGAAATGGCTTTCTTCTTGGCACTCTTCCATAAAGGCCAGATTTGTGCAGTGTACGACTGATTGTTGTCCTATGGACAGACCCCACCTCAGCTGTAGATCTCTGCAGTTCATCCAGAGTGATCATGGGCCTTTGGCTGACTGATCTCTGATCAGTCTTCTCCTTGTTGGAGATGAAAGTTTAGAGGGACGGCCGGGTCTTGGTAGATTTGCAGTGGTCTGATACTCCTTCCATTCAATATGATCACTTGCACAGTGCTCCTTGAGATGTTTAAAACTCGGGAAATCTTTTTGTATCCAAATCTGGCTTTAAACTTCACCACAACAGTATCTTCGGACCTGCCTGGTGTGTTCCTTGGTCTTCATGATGCTCTCTCTGCACTTGAAACAGAACCCTGAACTATCACAGAGCTAGGTGCATTTATACAGAGACTTGATTACACACAGGTGGATTGTATTTATCATTACCAGTCATTTAGGACAACATTGGATCATTCAGAGATCCTCACTGAACTTCTGGAGTGAGTTTGCTGCACTGAATGTAAAGGGGCCGAAATAATATTCACGCCCCACTTCAGTTTTTTATTTGTTAAAAAAGTTTAAAATATCCAATAAATTTCTTTCCACTTCACGATTGTGTCCCACGATCTCACAAAAATTAGAATTTATTCTTTATGTTTGAAGCCTGAAATGTGGCAAAAGGTTGAAAAGTTCAAGGGGGCCAAAAAGTTCCACAAGGCACTGTATGTTTAAAAACTTCAATAAAAATAATCTGATTAAAAAAAAAAAATTCATCCATTCAAATCAGTAGGTATGTGAAAAAAAAAGGAACTGTACAAGAATCATCTGTGCAGTCAAAAATGGACAAAAATTGGATCCAGTACTGATGAAGCTCCTCGTATACAAAACAAAAACAAAAAACTGAATAAGGTTTCTAAAAAATGTCAGACGTTCAATTAAATGTTTGTGATTGAAAAGATATTTTAGGAAAAATCGATGAAGTCTTTGGAAACCTTCTTCCCCATCAGTGTGGCGGGCGCCGAGGCTGTGCGCTCACACTGTGATCCTGATGAAACACAGCATGAGATCACCACCGGGAATATTGCTCAGGCGCTGGGGTCATTGATCCCTATGCCTGAATGCCTCCGCTGTTCAGACAAATTGTGTCGGCAATGTTGTGTTAGAAATAAACACTGGGATACCGGACATGTTAGGATGAGGCGATAACCAAACACTGCTCGAGCTTTTCATACCTTGTCTGAAGGCTGGTGTCTGCGGTGCTCGTCTAGGGAGCCATGTATAAGGGACAGCATTCCCCAACACTTTATATGTGTGGACGGGATATACAGCCCTTGTTATTGTCACTTTTTCTTAAATGGAATCTGTCACCAGGCTTTTGCTACCTCATCTGAAAGCAACATATTGTAGATAAAGATACCCTGATTCCAACGATGTATCACTTAGATTACTGGGTGCAGCAATTGTTACACACACATTTTTGCTTTAGCCATGTAGCAAAGAAAAAAAAGCTGCCCCCGCCCACTTCCAGACTCTCTATGTATATTCTATATGCCAGAGAGTGCTAATATCACAATGCTCAGTCGAGTAATGATAAGCTACTGGTGTTAAAACAAACAAGGTATACAACAACACACTTTGTGATAAGTGATGCATGTCTAAAATTTGTGTGTGTGTTAACCCTAAATTATGCTGTTTTTGGATTACATTGCAAAAATCTGCTGATAGATTCCCTTTAAAGGAATCTGTCACAATGTTTATGCCCAGAAAAACTCACCCAAATCAGCCAGGTCAAATATCCATTGCACCCAGCAGCAGGCTGCCAGCTCCACTGGGAGGTAACACAGATGTCTGAATACCAGTGCTCTGTCCCCTGCAACCCAAGCAATGGGGGCGGTTGTGGCACCTGCGTCCAGCCATGCTAACAAGGAGGAGACTGGTGGTATCTATAGACACCAGGTCACCAAAAGAGCGTCAGACACACATGTACATGTGAAGCACAGTATCAGAGCAAAGCCTGTTGGTCACACCCATGCTATAAGGCCAGGTGGGCGGCTCCGCACCAATACATGCATCACAAATGACAGACCCCCCCAGAGGCTCAACCTCAAACTGCAAAAGGATAAAAGAGATGCAACAAAACACTATAGATGAAAATGTGAGGTGTTAGCGGATACTTTGGTCAAAATAACGTAAGCTCATCACCCACCGTCAGGGCCCTCATGCTTACGAGTCCTAACCATATGTTAACCATAATCTTGTTTAGTGAAAAACCACCAAACATTAAAAAAACCTGAAACAGGACAACATTTATACCACCTAATCGGAGAGTAGCATAATGTAGAGCCAGAGATCCTGATTCCAGCGATGTGTCACTTACTGGGCTATTCAGTGTAGTTTTGAATCACTGTGTAATTAGCTGGAGATTATCATTAAGGCCCAGTTACACGACACAACGTCGAAACGATGTCGGTAGCGATCTCGGGGGCGCACGGTCGTTTTTGGCATCATTTCAACATCGCTGGTGAGATGTCACACATCTAGATATCGTGAGCAATTAGTCAACGATCTAGTGAGCAGGTATCGTTCGCAAACCCCGCAAACGATCCCTGCTCATTGTTGTGAATGGGCGAAGTCGTCCACGACATCGTTATCGCGGTGTCACACAGAACGATGCTACCAGATCGCTTGAACGACATCTTCAGGTTTTCCAACATGTTGGTAAATCTGTCAACTCCGATCCAGCAATTTATCGCTGCAACTTGGCAGTGTCACACGCAACGAGGTCGCAACGACGTCGCTGGTACACCACCAAACCTGTGACGTATCAGCGATGTCGCTGGCGATATCGTGCCGTGTAACTGGGCCTTTAGAGGACTACTTGGCCTGCTGTCAGGTAGTCCTGCATATTCATGAGCTACTAAATCTGTAGCAGAGAAAACTAATTTTGTCAAAATGACAGCAAGCAGCTCAGTAAGTGACACATCACTGGAATCAGGGTCTCCATCTCTACATTATGCTTCTATCTGATGGGATGGCAAAAACCTGGTAACAGATTCTTTTCAAGGGTATGTTCTCACAACCCACCCAAATCCGCAGTGCATTTTTTAACATTTATGGTGCATTCTTGCATCTGGAAATGATGTGCTTTTCTAGTAAGCGTTTTTGTTTCAAATCCATTAAATTTCCAGCCCAGCTGGAGAGAGAGACAATATATGTCTGCAAGGAACAAAAACAAGCAACATGCAATATACGTCAAAATTCTCATTGACTTTGCTGTATTCAGGATAAACATGTGGATTTTGGTGCAGTTTTGTCAAAAAAACGCATTGTGTGCACATAACCTAAAACAGACGGAGGAGAACTTTTACTAAATTATACCAATTCCAAGAAAGGTGATGATGGCCTTTTTTGTTGGAACAAAGTAAAAAAGATGTTTGTGGCAGTAAATTTGTAAGAAGACCTTGATATGAATGACATTTATGCTAAATAGCAAATTTTCAATTAAAGCAGCTTTGTTTGTGATACTACTTGGTATTTGGCTTTGACAAAACTTCATATGCAGATTACATGTGTTTACCAGCCATTCTATGGGGAAAATCTGCACAGAAAACTCAGCGCACCCACATTAGAATTTGACATGTTGCGGAATTGAAACACGAACCGCAGGTCAGTTTACAGTCCACGGTTGTAGGGGTGGTAAGCCAAACATCCGACTCTGACTCCTCAATTTCTCTGAATCCAACTCCACCAAAATGGACACCGTTTCCCATACCACCTAACTGTCCCGGATCCAGTGGGACACTCCCGATTTTCAGTCGCTTTCCCGCCTGGGAGGTTACATTTCCCACACAGCAGTGAGTAGCTGCCGGCCACGCCCCCTATAGATTTTAGCTCCATGTGTCACAGTGCAGGGCCGTCGCTAGGCACTAAAATCCGGCTCATCAGTGCTCTGCCTGAGTTGTGTCTTTTTTTTTTATTAAATAAAGTTTTGTGACTCTTATGCACAGCGGGGATTGCTGGCACTGCCCTGCGCTGTAGGGCTCTGTGTTCCTCCCGCACTCTGCTCTCCCTCACCCCAGCTGTGGCCAAGGGGATTCCTCCATCGTTCACCACTGAGACTGCACTCACTGCAATGCCAGCATCAGTGAGGGGAGGGGGACGTTGATGGTGGGCGGGGCCAAGTCTGTGCAGAGGGGGGGGAGAAACAAGGCAATGTGCCCTGAGGTGAGAGAGATGCAGGCTCAGGAGCCCCCTCCCTCCTCTAATATCACTACTAGTGATGAGCGAGCACTAAAATGCTCGGGTGCTCGGTGCTCTGGCCGAGCATCTCAAGATACTCGTGTACTTGGCCGAGCACCGAGCCCAATGTAAGTCAATGAGTGACAGGCTCCGCCCACAGACTTCCGGTTATAAAACGAGTATTGCTGGGAAAGGGCGGGAGGGGGGGCTTTTTTAAATCGCTGCAACATACAACACCTTGTTGTGGCCCCAGAGGGATCCTAACAATGAATCTGCTCTCTGTGAGGTGCAGCTCACTGTGTGCACTGAAGGGAGCAGTGTACGTGTGTCAGATCGCTTATTATTACCGAGCAGTCCGAGCATCTCGGCGGTACTCAGTGCTCGCCGAGTATTCCGAGTACCGGGATACTCGTGCGAGTAACGAGTAGCGCAGAGCATACTCGCTCATCCCTAATCACTACCCGTTCAGCTGTCGGGAGCAGGAGGAGGGGGAAGAAGGAAAAGGAGGCCTTCTGTGTGTACAATCCTCTGCTGATGATTCCAACTTCTCAACACTACTGTACTGGCCCTTGATGCCCTGGAAAGATGAAGAGAGTGAGTATATATGTGTTCATACATATATCGTGTATGAATAATGGAATGTGTGATGTGTGTACATGGTATGTGTGATGTGTGTGAGATGCGTGAGTAACTTACAGTGATGTGTGGTGTGTGAGTGATGCATATAATGTGTATGAGTGATGCATGTGTTAGAGAGGTGTGCGGTGTGTGAGAGATGCGTCAGTTTGAGTGCGTGTAATATGAGTGATATGTGGTGTGTGAGTGATGCATGTGATGCGTGGGGCGTGTGTGTGAGTCATGCATGTGCGTGAGGTGTGTTGTAGTGTGTGAGTGATGCATCAGTTAGAATGATGCCTATAATGTGTGTGAGTGATGCGTTTGTGTGTGAGTCATGCATGTGCGTGATGAATGCTTGTGGTGTTAGTGATGTATGTGGTGTGTGATGCGTGTAATGTGTGTGATGCGTGAGGTGTAGAGTCATGCATGTGGTGTAAGAGTGATGCGTTGTGGTGTTGAGAGTGATGTGTGTGTGAGAGTGTTGTGTGTGAGTGAGTGATCAGTTAGATGATGGTGTAAAGTGTGTGTGGTGTGTGAGTGATAGAATGTATGTGTGTGGTGTGTGAGTGGGTGTGTGTGTGTGGTGATGTGGGTGTGTGTGAGTGATGCATGGGGTGTGTGTGTGAGTGATGGATATGTGATGTGATGTGTGTGTGTGTGAGTGAGAGGGTGAGTGTTGCAGTGTGAGTGATGTGTGTGAGTGATGCGTGTGTGTGTGAGTGATGCGTGTGTGTGACTGATGTGTGTGGTGTGTGAGAGTGATGCGTTGGGTGTGTGTGAGTGATGCATCAGATACTCGTCCCGCCTCCACATCATATACTCTGCATATTGTGAAGCCACACAAGTGCACCCAATACTCGCCCACAATGTGCAGGATCAGAAATGGTTGTAACTGGGCGCGAGACAGGGAAGAAGGCACTTGTAAAGTTGATGATCACTCCTACAGGGAGGTGATAAAAATTGCAAGGAAGGCCCGTATAGATACTATACGAACGCCTCTACAGACTAGTCTGTGTGCTAATTTACTAAGAAAATGTAAGTGTATAAATGCTTTCTTTCACCCTTGACATTACACTATGAGCTCACACAGGGATGATTAGAATAGGACTATGAAGCTGCAGGTACAGATACCGATAGTTTGGGGGGCATAAACCAGCTGACAGCTTCCATTTAAACTACTTGTGTGAAAAGTGGAGTAAGAATACATGATTTCTGTACTTACCATAGAGAAAGCCTATTGCTGTAATTGCAGTACAGTAAATTACTTGTCAGCAAAACCTAGACAGCTGCTTTATGAAGTAGACATGATGATACAAATGTTCTTTAAAAGGCCATTATAGGAAATATATACCGCTGTAGTTCTTGAAAAGTAGGACATAGTGATGGGTGACTCTTGTGCTCTACATATGTTGAATAGCACTGTCTAATGTGCCACATACAATAAATGTATAGCATTAGCTCTTATCAGTAAGTGTACAGTTGTGTCCTTCCTTAACTAATTTCTAACCCAGTATATCTCGACATGTACAACTAGACGGTAAAGGGAACCAGGCAGACAATGGCTGCATGATTGCAGCCAGGTTTGTTTTACTATGAAACAGTGTGTTCAACATCTTTATCAATGATTTGGATAAAGGAATTGAGGGTAAAATTATTAAATTTGCTTATGATGTAAAGCTAGGAGGGATAGCTAATACTAAAGAAGAGAGAGAGAAGAATCAAAAAGATCTAAACAAACTAAAACAGTGCCCAAAAACTAACAGAATGGTTTTTAACAGGGAGAAAGGCAAAGTCCTACATAATAATAATAATAATAATAATAATTTTTATTTATATAGCGTCAACATGTTCCGCAGCGCTACACAATACAAAGTTCACATTTAAACAATCATAAGAAACAATTAGAAAATACAATACAATGCCAAAAACAATACAATACAAAGCATAATATAATACAAAAATTAGAGCAAAAAATGGCAACCCTGCTCATAAGAGCTTACAATCTAACAATGAGGTGGGGGTGACAAGGTACAGGTGCTTATTGACAATGATGGTATAGTCAACTTGAGGAGATGGGGAACAGTTGGAGCAGAATAAGTGGCCACAACCCATTATTTGTGATCCACTTAAGACGGCGCGGATAGGCTATGTCTAGATGACTGACTGTGACTTCCTGAAAAGTTTCTTCCTGAAAATTATTGCAATCAAAAATTCTTTGGTATTATTATCTTCATTTAATTTGTCTTCAATAAAAAAAACACAAAAATAATTGTCCTAAAGCCAAATTGGATCTAATTCCACACCAAACATAAAAAAGGGGGTGGACAAATGTTTTGGCACTGTTAGAAAAATCATGTGATGCTTCTCTAATTTGTGCAATTAACAGCACCTGTAACTTACCTGTGGCACCTAACAGGTGTTGGCAATAACTAAATCACACTTGCAGCCAGTTGACATGGATTAAAGTTGACTCAACCTCTGTCCTGTGTCCTTGTGTGTACCACATTGAGCATGGAGAAAAGAAAGAAGACCAAAGAACTGTCTAAGGACTTGAGAAACCAAATTGTGAGGAAGCATGAGCAATCTCAAGGCTACAAGTCCATCTTCAAAGACCTGAATGTTCCTGTGTCTACCGTGCGCAGTGTCATCAAGAATTTTAAAGTCCATGGCACTGTGGCTAACCTCCCTAGATGTGGACGGAAAAGAAAAATTGACGAGAGATTTCAACGCAAGATTGTGCGGATGGTGGATAAAGAACCTCGACTAACATCCGAACAAGTTCAAGCTGCCCTGCAGTCCGAGGGTACAACAGTGTCAACCCGTACTATCCGTCGGCATCTGAAAGAAAAGGGACTGTATGGTAGGATACCCAGGAAGACCCCACTTCTTACCCCAAGACATAAAAAAGCCAGGCTGGAGTTTGCCAAAACTTACCTGAGAAAGCCTAAAACGTTTTGGAATAATGTTCTCTGGTCAGATGAGACAAAAGTAGAGCTTTTTGGGCAAAGGCATCAACATATAGTTTACAGGAGAAAAAAAGAGGCATTCAAAGAAAAGAACACGGTCCCTACAGTTAAACATGGCGGAGGTTCCCTGATGTTTTGGGGTTGCTTTGCTGCCTCTAGCACTGGACTGCTTGACCGTGTGCATGGCATTATGAAGTCTGAAGACTACCAACAAATTTTGTAGCATAATGTAGGGCCCAGTGTGAGAAAGCTGGGTCTCCCTCAGAGGTCATGGGTCTTCCAGCAGGACAATGACCCTAAACACACTTCAAAAAGCACTAGAAAATGGTTTGAGAGAAAGCACTGGAGACTTCTAAGGTGTCCAGCAATGAGTCCAGACCTGAATCCATAAAACACCTGTGGAGAGATCTAAAAATGGCAGTTTGGAGAAGGCACCCTTCAAATATCAGGGACCTGGAGCAGTTTGCCAAAGAAGAATGGTCTAAAATTCCAGCAGAGCATTGTAAGAAACTCATTGATGATTACCGGAAGCGGTTATTCGCAGTTATTTTGGCTAAAGGTTGTGCAACCAAGCATTAGGCTGAGGGTGCCAATACTTTTGTCGGCCCATTTTAGAGTTTTGTGTTTTTTCATTGAAGACAAATTAAATGAAGATAATGATACCAAAGAATTTGTGATTGCAATAATTTTCAGGAAGAAACTGAGTATTATCTGACAGAATTGCAGGGGTGTCAATACTTTTGGCCACAACTGTATAGAATGGGAGGAATAGGGCTAAGCAACATTTGAAAGCGTTGGGTACTAATAGATCACAGACTGAACATAAGCTAACAGTGTGATGCAGCATCAAACACAATTCTGAGATGTACCGTGTTTCCCCGAAAATAAGACACTGTCTTATATTAATTTTTGCTCTGAAAGGTGCACCATGTCTTATTTTCGGGGGTGTCTTATATTAGCCAAAAAAAATTGACAGAAAAGCAGCCTCCCATGCCAGTACCCTATCCCACTGCAGCAGCCTCCCATTATCCCAGTACTGTATCCCACTGCAGCAGCCTCCCATCACAGTACCGTATCCCATTGCAGAAGCCTCCCATTATCCCAGTACTGTATCCCACTGCAGCAGCCTCCCATTATTCCAGTACTGGGGCTTTTTTCAATATATAGATGAAAGACAAGTAAGGTAAAGTGCACTGAACTTAATAGCAAAACCAAGAGTGTTGAGTCGAAGCACAGGTCGGTGCAGTCATTGTGCGCTGACAGACTCTTTGTACACTCAAACCTTGGGGCTGTAGAAATAGCTGGAAATGCTGAGATTTCCTGTCTTATTTGACTTTCCTGCAACAGGAAGGTGCCGAACAGGACAAGGCGGCATAATTGCATTGAAAGCATAAAGCTGTGTGACAGCGACATGTTCTGAAAAGCCCTCTAGTAACTTCATCATTGGAGAGGTAATGTCTGAGCCCAGTGTTCTTATGGTACGTATGTTTAGTTCATTTTCTTTATAGTGCAAGAAAGCTTGAGGTGAGTTTTTTACCTATAGAACTTATTAAGCTATATATTTATTAAAATCAATTGTTAGGAAATTGAATCGTGAGTACGCAGCACCCAAAGGAAATGTAGAAACGTTATGTAGAAGTGCTGCTAGCCAATATTAATACAAACAGCAATATTGAACAATTAAAATAAATGATATATATGGGATGAAATAGGGTAAATCCATAAGTGAACAAGCATCAGTGTCACTGTCACAGTGGCAACTTATACAGCGTATAAAAAAAAATGACCTACTAGACAGACAGGCGTTCAGACCACAGTAGTTATGAGAGGGTCTAATGAATGTGTGGGTCATTTCTGAACTTCCCTGAGGAATCCTACATAGGAGGAAATGTGTCAGGAGTCACAAAGGGCCATGACAGAGTCTACAGTGGAGGATTAGCTGTGAACTGTCATTGTTAGGACCAGGGCTGTGGAGTCAGTAAGCCAAACATCCGACTCCACCAAAATGGACACCGACTCCACAACTCCAACTCCACAGCCCTTGTTAGAACACAAACATATTGGGTACCAGAGTCAGTGCAAACCCATCATTGATAATAGGGCAAGATGCTTCGACTCATTCCCAAAGACAACTGCTGTAGTATAAATACAGAACCATGGACCACTGTCAGCATAACCAGGGGCGTAACTACCACAGGTGCAGGGATTGCGATTGCACCCGGGCCCTGCAGCCTCGGGGGCCCCAAAAGTCCCTTTGGCCTATAGAAAAAGGCTAATGCTATTAAATATTTGCAATAATTGGGGGCCCCGTTAGAGCTTTCGCATTGGGGCCCTTGGGCCTGAACTTACGCCACTGAGCATAACCATACATTATACACATTATTTACTGTATTTCTCTGCGGGCCATTTTAATTTGACTAATCAGGGACCCACTTAGTGATATTATCAGTCTGTGGGGTCTTATTTCTGCACCTTACAGAACAGGATTAATCCACTGGTATCCTATTGATAATGTTTTTATGGTATTACTGATATGTCAGTCTTTTTTTATTGGACTCAGGTTCATTATTATTGAATTGAATTTAGAAAAATAAAAATGATTTATGATATAAAGCTAGAAAATCCACAAAGCATAGATCAATACTCCAGTAACAGCATATCACAAAAGTCGTCACCTCGAGTGTATTACGCCAGGAATGTGCATTAGGCTGCTTTCACATCAGCGTTTCTCGGTATTCGTGGCAGATTTGGCAGTTTTGCCTGATCTGACGGATGCCGGACACTTGCGGCAAGACTGTGTTTGACCTCATGCATTCCCTATGGGACTTGCGTACATGTGCAGCACTTGCGGTTTTGTTGTCAGGCGGCCAGTCCGGCGCTTATGGCAGTGGACAAAAACCACAGCTAGCAGCGTTTTTTTGACTCATCCCAAGTGCAAAACCACAAGTACCGCACATGACCGCAAGTCCCATAGGGAATGAAATAGGTCAAACGCAACCTTGTCGCAAGTGTTCCAGTAGGCAGCAAATGCGTCAAAATGCCGGATCTGCCGAAAAATACAGATGTGGAAGTAGCTTTAGACATAGATAATTATAATTAAGGTTGGATATAAGTCGCCCCCATAACGTCTCAGGGACATTAGGACGCCTTGTTGAATGTTGAGTTTTAAATTCCTAATTGGATTAAAATTGTCACTTCAGTGAGGAACTGAGAAACTCTAATGCCACCCAATAAGGGTAGCAATCCTTGAAGTCATAATCGACTCTTTAACAAGCCTTTTAATATGACCTAGGATTTATGCCAGATTAGGACCCCAAACTGCAGACGCTGTGTTTTGGGGTGACTGCCCCTCATCAGTGCAGTGTGTGGGAATTCTGACCTGGCTGTATAAGAGGCTAAGAGGAGGTCTGATGATGAGATGAGGTCTGCACTGATGAGGGGCAGTCACCTCGAAACGCAGCGTCTGCAGTTGGTTCTAATCTGGCACTAATCCTAGGTCATGTTAAAAGGCTTGTTAAAGAGTCGATTATGACTTCAAGGATTGCTACCCTTATTGGGTGGCATTAGAGTTTCTCACTTCCTCACTGAAGTGACAATTTGCATATAATAAACCCAGAGGAGCAATTGCAGATATAAGACTCCTTATCAGCTTATCTCTCTTCTTATGGCGGCAGACAAATTCCTCTCCATTAGGAGAATATCTAGTTCCCCAGACCTTGTCTCAGCCTCTCATACAGCCACATCAGAATTCCCACACACTGCACTGATGAGGGGCAGTCACCCCGAAATGCAGTGTCTGCAGTTTGGGATTCTGATCTGGCACAAATCCTAGGTCATATTAAAAGGCTTGTTAAGAGTCGATTATGACTTCAAGGATTGCTACCCTTATTGGGTGGCATTAGAGTTTCTCACTTCCTCACTGAAGTGACAATTTGCATATTTCCCAGAGGAGCATTGCGGCTATAAGTCTCCTTATCAGCTTATCTCTCTCCTTATCGTGACAGGCAGATTCCTTTCCATAAGGAAGAAAGCTAGTTTCCCAGGCCATAATTGGATTAAATGCATTCAAGTAGTAACAAATGTCTCTGTAAGTTATAGCTGATTATCTGCACCAATGCAAAGTTGTAGGGGGGAATGAGAATATTTCAGTATTTTTAATAGGGTAGAATAAAAAGTTATTTTTTAGATCTCACCATTTGGTTTCTATACATTAACTATGAGGTACTATAATAAAGTCCCTGGTAACCCCACCTTTACCATACCGGTACTTACTTTTAGGTTGCGTTAGAAATCATGTACTATACTTGACAAGTATCTTCTGTAGATAATAATAATAATCTTCATTTATATAGCACCAATATATTCCGCAGTGCTTCACAATTCAGAGGTTCATATTCAAACAATCATAAGAAACAGTTATCAGGAAATACAATACAATGCAAAATACAATACAATACAGAATATAATACAATACAATTACAATAATTAAAGAAAAATAGTGACAGCCCTGCTCATAAGAACTTACAGTCTAACAATGAGGTGGGGGTGACATATAGTACAGGTGCTTATTTACAATGATGGTAAGTCAACTTGAGGAGATGGGAACAGATAGGAGCAGCATGAGTGGCCACCAACCATTATTTGTGATCCACTTGAGACTGGTGGTGCGGATAGGCTATGTCTTTTTTTTTTTTAACTCAGATAAATATTTATTGACACATAAAATAGTCATATACAAATATTCACACATCAAAATTCCATATTTTCCCTATAGCAGAAATGAACCCTTCTGTATCCCCCCCTTTCGGACAGCAATCTCCCCCATTTTATACAGGATAGACTATGTCTAAATGACTTTGACTAGGGATCATGATAGGCCACCCTAAAAAGATGTGTTTTTAGGGATTGCCTGAAACGATGTAAGTTGTGGGTAGACCTAATTTCTTGGGGTAGAGTATTCCAGAGAATTGGTGCAGTTCAGGAGAAGTCTTGGAGTCGGGAATTGGAAGTTCAGATTAATGCAGAAGTGAGTCTAAAGTCACTTCCAGGCGAAGAGAGCGGGTGGGGTGATAGACAGAGATGAGGGTAGAGGGGTGCTACACTGTGAAGAGCTTTGTGGGTGAGAACAAGGAATTTGAATTTGATCCTATAGTGTACAAGCAGCCAGTGCAATGACTGGCATAGAGCGGAAGCGTCCGAGTAACGGTAGATAGGTGATCCTGCCTGCTGCATTAAGGATGGACTGGAGAGGGGAGAGTCTAGTGTGGGGGTAGGCCAATTAAAAGAGAATTGCAATAGTCAAGACGGGAGTGAATCAGGGCCACAGTGAGGGTTTTTTGTGGTTTCGAAGGTGAGGAAAGGGCGAATTCTAGAGATGTTCTTCAGGTGCAAGTGGTAAGACCGGGTGTCACGCTGGGAGCGGGAGAGACACTCAGCGTAGGATAACGACGGGGGGGGGGGATAAGGAGTCCCTAAAGCTATGGGCACAAGAGGGAGAGGGTGACCCCTAGTCTTACTGGGGCTGACCCTGTCTGCCCTGACGTCCCTATACAGTTTCCTCAACTGTCGCCGACCACGAACCTCGTCCCTCTCTGATCCTAGCACTACCTTATCTAAGGATCAGATGGAGAGGTTCACTAGACCCCTCCACTAACAACTAAAGACAAACACAAGGAAAAACAGACAATGGGGAAAGAAAACACTTATCTTGCAGCAGAGCACAGCAACCTCCACAACCTCAGCTTCTGCTGGAGCAAGGATAATGAGTGCACAAGGAAATATCACCTGCACCGAGGAGGGCAATGAAACTCCTTATAAAGGTGGGAAGAACCTGCTGGGTCCTAGTGACCCAGAATACTGGTGTAGAAACCAGACCGAGCACAAGACCTTCCCAGCCGTCTCCCCATGATAGGGAGATCTTATCATACCTTCTCTCTATCTACACAGAAGGTAAATGCCCCTGAAAGACGGACCGTCCTCAAACATTATGGCTGATTGGCCAAACGCTGGGACCGTCTGCGCGTGGCCTCTACCCTGTCATCCGTGCCACCCGTGACAGTACCCCCCCGTCCACGAGTGGCCCCCGGACACTCAGGACCAGGCTTATCCGGATAGGAACGGTGAAAAGCGCGGACCAGCCTAGCGGCGGAGACTTCCGACGCCGGCACCCACCTCCGCTCCTCAGGACCGTATCCCCTCCAGTGCACCAAATACTGAAGAGAACGGCGCACCCTGCGAGAATCAACCACCTTTGAGATCTCAAATTCCAAATTCCCCCGCCACGCAGATGGGCTCCGGGGGCAAAGGAGACGGGTTAGCCGACGGCACATACGGTTTGAGGAGCGACCTATGAAATACATTGTGGATCTTAAGAGCGGGAGGTAACGCAAGACGAAACGCCACGGATTGATAACGGCGGTTATCTGATAAGGGCCAATAAACCTGGGCCCCAACTTCCAAGAGGGCACCTTCAACTTCACATTCTTGGTAGACAACCACACGTAGTCATTCACACACAGGTCCGGACCTGGCGCACGCTTCCTGTCAGCCATACGTTTGTACCTGTCGCCTAAGAGCTTCAAGCTACTCTGTACCCCCCGCCAAACCGAGGAGAGGGATGAGGTAAATCGGTCCTCCTCAGGAACTCCGGAAGGACTAGTACCACTAAAAGTACCAAACTGAGGATGAAACCCATATGCACCAAAGAACGGTGACTTGCCCGTGGACTCCTGAAGACGATTATTAAGGGCAAATTCGGCCAAGGGCAGATAACTCGCCCAAGTCTCCTGATTGTCAGAGACAAAACACCTCAGATAAGTCTCCAAATTCTGATTCATACGTTCGGTCTGCCCATTAGACTGAGGATGAAAAGCAGAGAGAAGGACAAAGCAATTCCTAAACGTGCACAAAAAGCCTTCCAAAACTTAGAGACAAACTGAGTACCACGATCAGAAACCACCTCGGAGGGAACTCCATGAAGCTTCACAATCTCACTTACAAACACCTGTGCCAGTGTCCGAGCATTAGGAAGTGTGGGCAGTGCCACCAAGCGAACCATCTTACTGAATCTATCAACCACTACCAGCACTACCGTCTTGCCTGCAGACGCCGGAAGATCGGTGATAAAATCCATTGACACATGTGTCCATGGCCTCTCAGGAATAGACAATGGCAAGAGAGAACCAGCCGGACGGGTATGCGGGACCTTAGCCCGTGCACACACACTACAGGCAGACACGAATTCCGCTACGTCCTTCCGCAACCCCGGCCACCCAAAGCGGCGAGATAAAAGATCGAAGGTGGCCCTACTGCCGGGATGCCCTGCCAATACGGAGTCGTGATGCTCTGACAGCACCCTGAGACGCAAAGATGATGGCACAAAAAGTCTCCCAGAAGGACAGGAGGCAGGGGCGCCCCCCTGGACCTTCAACACCTCCCCCTCCAGATCAGGGCAAAGAGCAGAAACAACCACCCCCTCCTGTAAGATGGGAACGGGACTTTCATGAGCACTACCACCCGGGAAACTACGCGACAACGCATCAGCCTTCACGTTCTCAACCCCCGGACGGTAAGTGACGGTAAAATTAAATCTCGTGAAAAACAAGGACCACCGAGCCTGCCGGGGATTGAGACGCTTGGCGGACTCAAGGTAAGACAGGTTTCTTGGTCGGTAATAACCGTGATGGGATGGACAGCCCCCTCCAGCCAGTGACGCCATTCCTCAAAAGCCAACTTAATAGCCAACAGCTCCCTATTACCAACATCATAATTCCTCTCGGCCGACAACAACTTCTTGGAGAAGAACGCGCAGGGCACCCATCTCCCAGGCGAAGGGCCTTGCGACAATACAGCCCCCACCCCCACCTCAGACGCATCCACCTCCACAACGAAGGGCTGAGAAAGATCGGGCTGACGGAGAATAGGTGCGGAAACAACACAACGCTTTAGGGAGGAGAAAGCCTGGCGAGCAGACTCCGACCACTCGGAAAAATCTGTCCCCCTTCCTAGTCATGTCCGTAAGAGGCGTCACCAGCACCGAATAGTTCTTAATAAATTTACGGTAAAAGTTGGTAAACCCCAAAAAACGTTGCAATGCCCGTAGATTGTCCGGTTGTTCCCAGTCCAGCACCGCCCGGACTTTTTCCGGATCCATCCGAAAACCCAACGGCGACAGGAGGTACCCCAAAAAAACGTACCTCCTGAACGGCAAAGACACATTTCTCGAGTTTAGCATACAGCTTATTGTCCCGTAAGACCTGTAACACCTGCTTGACATGGGACTGATGCGTCTCCATATCGGGGGAATAGATCAAGATATCATCCAAGTAAACAACCACAAATCTACCCACCAAATGATGGAATATGTCATTGACAAAGTGTTGGAAAACCGCAGGGGCATTAGTGAGCCCGAACGGCATTACGAGACTTTCAAAATGGCCGTCCGGGGTATTAAATGCCGTCTTCCATTCATCCCCCTCTCTGACCCTAATCAGGTTGTAGGCCCCCCTCAAATCCAACTTGGAGAACCATTTAGCACCCACTACCTGACTGAATAAATCAGGAATCAGAGGGAGGGGGTACGGATCACGGACAGTAATCCGATTCAACTCCCGGAAATCCAAGCAAGGACGGAGGCCCCCATCTTTTTTCTTAACAAAAAAGAAACCAGCCGCAACCGGCGAAGTTGAGGGCCTGATGTGACCCGTCTGCAGACTCTCGGAAATGAAATCCTTCATCGCCTGTCTTTCCGGACCCGATATAGTAAACATCCTAGCTTTGGGCAGTTTAGCTCCGGGAACGAGGTTGATCGGGCAATCATACGCCCGATGTGGGGGCAGGTCTTGGCACCCCTTCTCTGAGAACACATCCTCATACTCCGATAGGAACGGGGGCAGAGATACAGCAGACACCACCGAAAACAAGGTAACCAAACAATTCTCAGAACAAAAATCACTCCATTCCACAATGTCCCGGGACTGCCAATCCACTACGGGATTATGTTTAATCAACCATGGCAAGCCCAGGACAATGGGAGTGGGGAGACCGTCTAGAACATAGCAAGATATCGTCTCTTGATGTTGGGATCCAACCGTCAACTTAATGTCATGTACGATATGTGTGAGACTACCTTGAGCAAGAGGTGCTGAGTCGATGGCATAGATACGGATGGGGCGAGACAATAAACAGCAGTTAAGCCCATGAGCGTCTACAAAATGAGCATCCACCATGCTGACCCCCGCACCACTATCCACAAACACAGAAATACCCTCCGTTTTGCCCTCCAGCGTCACCTCCGCACTTAGGAGGAAACGGGAAGTACAAATGGAGGATACACACACCTCCCGCTCGACCACCTCCACACCCCCCATAGTCACATAAGGTCCAGGCACCCCAGTCCGTTTAGGAGTGTAGGGACAGGCCCCAATAAAATGGTCCCCTTTCCCACAAAAAAAAACAGACCCCCTTCCCCTTGCCCCGGGAGGTACCGGAACCTCGAGGCCGCCGCTCCTCCTAGCTGCATAGGTTCCTCCGCACTCGGGAGGAACGACTCACCCTCCGCGTGACCTCCCGGTAACCAGGAATCACCACGAGAATGGCTCCCAGTAACAGGAGGTCTACCCTCCGCTCCTGGAGGCGTCTATCCATACGAATAGCTAACGACATAGCCGCCTCCAGGGACGGAGGGGTCTCATAAACCGCCAGAGCATCCTTCAGCCTCTCCGAAAGACCCTGACAAAAGTGACTCCTGAGCGCCGGATCGTTCCACTTCGTGTCCGTAGCCCACCTGCGGAACTCAGAACAATACGATTCCGCCGACCGAATCCCCTGGCGGAGATGGCGTAACCTGGATTCAGCCAAAGAGACACGGTCAGGGTCATCATATATGAGGCCCAGTGCGTCAAAAAATTCATCCACAGAGCGGAGACAAGTAGAGTCCTGTGGCAGAGAGAAAAGCCCAGGACTGGGGATCTCCCTGCAGTAGCGACATAATAATTCCTACACGCTGCTGCTCATCACCAGTGGAATAAGGCCTAAGCCTAAAATATAATTTACAGGCCTCTTTGAACACAGTAAACTTATCTCTACCTCCTGAAAACCTGTCAGGGAGGGCAACCTTAGGTTCAGGTCTGGCCTGACCCAATGCTTGATTCCCCAAGACACCATTTTGCGGTTGCGGGCCCTGTAAAGCCGACCGAAGGTCCGCAACCTCCAAAGACAGTGCCTGCAGCTGCTGGGCCAAAGCAGACACAGGATCCATAAGGAAAGGAAGAAAAATCGGTTCCTCCCCTGTCCTTCAGTTACAGTATTGGCAGGTGATAATGTCACGCTGGGAGCGGGAGAGACACTCAGCGTAGGATAACGACGGGGGGGGGGAATAAGGAGTCCCTAAAGCTATGGGCACAAGAGGGAGAGGGTGACCCCTAGTCTTACTGGGCTGACCCTGTCTGCCCTGACGTCCCTATACAGTTTCCTCAACTGTCGCCGACCACGAACCTCGTCCCTCTCTGATCCTAGCACTACCTTATCTAAGGATCAGATGGAGAGGTTCACTAGACCCCTCCACTAACAACTAAAGACAAACACAAGGAAAAACAGACAATGGGGAAAGAAAACACTTATCTTGCAGCAGAGCACAGCAACCTCCACAACCTCAGCTTCTGCTGGAGCAAGGATAATGAGTGCACAAGGAAATATCACCTGCACCGAGGGAGGGCAATGAAACTCCTTATAAAGGTGGGAAGAACCTGCTGGGTCCTAGTGACCCAGAATACTGGTGTAGAAACCAGACCGAGCACAAGACCTTCCCAGCCGTCTCCCCATGATAGGGAGATCTTATCATACCTTCTCTCTATCTACACAGAAGGTAAATGCCCCTGAAAGACGGACCGTCCTCAAACATTATGGCTGATTGGCCAAACGCTGGGACCGTCTGCGCGTGGCCTCTACCCTGTCATCCGTGCCACCCGTGACACCGGGAGAGAGATTGTATATAAGGGGTGAAGGAAAGGTCAGAGTCAAACATAATACCCAGACAGCGAGCCTGCTGCCTATGCGTTATCGTGGTGCCGCACACTGAGACAGATGTTAGATTTAAGGAGGGTAGTGGAGGGCAGGAAAAGAAGTTGTTCAGTTTTGGAAGGGTTGAGTTTCAGATAGAGAGCGAACATGATATTGGAAATTGTGGTTAGACAGTCATTGGTGTTCTTTATTAGAGGGGGAGTAAGATCAGGGAATGAAATGAAGTGTATAGTTGTGTGTCATCAACATAAAAATGGTACTGAAAGCCAAATCTGCTGATGGTCTATCCAATCGGGGCCGTGTAGAGAGAGATGAGAAGAGGGCCAAGGACTGAACCCTAGGGGACCCCAATAGTGAGAGGAAGAGGGGAAGAAAGTGGAGCCAGCGAATGATACACTGAAAGAGCGGTCAGAAAGATAGGAAGAGAACCAGGAGAGAGCCGTGTCCTTGATACCAATGGAGTGCAGCATAGAGAGTAGGAGATGGTGGTCAACAGTGTCAAAGGCTGCAAAGAGATCAAGAGGAATTAGCAGAGAGTGGTCAACATTACGTTTTGATGTCAGAAGGTCATTGGTCACTTTGGTGAGAGTAGTTTCTGTATAATGTAGGGGGCGGAAACCAGACTGTAATGGGTATAGAAGAGTGTGAGCGGAGAGTTAACGGGTGAGGCGGGAGTAGAGCAGGCTCTCCAGGACTTTAGAGATGATGGAGTGAGATTGGAGACTGTTCTGTAGTTGTTTGAGCAGGATGGGTCAGGGGACGTTTTCTTTAATAATGGAGTAAAGCTAGCGTGTTTGATGGAGGAGGGGAAGATGCCAGAAGAGAGGAGGAGATTGAAGATTTTGGTTAGGTGAGTAGTGATGACCGGAGAGAGAGACTGGAGTAGGTGTGAAAGGATGGGGTCAGCGGTGCATGTGCTGGGACGAGAGGAAAAGAGGAGCATGGAGACTTCTTCTGTGACAGGGTCGAATGTGGAAAGTGAGCCAGAGGAAATGTGGGGAGCGATTAGAGGTAAATGCGATTTGAGGTTGGGAGTTGATATCCTGACTTATTTTGTCTATTTTTTTAGTGAAGGGCGCTACTCGGTCCAGGGTGCTTCTGAGAGAGTCATTGTAGTTATTCACTGTCAGATCACGACAGGAGACAGCAGAGATTCGGGATAGTGATGACAGAAGAGACTCTGTGAGTGTTTGAGGGTTAATGGCCTATAGATTTCTGAATGTGAGATAGGTAGGAGTGTGCTGTGGTGGGCGAGGATTTGTGAGCGTGAAGGAGAGAATGTTGTGATCAGAGAGAGGAAGAGGTAAGTTATCTAAGGAGGAGGTTGAACAGAGGCGAAATGAAGCATTTGATTTTTACTTGCTGTAAAACTGTGCAAAATCATAGGTACTAGTAATTGGTCTATGACTCACATTCTAAAAGAAAAAAGTGCAATATACATTTTTATGGGATCCCTTTGTATTGAAGAAAATTGTCGGCTATGGTTTTCAATGCAGAAGAAAAAAAAAAGGTATTCTATCACATTCTGCCATATGAGTGGGCAGGGAATGGGCTGTGGATACATCCGGCATGCTGTGGTGTGAGCTAAGCTGGAGCAAATAATTCTCTTTGAGAGCTTCTCTCTTGTTAATTCTTGTATTTACAGTATATGAAAGTTTAGGCTGTGTTCACATCATATTGGAAGTATTTACCAATTTATACCTTCATTAAAAGTCTCCAGTGCAGGGGTGGGAAAATAATCTTCTCAAGGGGCCACAAGAGAGAGCGAGACTGGTGAGGAGGGCCGAACCAATTGGCTGAAATTAAAACTGTTCAATACTAACATAATAACATATTAATATAATTATTATGTATTAATATTTGTATCACTTAATATTGAGTAGAATTAAATATGCTAACTCTCTGATACTGCTAATACATGATACAATAAGGCTTATTGTAACTTGTAATCTTACCTGTGGCAGTTCTTCAAAATCATTAAATTATTGCTTTCTATGAAGCACTACTCCAGCTTTTTTTTTCCTTTATCAACGTGTGCCGCCCAGCTTAGGGGACCGGGATACCCGGCGCAGGGTCCCTTTCCTTGGGGAAGTCACTGGTGGCTGGACCCAGGCCGTGGCCCCAGGCTGGCACACTCCTAAAAGGGGGTATTTACAGGGGATTTAGAAGTTTATATAATTTATAAAGTTTGTAGATGTTATTGTCGTGACGCCACCCAGAATAATGTGGCTATATATGGCCACCGCTGCCTTGTACTGGCCAGGGGATGATGGTGAGAGGCAGCTGAGATGGTATAGCCCTTTTCCGGGTAGGGCTGTAGGGTCCCCTGGACAGGTGATGTTAAAGTTAATGATGGATGAAGATGGAAGTATGGTGAGGAGATGTTAAGGACACAGACACTTACTTGATTCACAGCAAATTCTCTCAGCGGTGATGGTCCCAATCCTGGATAGATGGTAGCTGTTAAATCAGAGGCTGAGGCACAGATGAGGTTTAACTGGTTTACTTTCAACCAAACTATAATACAACAAGTCCCGTCTCCGGAGTCTGCAATAGGGGTTCAGTTGCTCAGGCCCCACCAGGTCCTTTACCTCCTGCTTGCGCTGTCTATGTGGCCCTGCTGCCGTGTGTGAACTCGCTGCCGGCCCAAATCTGTCCTCTCTGGGTCCCACTCAACAGGCAACTTGAGTCCTTTGTCTCTCTCTGCTTACCCCCTCCGGGAGTACTGCTGAACTCTTAGTATGTTGCTGTGTCTGGCCCTGTGAAGCTTGTTGTTACCTCACGTTTTTCCAGTTGCTGTATTGTATATAACTAATGCAGCCACGGATCCGGTATCCGTATCTGCGCTTTTTATCTAGGGTAGATAATGATGCTACCCGATTCTGAAAGTGTTTCTCTTATCAGTTTTCTCCTCCTCAGACCGATGGCTTGGCCCTGGAAATTGTCAGTCAGTCCTCAGGAACTCAATGCAGCTCCTGTCACTCTGAGCTCCTGGCTCCAACTGTCTGAAAATTTACCTCAAACCAGTGTTTTATCTCTAGGGAAGTCTCTGGTGTCTCTGGAGCTCCCCCTACTGGCCAAAGGTGGTAGTGCAGTGGCTTGGCTTTCTAAGTGAGTGCAACTATTATGATCTTATACTGTGGCTAATACCCGCAGGGGCGCCACAAACGCTGGAGTGGCGCTTTAAAGTCCCCGATCGTATACTCACCTTTCGGCAGCTTCAACTTTTACCGATACGGCTCTGGCCCCGCGGCGCCATCTTGTGCCGGTCAATCAGAAGTTATAAGATCTCAATGCATCTCCAAAACAGAACAAGGCCCGAACGAGCTCCTCATAGGGATGTAATGAGTTATGACCTTTGCTATATCTATGAAATATTATAAAAATACAAAAATATTATTATATTCCTTAGATATAGCAGTATATTTATACATACCATATATTTAATATGCTAATAGTAATTTGCTCATTTAAATCACATGCTAATTTTGGTACTCCATTTCTGTTTTGCTACTTCCTTCCTGCCTCTATTAATAGATTATTCATTATCTTACTGTTATGCTATGAGTAAGTACTTAGCAGTCTGAGATGCATAAGCGTCCTATTACCCTTGGGATATGTCAAACATTTTATTTTACCTGAAATTGATTTTTTGTAAAAAATTTTGAACATGATGAAATAAAGAGTTGATGAGACTCCGGACGAGATCCTGGATTTCCCCTCTTGAGTTTCTGTGTTCCTGGATTCCCTGGAACTTAAGGCCCCGTTACACGTAGCGATATCGCTAACTATATCGCTGCAATTTCACAGGTTTTTTGATGTTTCAGCGACATCGTAGTGAAGTCGCTGTGTGTGACATGCCGCAGCGACCAGTGATGAGCTCGCTGATCGCTGCGAAATGACCAGGACCATTTTTTGGTCACTGGTCTGCCGCTGTCACACATGCATCGGCATGTGTGATAGGGGCAACGACCAGTGATCCCCAGTCTGCGCCCGAGACCCTGATCCAAGCGACCGTCGGGTGTCGGGCGCATTGCTGGGTGATCGCTGGTAAGTATGCCTGTGTGGCATCTCACCAGTGATCACATACCGATGTTCCAGCGATCCAGGTCCGGTCGGATCGTTGATCGGTCGCTGGAACATCGATATGTGTAACCCGGCTTTTAGTCTTCTTGCACAGCCCAGGTTTAATTGTACTTTACCCGATCTTTTAGACTTATGTGACGGGGTGAGCTGGATTTTCTTTTTTTCCTTATATAGCCTCCTATACACAGAATGAGCTTACACACAGCCCCCATATACAGTATGATACCTCACACAGCCTCTCTGTATATAGTATGATCCCACATATAGCTGCCTGTACTGACGTCATTGCGTCGCTGAATGGTTGACGAATGAGCCAGAACCATTATACCTACCGCTACGGATAGTGGTCAAATCAGGACACCAGGTGCGCCACTGATTTTAGCCCTTTAGCTGTCCCATTTTGCTTGCCAGACAAGAACAGCCGGGAAGCAGGTTGTGGCCTGTGCGGCACACCTTGCCCAGGTCTACTCCGATGTGGTCCATTGTATAGGCATATAGAGGTGCATGTCTCCCCATGAATCCTGTTGTAAAAAAAGTACTTTTCTTTATTAATTGCCTTTTCACAGCAAGTCAAATGTATACTGCCCAACTGATTCCAAAACCAATCCCATTACTCTTCATAGGGTGCATGGGGCTATATGATATTGTTTGACATATGTTTTCTTAAACTATATGGAAAATATACTGAATGTCATGTGAACCTGAGTATGGTTATTACACTGGATGAAAAGTTCTATTATACATTTATGATACACTCCATTCAAGTCCTGCAGACTATCCCTCCATGAATGAAAGTCATTTTTTGGCGGTTTTGGTGTGCCATTAAAGGCAGACATATACTTTTATGTGAAAATATGTCCCCGGGATCTATTCCTTGTCTTACAGCCATGAATTAGCAATAAACTGTAAACGTTAAAACTGTGCTATAAAGGTTCTGCATCCAACCCCTGTATTTCAGCTTGTGAGATATAGTAGTGATGTCATTTCTGCTGCAATCTGCTGTCTTTACCTCCTATATGGAATAGGGACTCTGTACAATTTGTAATTTACAATTGGTTATGTAGATTTCCCTGGAGTGGGCTGTTCGGCATCTCATTTTAAATTTGTTTTTGCGTTCTGCATGCGAATGACATCTGCAGAGCACCGTTAAGCAGAATGTCCCCAACACTCATTTACAATTATATGGGGCATTGAATAAAAGCCAAGTTTTGTATAATGGAGACATAAAAATGAGACGTAAATTACCAGCCGTGCACAAATGTTTCCCGCTGAATATAGTTTGTAAGTAAATTGTAATGCTTTTATTGCTGATTTGCAAAGAACTATTTTATTTTTGTTAAGAGATTTAGGTCTTAAAAGGCAGGTCTTGGAAGACCGATCGCTGCTCCCTAGAAAAGATGACTTCAATAATTGAACAGCTGGGTTTAGTGATGCAGCGTGGCTACATATCTCTTCCAAATGCAATGGTGTACAGCAGGCAGCTTTTGCTCTATTTCATTTATAAGCCTTTTTTTCACAGCACAAGTATAGTCTGAGGCCATATTATAAGTCGCGAACCACTCCTGCCAGTGTTTGACCTCATGTCAACAGAGCAGCTCTTTCTCATCTGCTCTGTCGAAGGATGGGCCGTTGCTGCTGACGTCATGCTGATTGACAGCTGGCTCCTCGCAGTTAGGCAGTAGGCAAGCTGGAATAAAATTGTTAAAGTGAACCTATCACCCCCCCTAGGACTTTTTAAACTAAAGGTTCCACCTTAAGCAGTGCCTATGCTGCATTCTCTGAAGGTGGCTACAATCCCACTACCACCCCACCCCCGTACACCTAAAAAAAGACTTAAGAAACTTTCCAGCCATGTATATAAATTCATACTTACAGGTCCAATGGGCCTTCTCACTTGTCCAGACCTCACTGCCTCGTCAGTCTTCCTCTGCCTCCTCTTACTTCTGGGCGCTCCTCCTCTCTCTTCCCAGTCTCATCTTCGGCACCTGCACAGATTCCTGTATGTTCACGCAGGCGCCCTGTGCTATGCTCTACGGTGGGCAGCGCAAACAGCATGACTGCGCAGGGCATTACTGCTAGTGCGCAGGCGCCAGATCCCCAAGCCTGCTATCTACGTAAAGCAGAAAACAAAACAGTGCGGGATCTGGTGTCTACATTTCACACAATCGCAATACAGTCAAGACGCCCTGCCTGCAGTAGGCAGAGCTCAGGGTTCCTGCACGAACATACAGGAATCTGTGAAGGTGCCGAAAAGGAGACTGGGGAGAGAGAAGAGGAGGCACCCAGAAGAAAGAGGAGGTGGAAGAAGACCGAAGAGGCAGTGAGGTCTGGGCGAGTGAGAAGACCCATGCGACCTCTAAGTATAAATTCACATACATGGCAGGAAACTTTATAAAGTCATTATATAGGTGTATGGGGGGAAGGTGGAGGAATAAAAGCCACCTTCACAGAATGCAGCATAGTTTAAAAAGCCCTAAGGAGGTGACAGGTTCACTTTAAGAGGGCTGTGCAGTCACATAAAATTGCAACTTACCTTTGTTTCTTTACCAGGCATAGCTCCATACATTTTGTAGTGGCTATGCCTTTTACTACAGCCCAGATCAGAAATGTACTATTCAAGTGAAAGAGATTGATCTGCAAAAGTGATGACTTTTTGAATAAGAGGAGGACAAAAGAAAGAGCAAAAATAAAAAAAAATGTCTGGCTTATTAAAGCAGTTATCTGGGACTTTGCTTATTTTCCCCTATGGGACTAAGGACATAGTTAGCAACCACCCTATTCTGCCCGGCGCTGATCTCCTCAGAGCGGTCATAGACTGCTATTCCTAGTGATTCTGTTGCTTCATTTGACCTCATGTCAACAGAGCAGCTCTTCCGGTCTATGGTATTGATGGGGCGTGACTGCCGACACCATGCTGATTGACAACGTCCCGCAGTTAGGCAGTAGGGAGTTGGTTGCTGCTCTGTTGAGACAAGCTGCTGCTCTGTTGACGTGAGGTCAAATGAAGCAACGCAATCGCTGGGAGGAGCGGTCTGTGACTGCTCTGAACTGCCAGAGATCGGCATTGGGCACAACAGGGAAACAACCTGCCTGTAAGTTCTTAGACCCATTGGAAAAAAAATTTGCAAAGTCCTAGATAACCCCTTTAAAGGGTTAAGCTGCATTTTACTATATTAACCCTTTACTTTGTAGACATAATTATTTAGTAATACAGCCTGCAACTAAAATGAATCATTATAATGCAGAAATATGCCACAGCTGGAGAGTGGCGCCTTACACCTGTGCCACCTTCTATTTTGCCAGGAGCCATTAAAAGTTACAAGAGCAGTCACACACCATATGCCAGAGGAAGAGCATTTGACATCCTTTAACATAATAAGAAGTTATCTACTTATCTAAAGACTAGCTGTGAGCCCGATGCAAATGCATCGGGTGTCTAGAATATTTTTAATTTTTTTTTTAGATTTTCAAATAATAATCCAATTATTCCAATGACATCTTTACACCAACCTGCAAGTGTAGCGACTCGCAATGGCCTCGCGGCCATTGCTCGCGCTACACAGCGAGTCGCAATAGATCCCCATTGAAAGTATAGGGGGAGTTGCGACAGGTGCGGCGACTGAGGTAGCGACTCGCAATGGCCTCGCGGCCATTGCTCGCGCTACCTCAGCGGTAAATCGCTAAGTTTGTGGCCGAGCCTCTGGTTCTATTTTCGGCCAGCGACTCGCAATGGCCGCTTCGCGGCCATTGCTCGCGCGTGGTGACGTCACAGTGTGACATAGCCACGGCGTTTTCGGGGGCCGACACGATTTTGCCTACGGCAATTATAGAGTAGATAAGATGTTGGGGAAAAAAAATAGGAAAATATTTATATTCAATGTAATTATGGGTTGCAGCCTATACATTAAAGGATATGAATAAACTGTATCACCTGTATGCTGAAATGGGCCAGGCTGCAGTGATCATGCTCGTCTATTATGCCCTTTGCAGCAATGATTTAGTATGCTGGGCTGAGATGAAGATTTTTGGAGCTATTTAATGATAATTGCTGATCTCTAGCTGATTACTGTGATATGTGATAGGATGCACTGAAGGCATTCACTGCACATGACATTTATATATATATATATATTTACTGTGATCTGAACCATTCGGCTCGTGGTGGCATCTGTCGCTGCACTGATGTTGCCTTGATGTCAACTAGTCTTGCTTCAGGCAAGTACCAGATAACATTGTGAGCAGTGCGCTATCTTGGCAACTATGAAATAGCAATCATTTTTCATATCAACAGCAAGAAAACTCACAGCTGAGATGGGCTTTACACAAATGCAATTGGTCAGCATCTTCACGAGTTATTGGAAAGATGGGAGCGCATTTCACAGCTTGACTGGCGGCATTACCATCACATCTTACACGGCTGTGAGCAGCAATATGGCATCTGTGGATGGTACTACATCCAGAATACTGAATACTAGTATATATCAACAGCAGCCATCGCACCCCTGCTGATACAAATACTGTACATATACATACTGCTACTGTAAAATATATATAATACTGATCAGCCATAGGGGAAGGGACGAACATTGGTTATATTATATCAACAATGGCTCTCGTCAATTGGTGGGATTTTATAGACAGCAGCTGAAGTTGGTTTTTGAAGTTGATGTGTTAGAAGCTGAAAGAATGGGCAAATGTAAGGATCTAGCGGGTAGTAGGACCAGTGAAATGTGGTCCAAGGATGTCCAACCAGTTAATCAGAAATAGCACTTCTGTACCTGAAGAGACAAGACTACCTTGTCTGGCCTGATCCCACAGAGAGAATACTATTGCAATAATTGCTAATCCCCCCGCTAACTATGATATAAAAGACGTTAGAACATAGTGCATTGCAGTTCGCTGAGCCTCACACCTTTCATAGTGCATATGATGACCCCTGTCAACTGCAAGCACTCCTACAATGGGTATGTAGATATCACAGCTGTAATATGCACCAATATAAGATGGTGGCTTAGTCTGAGAATCTCATATTCTTTTACATCATGTGAATGATTTGGTACATATTGCCAGCATATAATATTGAGAAAAGGCAAGCTGGTTGAAGAAATGTGATGCTCTGAGCCATGACCTGCTGATATATCAGGTAGTTGTATTCCCTAACAGCAGTTACCTCTTCCAGCAGGATATAGCCCTTGCTACAATAAAAAAAAAAGTATTCAGGAATGGCTTTAAAGGGGTGTCCACTACTAGAACAATCTGTTATCTATCAGCATGGTTGCACAGGTAAAAAAACAACACATACTCACCTCTGGTGCTGGCGTCGTTCCAGCAGTGTCAGTACTCGCTCTCCTGGGACTCACCTGACGTTATGAAGCAAGCCCTGCACCCAAACAGCGTTGGCTTCACTGTCCCCACATCCAATGTATCCAGCATCAATACAAAGAGAGCTGCCAACCATAGCCCTGAAGTCATCTTGATGTTTGATTCATCCAAAGTTGGGTAGAGTGAAACCAGTGCTGATTAACTGTGCTAGTGCTTGTTCTCCAAGGGGTCATGTGATATTGTTATATCACATGACCCCTGGGAGAACAAGCACTAGCACAGTTAGAACGACGCCGGAATGAGAGGGTAGTATAAGTGTTAATTTACTGGGGAAAAACATGCTAACCAAAAATGGGTTGTTGAAGTTGTGGACAACCCCTGTAACCCCTTCATGACTAAGGACGTATATGTATCCTTGGCTGTGTCCATTCCTCTGATGCGAGCTTATGAGCTGAGCTCGCATCATCCCCCACACATCTCAGCTGATCAGATCAGCTGACATGTAAAGTTAAGAGCACTGATCAGATCAGCGATCCAATCCGTGCTGATAACCCTTTGACAGCGCGATCCAAGCACCGCAGCGGGGACTGCACTGTTCTCCACTGGCATCGGAGTTCTCGTGATGCAATCACGGGACCTCCAATGTTTACCTTAACAGCCTGGGATCCTGTGATGACCCTAGATACTGTCTGGAACAACTTCCTGTGGATGTCTGGCGAGCGCCGACATCCACAGAAAGTGATGATTTATCCTGCATGTAGCAGCTCATCTGTGCACAGGAGAAGCGATTGGAGTGTGCAGTGCTGAGGCTCCCTAGGGGCAGTGTAAATTAAAGAAAAAATAAAGTTTTTAAAATATGAAAAAAAAAAAACTTACAAGTTCAAATCACCTGCCTTTTGCCACATTCAAAATAAAACTATTAAAAAAAATTTTTTAAATACACATATTTGGTATCGGCGCGTTTAGAAATGCCCGATCTATCATGATATAAGATCAGTAAATCAGATCGATAAACTGTGTAACGGACAAAAAATTCTAAATGGCAAAATTACGTTTTTTTGTTGTTGCAGCAACATTGCAAATAAATGCAATAACAGGCGATCAAAACAGCGCATCTACCCAAAATGTTATAATTAGAAACATCAGCAAAACAAAAAATAAGCTGCCACAGCCCCAGATCCCGCAAAATGAGAACGTTACGGGTCACGGAAAATGGTGCAAAAGTGCCATTCTTTTTGTTTAAAAACGTCAGAATTTTTTTTTCACCACTTAGATCAGGGGTCTCAAACTCCAGGCCTCGAGGGCCGCACAGTGCAGGTTTTCAGGATTTCTTTAGCATTTGACAGTTGATAATTTGATTACCAACTGTCAAATGCTATGGAAATCCTGAAAACCTGCACTGTGCGGCCCTCGAGGCCTGGAGTTTGAGACGCCTGACTTAGATAATAGTAAAAGTATGCAGGTTTGGTATATACAGACTGGAGCACAGTGATGGGAGTGAGGTGAACATGTTTATTTTTTGTAATGTGTAAGGAATTTATGCTTGTATATAGGAGGCTAGGCAGGGCTGTGGGGTCGGTAAGCCAAACATCCGACTCCGACTCTTCAATAGAATAGACCTGAATAGACTCCAATTCCACCAAAATGGACACAGACTCCAAATCCACGACTCCAACTTCACCAAAATGGACACTGAGTCCGACTCCACGACTCCGACTCCACAACCATGGATGTGAAGTCAGTAAGCCACTATCCGACTCCGACTCCTCAATTTTCCTAAATCTGACTCCGATTCCACCCAAAATGGGCTCCGACTTCACAGGGGCTAGGTTAGGGGTCATATTGAATTTAAGGAGGCTATGTGAAGGTCTATAATGACCATAGAGAAGCTATGTGAGGGCTCATGCTGTATATAGGCAGATTGTGGGGGGATCATACTAGTATATAGAGGCTTTGTGGGGGATCATGCTGTATATAGGAAGGCTATGTATATAGGGGGATTGTGTGATGGCACACACTGTTCATAGACTGTGAGCCCTCGTGGACAGGGTCCCTGCCCCTCCTGTACCTGTACGTCCTGATCGCCTAGATTTAGTGTACTTGTTCTTGTCTCCCCTATCCTCATGTAAAGCGCCATGGAACCTAATGGCGCTATATAAATAAAAAATAATAATAATAATAGGGGGCTTTGTGGGGATCGTGCTGTATATAGAGGGTGTTGTGTGTCTGGTTATATGGTATACAGGTGGGGTGTTAGCAGACTTAATTCTGCTCAATATTAAGTGATACCATTAATATTAAATAATAATTACAATTATATTTTATTCGTCTGCTTACATTTACTGGGTGATTTCAGTTTGAGATAAATAGCATTTTCTCTCCTGTTTCTTTGATGTGATTCTGCTTGGTAGCAGAGATGCCACCAGGGGCTTTTCAATTTTGATCTAAGCATATTATCTAGAAAGTAGTATAGAGTACAATATCTTTTCCAGATCAGTCTATGTTCTCAGTGACAATGGAGGCTTCATTTGCAGTTCACCCTGTTACGACAGCAAGAATAGCGCAGCATGTAGCGTCTTTCTTACCATCAAAACTATAGAAGCTAGACAGACGCCAGCATGTCAACTGGATCCATGTCTGCATTGTGCTTTCCATTATAATTAGCTGATGGTTTAAAGCTGATTATTTGCTTAAAAGTAGCAAAACCTTTAAACTATTCACAGTTTGAGGGTGCACATATTTTGTGTTAGTTGTCATCTACTAACCTACCTTACAGCTCTTAAGGTACCTTTACACGCCGCTACAGAAGGTAGAAAACAACCGGGTGTCTCACGTGCACGAGCACGTAGCAACGGTTGCAAACGGTACCCGACACTGCCTTTACACGCCGCTACAAGGTGCTCTACAGAAGGTTTAATCTATCCCTGGAGGCACCGCCGGGTGCTCAAGTTATCTTCTGTAGAGCACCTTACCTCATTTACACGCCGCTACAGAAGGTAATATGGGAGGACCTGGTGCAGCAGGGACAACACATAGGCATGCCAGAATTGGTGGATTACGAGACGCTCGTACGATGATTGGACAATGCAATAGCATCATGATTGGCCAGCCAGCGCAGGAAGGCTGGCTAATACATGATGCTATTGCATTTGTGTAGTGTGACTGGTCAGCTCCTTAAATATGCCGCCCTATGCAGCGACACCCAATCGTAACGCAGGAGGTTCCACCAATGATCGCTGAAGGGGGCGTTTTCCCGTAGGCTGTGTCACGCCCCAGGGAGTTAACTAGGTGGCGAAAAAACCTTTACCTTACGTTATTTAGACTCCGCTACCATCGGGTTGAAATCAACCTGTTTTAGAGCACTGCTCTGAAACAGGTGTCAACAGTGACGGGTGGCAACAAGCTAGTTTACACGCTGCTACCTCGGGTTGATTTGACGGTGCAAGATACATTTGTCTCCGAAACCCAGTTGTTTTCTACCTTCTGTAGCGGCGTGTAAAGATACCTTTAGAGCTGCAGATTGGTTTTGTTGAGAGTTTCTTGACATATATTCCTAATAGCTTAGATTTCTGTATACCTGGTTCTGGGAGACTTCATTTTTACATTTACTTTTGTTTAAAGCACTATTTGTTTCAGCGCTGTAGTGGCTCTTTTAATACAAGTCCCCTGACCCCCAGCCATATCCTAAACTTTTATTAACGTCACCCCGGTCCTGTGGGATTTAAAGGGATCCTGTCACCTACGTAAAGCCTCCATGTGTATCACTACCTGTCCCTGCACCTTCCTATTACTGCTCATCCCTTTCTGTCCTAAATGTGACCTGTGACTGTGTTAGAAAACGTTTTTAATACTCACTCATTAGTATGATAATGAACCGGGGGGCTACCGTTGCTAGACCCCCTGGGCGTTCTCTCTTATGTCCCCTTCGCCACCTCCTTTTGTGTTTATCACGCCCCGATGGGCGTGATATTGACTTCCCAATGCGCGCTCCCCGCCTGGCTCGCAGTCGTCTGCAGAGTGCCAGGTATGACGCCGAACACTTCATTTCCGGTACTCCGCAGGTTGACTTCAGGCTGGGCAGTATGCATGCTCTATGGAGCACATTACGTCAGCTCGCAGCCATCTGCAGAGTGTCGGGTATGACGCCGAACACTTCATTTCCGGTACTCCGCAGGCTGACTTCAGGCTGGGCAGTATGCATGCTCTATGGAGCACATTACATCAGCTCGCAGCCATCTGCAGAGTGTCGGGTATGACGCAGAACGTGTCATTTCCGGTATTCCACAGGCCGACTTCAGGCTGGGCAGTACGCATGCTCTGTGGAACACAGTATGTCAGCTCATCACAGATAAGCTGACGTAATGTGCTCCATAGAGCATGCGTACTGCCCAGCCTGAAGTCGGCCTGCGGAGTACCAGAAATTCCGTGTTTGACGTCATACCTGGCACTCTGCAGACAGCTGCGAGCTGACGTAATGTGCTCCATAGAGCATGCATACTGCCCAGCCTGAAGTCGGCCTGCGGAGTACCAGAAATTACGTGTTTAGCGTCATACCTGGCACTCTGCAGATGGCTGCGAGCCAGGCGGGGAGCGCACATTGGGAAATCAATATCACGCTTATCGGGGTGTGATAAACAAGAAAGGAGGTGGTGAAGGGGACATAGAGAGGACGCCCAGGGGGGCTAGCAAAGGTAGCCCGCCGGTTCATTATCATACTAATGAGTGAGTATTAAAAACGTTTTCTAACACAGTCACAGTCACATTTAGGACAAAGAGGGATAGTTAGAGTAGTAATAGGAAGGTGCAGGGTCAGGTAGTGATAGCCTGGGAGGCTTTAGGTAGGTTACAGGTTCCCTTTAATTGTGACCTCTAGTGTGCTGTATGAAGATAGCGAAAGGTCAGTATAAGACAGGGGTCAGGGGACTTTGATGTAACGCACCACTCCAGCAGTGCAATAAAAGTAAAGACCGCTGGAGTGGTGCTTTACATATACTGGCGAAAACTGAGAGAAAAGGGCTCCTGTCGAAAAACAATATATGGGCCCTTTGCAGTCCATTAGCTCATCAGAATGTACAATACTACTTGGTTTAGAGGAAGAAATGGGCCCCCTTTCCCAGTGGCGTAAATTGAAGCTCATGTGCCCCGATGTGAAAGCTCTAACGTTGCCCCCAATTATTGCAAATCTTTAATAGCATTAGTCTTTTTCTATAGACCACAGGGACTTTTGGAGCCCCCTAGGCACCAGGACCCAGGTGCAATTGCAACCCCTGCATCCATTGTAGTCATGCCCCTACCTTTACCTCTTGGACCCCTGTATGGCTGCACAGTTGCACCAATGATATATCTACCCCTGCTTTCTGTATCCAGGTCTAATTGACACTGAAGAAGCAGGGAATTTTTGGGACATGACGGTACATTGTGTACATCGACAAACTGCCAAAATAACCTTACATACTTTTGGAGTCAGGCAGGAAATGTGTCTAAAAATTGCCACAGGCAGCAGTAGTTTTAAAGAGGACCTGTCCACTCTCTTGACACTTCTATTTTAGCATATAGCTTTTGTATAACCTTACCTTTCACATAAAAGTTGGATCTTTCATATTTTTTAACTTTGCTTTGGCTGTTTTTTTTCTTTTATCTTTTCTGAACTATATGAATTAATTGAGACTGGTTGTTACTATTAATCTTGTCATTGGGACATTGGGACATGTGCCTACACAGTGACACTGTTCAATTAGAGCTGCCAGTTATAATTTTTTTCATTTTATTGTATAATTTAAAAGGTTTGTGTGGGACTGGTATAATGATGACAAACATGAATGTTTGGTTATTTGGGGTCAGTGATCAGCTGATATCTGCTTCGGCAGTGACCCGATGTTCACAGGGTATGACGTCGAACTTGAATGGAATTACCTGCAATACTAAGCAGTGGCCATGAAACGATGTAAGGAGCCGCGCTGTCTTGGCTCTGTGCGTTACTTACATCTTGCCACTGCTAAAGCCGATATCAGCTGAATGGTGAATGTGCTTGGTATCAGTCCGCCACCAAGCTCATATTGCAGTCCACTACTATAGGACATGAATATTATAGTCCCAGACAACCCCTTCAATACAGACAACACATTTCCAAGTTTACGAGGTTCACATTTATGTTTTTCTTGCTATAGGTGAACACCAACAGATACGTTTCCCTGTTCAACATTTTTGAAGTAGCTGAAATGTTTTAACTATCAACAATGGGCAGGCGTTACCCAGGCGGATCGTATCGGCCAAGCAGTTCCTGTAAGTATTCACCACAGTTATGTTCTATGAACAACTATTGTAATAAACTTTGATACATAAACTTATACTCTTAAAGGGGCTATCTCATGAAGACTACCTGTTTTACAACTAAAGCCAACCTGGTGATCAGCTAGTCACTGCAGGTCCAGGTGAAAAACCCTTGGTGATCAGGTGATATATCTTGGAGAAAGCCATGCATTTTCATTTAGCAGCTGCTATTGGGGAAATGTAGTATTAGATTGAAATCACAATAGCTAATGGCGTGAAACTTTGACCGTGTGGTGATGATGTGTCCAAGTGAGAACTGATAGTTGAAAATGTATTTTTGTTGTAGCCTGTAACATTTTTTGAAGTGTACAATAAAGCCTAATAATTCTGGTGGTCATTGTACCTTTTCTGGTGATTATCTGTGACATTAAAAAGGATATCTAATATCAAAAAAATATTGTGCCCAAGCAATAACAGGCAGGAATCTGCCACCTACCTGACCTGTTACCTGGCAGCATTCCCTGCCATTCACCCCCGCACAGAGCGGGCACAGACAGCGATTTTGCAGCTTCTACTGATGCATGTCTACAGAGGGGCGGATTCTCACGTCTCGACTGAGCGTCAGAGCCGATGTCACGCTAATTGACAGCCGGATCCCCCAATCAGTTAGCGAGAAGCCGGCAGTCAATCAGCAGGAGATCGACTATCTCACCTCTTTACAGACCAGAGTGGAAAGGAAGCCGCCGCTCTGTTTACCCCAACATGCTGCCCCCGGCAGGAGCGGTCTGTGACCTCTCGGTGTCGGCAACAACAGGCAGGTAGGTGGCAGCTACCTGCCTGTGAGTGCTTAAGCACTTTTTGTTTTGATAAATCTCGGATAACCCTTTAAGTTTATTGTGCTGTTTATAAAAAAGAATAGTGCTTAAAAATAGTCCATTGATTAAACCAAGGCAACGACTCTGCCCATCCAATTTAGAAATTGTATGATTTCTTGTATAAAAATGTCTACACATAATTTAATTTTAATCAGTTCCTTATGGTGTTCAGTCTATTACAGCCCAGAAGCTTGTGTTTTCGTCAGTCATTGATTTGAGTAGTTTTCCTCCAGTCTGATGTAATGCGCTGCTCTTGCCTTTCTCCATAATAGCAGCTCAGATGTGTCGCAGCGTCTTGTCCTCCGATTTGCAGACTGTCTTAGCAGCATTTGTGTCAGATATCCTCACTTCCGCAGCTATTTCCCCTCTTATAAATCACATCCTTAGAGACTCCCTGTAATGCTTGTGACTTGTGTTTATTGGATTGAATGTGTTCTGTTTCCTGATGTCTATTTTCATTTCTGGTTGACTTGATGGACAAATGACAGCTGCCTCATACGATTACTATACGACCTAACTAGATTGCTTGTATTGTTTGTTCTGTACACTTTTTAACTACTGGTAATTGATTAGGTTATATTTTTCTTTACATTATAGTTAAAAAGTGACAGGTCTCCAGGTATATAAAACACAACATTATCACATACAACTGTGCAAAGGAAACTCTAGATTAAAATAGTGAGAGAACTTAGTTAATATTGTTATTATCAGCTTCTATCAAGACTGTTGTCTAAGGGTGGCTTCACATTGCGGGTCAGATCCAATCCGAGGCTGTCAGGGTGAACCTGACAGCCCCAGATCAGATCAGCACACAGAACAAGAGGGCTAATATGCCCTCCGGTCCGGTGTGCTGCTGCACGCCGCTGCTGCCACTGATGAATCAGGACTGAGGCTCGCAGGGAGCTAGCCGCAGTCCTGAAACAACAGCGGCGTACAGCCGCAGGTGTCCGGTTCCCGGATCCTCCCAGACCGGAGCAATCCGGAGGATCTGGGCGAATCCGGGGCAATCCGGGGAGGTAGGCAATTAGAGGAGAAATTCTCCTCTCGGACACAAAAACGTTGCAAGCAACGTTTTTGTGTCCGTGAGGGAATACTGAATTCTCCCTGATTGACCTAGACAGATAGAAATCTCTGCCATCCGGCTTCTATGCGGCCCCATAGTATACTATGGAGCCAAAATCCGGTCCGGGGCTGTCCGGTTTACACAGACAGCCTCGGATCTGATCTGACCCGCAATGTGAAGCCAGCCTATGCCAATGATTCTCACCTCAAGACCCCAAGGCCGCACAACAGATCTTTTTTTCAGGATTTCATAATTATTGCATAGGTGATAGAATTATTAACAATGCATTAGAATGCAATCCTATGCTATCCTAGCAATAGAATTGTATAGGATATCCACAAATCATGAGCAACAAGGGCAGTGTTTCTCAACTCCAGTCCTCAAGATCCACCAACAGGTCATGTTTTCCGGATTTCCCTAATATTGCACAGGTGATAATTGAATTATCTGCACAGGTGATGATTCCAACCCCTGTGCAAAGCTAAGGAAATCCTGAAAACATAACCTGTTGGGGGATCTTGAAGACTGGAGTTGAGAAACACTGTTAGGGGGACCTTGAGGATAGGTGCTGAGAAAGACCCGTCTAAACTACCGTATATGAATTTTGTTGAGGTGGCCATACTCATTAGATAGAAGTAGGAGTGGAGTGAAACAGTCATTGAATGAATGATCATCTGGTGAATGATCATTCCATTAATTTCGCCATACATATGTTAGATCATGAGTATTAAGGTCATAACACTGGCCAATATATATCCAGTAACAGCAGGTGAAGGACCAACAATCTTTTTGGGATCATTCTGGAAATGTTCTTGAAGAAAGGTCAGCCGTGGAGTATAGACTATGGTGACTCAAAAGTGTTTATATGTTCAAGCTCTGTCCTCATCACGCTGTCTTTCATTGGTCAACTAAAACGGTTGTGCATTGTTAAATTTCACATGACAAAGGATTTAATTGAAATTGTCCATTATGATCAACCTTAGTTTACGTTTTTGGAGACCTGAAGAATGTCCTCTCCTCTGGGTCGTTGGGCATCTCGGTGGCTTATCATGATTGATAGTTTCTGACTATCTTGTGTTTGATTTTCTTCTTCCTGTTGTACATTTTTTATTCTTCCCAGCACAACAATTCCAATGAGCAGGGCCTCCGCAAATGTGAACAAATGCTCTCATTCCCTTGTCCTTATTATGTGTAATAGTGCATGTAATTGTGTCTAAGCTGAAGACATTGTCTGAAAGTATTATCACTCCAATAGATTTCTGAAGTTCGCATGTGGCGGTCACAAATCCTCAATAACTTGGGCAAATAGGACCTGGCACTCATTTATACAGAAAAGTAATATTGGAAGACATCCTTTATTGTAATTTACTTTATTGATTAAAAAATTATGAAATTTGAAATGGAAGTTAGAAGTAATGGCAGGAGAAGCATACAGATGTGTTTAGTGCAGCATGTAAAGTTATTGTGACATCTACTGGACATTGGGCCAATAATTTTGGTTAAGGTTACAACTCTAGAAGATCCCACATCACCGGAGTCATACAGGCCCATATCCCTACTGTCGACGGACGTCAAGTTATTGGCTAAAGTACTGTCGAACCGTCTGACCAGGGTGATTGCGAGTGTTATACACCCGGACCAGTCCGGGTTTATGCCAGACAGGTCGACGGCCATTAATTTGAGACGGTTGTTCTTGAATGTTCAAATGAAGGCAGACAATTCTGGACATAGAGTAGTGGCGTCTTTAGACGCACATAAAGCCTTCGACAGTGTGGAGTGGGAATATCTTTGGCGAGTTCTACATCACATGGGTTTCGGTCCAGTTTTTTACGGCATGGATGCGGCTGCTATACTCCTCCCCGATGGCTCGGATTAGGGTAAACGGAGAGAGGTCTAATACATTTAGTTTATCAACAGGCACTAGACAAGGTTGCCCCCTCTCTCCGTTGTTGATTGCCCTCGCCATGGAACCGCTTGCGGCAACATTCCGGCAAACGGATTCAGTAAATGGATTCCGATAGGATCGGTGGAGGAGAGGATAGCCCTTTATGCTGACGACATTTTACTGTTTTTACAGGACTCCGGGGAGTCATTGATTAATGCCATAGACATCATTGATAGATTTGGACGATTATCTGGACTGCGGATAAATTGGGAGAAATCATGCCTGTTGGCGGTGGACAATGAGGTGGGTCCGGAGAGGGACGAGACGGCCCATACGCAATTAAAGACAGTAAAAGTGTTTAAATACCTAGGTATTAAGATAGCGGTACCAGTTACGGAATATCTGACCCTTAACATACAGCCCACGATAGGACTTTTGAGAAGAAAAGGCGATGACATGGAGGAAGCTGCGCCTCTCGGCGGTGGGTCGCGCTAATTTAATTAAAATGGTATTAATGCCAAAGCTGCTTTATATACTACATAACTCTCCAATATGGATTCCCCAATCAATATTTCAGCGTTTAAATGCGATATTTAGGGATCTAGTATGGGGAGGTGGGCAGCCGAGAATAAAATTAGAGACCCTACAAAGACCCAAGGAGGAAGGGGGGATTGCCTTACCTAATCCATTGGTATATTTCCTAGCAGGACAATCTCAACATATAAAGGTGGGGTCACACGTGGCGATTTCGCCCGCGACATCGCCGAAAAGTGATGTCACAGCGATGTCGTGGGCGATATTGCAAGTGCGTCGCGCTGTGTGACAGCGCGACGCAACTGCAAATTATCGCTGGTCGCAGGTTGACAGGTTTATGAACATGTTCATAAATGTGTCAACCTGCGACCAGCGATTAGGCTGGATCGCGCCGTCTGACACTGTTGGCGGCGCGATCCAGCCTATATCGCAATGTTGCTGAGGATCGCTCGCTGGGCTGAGCCCAGCCCAGCGAGCGACGGCTCCGCCCACATCGCCGCCGCGTCACCGGCAACGTCGTGCCGTCTGACAGCTGGCCTGCGATGTCGGAAGCGAGCGGGCACCCGCGCATCGCTTCCGACATCGCAGGCCAGAATCGCCACGTGTGACCCCACCTTTAGGGGATGGGCAGAGAGGGCAAGTAAGGGCTCATTGCAAGCAATACTTGAAATATATATTCATAGGAGACCTTTGGTGCAGGGATTAGAGATAGGTCTATTTGGAAAAGGTGGAAAGATGTGCCCGACTTTTGGACTCTTGCACAAGTTGTGGGGGAGGGTGAAGAAAATTAGAGGGATTACTGGGATGACGTTATATACACCTGTCTGGGGCAATGAGTACTTAAGTGAATTCCATAAACTTGGGGAATTAAAGGATTGGGTACAAAAAGGGATAGTGTACCTTCATCAGCTGGTTGACCGCCATGCTCTCAAATCATTTGATCATCTAAAATCGGAATTTCAGCTGACCGATAGAAATGGGTTTCATTATGTACAGATTCAACACGCCTACACAAAGCAGAGGAGAGTGGGGGATCTGTGTGTATCGAGAGATATTGTTCTTGATTTTATTTGCATGTCGGGAAGAACGAAAGGAGTGATCTCTACGGTATATGCAGACCTTCTTCATACATTTCTGTTGAAATACCCTGTGATGGCAAAGGGAAAGTGGGAGGCAGGTGTGGGACCCATATCGGATGATAATTGGGAAACGGTATTGGAATACATCCCAAAATTGTCAGTTAGTGAACCAGGGAGAATGTCCCAGCTCCTACTCATTCACAGGGCATATAGATCTCCGGAATTTCTCTATAAAATAGGGGTACGTACAGATTCGGAGTGTCCGAGATGTAGATCAGAGGAAGCGGGAGTCCTACATATGATCTGGGGATGCCCGAGACTCGCATCCTTTTGGATAGTAGTCCTTGCCCTGATAGAGGGGAAATATAAATGTGACATCCCGCTGGACCCGGTGGTGTGCGTTTTGGGGTATGTAGAAGAACTTGGGATAGACAGTATTGGGAAGATAGCTGTTGCCCGCCTTTTATATATAGCTAGAAAATTAATAGCTAAATATTGGATCCAAAAAGATCCGCCTTCTAGACAAGAGTTTATTAGACAAGTTAATTACCGTATATACTCGCGTATAAGCCGAGTTTTTCAGCCCAAAAATTGGGCTGAAAAGTTACCCCCTCGGCTTATACGCGAGTCACTATACGGGCGCCCCCCCCCCCCAGAGGTATACAGGCCCCCCCGTGCTCCTTAAACCTGTAAAGGAAGAGGATTATACTTATCGCTGTCCGGCTGCCGTCCCCGCTCTCCATCGCGCTCCTCCATCTGCATCGCGCTCCTCCATCTTCCGGCTTCCTGTCGGCACCGACAATGACGTCATTGTCGGCGCAGAACACAGGAAGTCGGAAGCCGGAAGATGGAGGAGCGCGATGCAGATGGAGGAGCGCGATGGAGAGCGGGGACGGCAGCCGGACAGCGATAAGTATAATCATCTTCCTTTACAGGTTTAAGGAGCACGGGGGGGCCTGTATACCTCTGGGGGGGGGGGGGCTGTATACCTCGGGCTGCTGCATATAACATGGGGCTGCTGTATAACATGGGGCTGCTGTATATAAAATGGGGCTGCTGCTGTATAACATGGGGCTGCTGCTGTATAACATGGGGCTGCTGTATATAAAATGGGGCTGCTGCTGTATAACATGGGGCTGCTGCTGTATATAAAATGGGGCTGCTGCTGTATATAAAATGGGGCTGCTGCTGTATATAAAATGGGGCTGCTGCTGTATATAACATGGGGCTGCTGCTGTGTATAACATGGGGCTGCTGCTGTGTATAACATGGGGCTGCTGCTGTGTATAACATGGGGCTGCTGTATATAACATGGGACTGCTGCTGTGTATAACATGGGGCTGCTGCTGTGTATACCATGGGGCTGATGCTGCTGTGTATACCATGGGGCTGCTGCTGTATATACCCTGGGGCTGCTGCTGTATATACCCTGGGGCTGCTGCTGTATATACCCTGGGGGCTGCTGCTGTTTATACCACTGAGGCTGCTGCTGTATATACCTCTGGGGCTGCTGTATACTACCACTGGGGCTGCTGTATATACCTCTGGGGCTGCTGTATACTAACTACTGGGGCTGCTGCTGTATATACCACTGGGGCTGCTGCTGTATACCTCAGGGGCTGCTGTATACCACACTGCTGAGGGCTGTATACCTGTGCTGGGGTCCACCCTCGGCTTATACACGAGTCAATAGTTTTTCCCAGATTTTGGGGGCCAAAGTAGGGGGGTCGGCTTATACACGGGTCGGCTTATACACGAGTATATACGGTATGTAGTAAAACTGAAAGAAAGAATTTATTTTAAAAGAAAGAACACCAAGTTCCAGGAGAGACTCTGGGCGCCATGGAAAGAATCGTAGTATCGATAATAGTCGAATGTTTCAGTTGGTATTGTATAAAAGGGATTAAGTACGGAAATTAGTTACTAAAAAGAATAAAATTTCTTTAACTTGCAATATGTAATGTATGTATATAATTTGGAACCGCTGTCTGAATTAGAGGAGGGAAAGAGTTCATGCTTTAATGGGATAAGAGGGAGGGGGGAGGGGAGTTAAAGAAACGTTAGTGGAATATTATACAAAGTGACAAAATGTAATGTACATGTGCTTTCTTTTTGTAAGATGTTAATGTTTCTAATAAATAAATCTGATTTAAAAAAAAAAGGTTACAACTCTTGACTTGTTTACATTGAATCAGGCAGATTCATATCAGTCTATACCAGAGGGCCCCAAATCCAGGCCTCAAGGGCCTCCAACAGTGCAGGTTTTCAGGACTTCCTTAGTATTGCACAGGGGTTGGAATCATTACCTGTGCAGATGATCACATTAGCACCTGTGCAATACTAAGGAAATCCTGAAATCCTGCACTGTTGGCAGCCCTCGAGGCCTGGAGTTGGGGACCTCTGGTCTCTACAGTCCAAGCAATACATTTTATATACTTGCATATTACAAGTATTGAAAGTACTTTAGTTTTCTTTACTTAGGGCTCTGAAAAACAGCTGTATTATGGATCCATGTTGTTCCCAACAGCACCATTGATTTTAATAAGCACATATTATGCCTGTGAATTTGGTCTAAGGTAGAGGTCTCCAACCTGTAGCTTGGGAACCACATGTGCCTCGCAGGCCCAAGATGTGTTCCCCTTGGTGGGTGTCTTCCACCTTCGTTCATAAGCACCAGGACTAGCAAACAGCTATGAAAAGCAGGTCTCCATATGGAGGCACCCCTAGATCTTGGTACTCGTGGTACTTGGTTTGATTTCTGTGAAAAAGTTGTGGCTGTCATGGGGCTCTGGGTGTCATGACTGTGAATAGGGCGGTAGCTGGATGTGGCTCGCGACCATCTCTCAAGCCAGAATGTGGCTCGCGGCCCTCTCTTAGACCTGACTGCGGCTCGTAAGGTCAGAAAGGTTGGGGACCTGTTCTCTAATGCATGTTGTATTATGGAGGTTACTTATCAATGTTTGTTCCTTTCTCATGCATCGCTATACAGAGGTGATATGTCCATAACTCAGACACAGCTTTAACGACCCCAAGGATGAATTGAATTTCTATTCTCCCAAATACTTGACCTGTGTCACGTACATTTTATATTTGCCCTTGGGTCTTTTACTCTATGGAATAACCAGCTAGAAGTGAAGTACGGTAAATAGATCCTGCTTTGGAATGACTGAATGCAGTACATTTTTCATTAGCCTCAGTGTTAAAATTAATTGTTTTTAATGAAAGAAGAAAAAGCATTTGTGATCAGTGTAGTTTGCCTTCTAATAGTGGCGGTGCTCACAGACCAGCAGAGACAAGTAGAGGTAATTATATTATCTTCTACATGGAGGAAATGTCACTTCTGTTTCATATAATAAGTAAAGCAGATGCCAAAAGGAGAAGATCCTTATGTCACTTCTAAGACTCCACCCTTTTATATATCGCTATATTGCAGTACAATGAAGCCATGTCGAGTAATACGTGAGACTGCACTGTGACAGTCAATTTGAGGTTCCACACAATTCAGTATATTTGTCCATCTTATGGAATAAACAATGACCCAGACATAAACCTGTAGCTTCAACACAAAATGGTGAAGTATTCATGGCTGTGGAGTCGGAGTCGGTGCACACTTTGCTAGAGTCCGTGTCGGTATAAAATGGACTGACTCCTAATATATACAGTGCCTACAAGTAGTATTCAACCCCCTGCAGATTTAGGTAGTTTGATAAGATGCAAATAAGTTAGAGCCTTCAAACTGCAAACGAGAGTAGGATTTATTAACAGAAGCATAAATCTTACAAACCAAAAAGTTATGTTGCTCAGTTGAATTTTAATAAATTTTAAACATAAAAGTGTGGGTCAATTATTATTCAAACCCCTCAAACCACCAGCATTCTGTTTGGTCCCCCTAAAGTATTAAGAAGTAGTTCAGGCACAAATAACAATGAGCTTCACATGTGTGGATTAATTATCTCTTTTGCCAGCCTTTTCTGACTATTTAAGACCCTCCCCAAACTTGTGAACAGCACTCATACATGGTCAACATGGGAAAGACAAAGGAGCATTCCAAGGCCATCAGAGACAAGATCGTGGAGGGTCACAAGACTGGCAAGGGGTACAAAACCCTTTCCAAAGAGTTGGGCCTACCTGTCTCCACTGTTGGGAGCATCATCCGGAAGTGGAAGGCTTATGGAACTACTGTTAGCCTTCCACAGCCTGGACAGCCTTTGAAAGTTTCCTCCCGTTCCGAGGCCAGGCTTGTCCGAAGAGTCAAGGCTAACCCAAGGACAACAAGGAAGGAGCTTCGGGAAGATCTCATGGCAGTGGGGACATTGGTTTAAGTCAATACCATAAGTAACGTACTCCAACGCAATGGTCTCCGTTCCAGACGAGCCCGTAAGGTACCTTTACTTTCAAAGCGTCATGTCCAGGCTCGTCTACAGTTTGATAGTTTGCTCATGATCACTTGGAGGACTCTGAGACAGACTGGTTTAAGGTTCTATGGTCTGATGAGACCAAGATCAAGATCTTTGGTGCCAACCACACACGTGACGTTTGGAGACTGGATGGCACTGCATACGACCCCAAGAATACCATCCCTACAGTCAAGCATGGTGGTGGCAGCATCATGCTGTGGGGCTGTTTCTCAGCCAAGGGGCCTGGCCATCTGGTCTGCATCCATAAGAAGATGGATAGCACGGCCTACCTGGAGATTTTGGCCAAGAACCTCCGCTTCTCCATCAAGGATCTTAAGATGGGTCGTAATTTCATCTTCCAACAAGACAACGACCCAAAGCACACAGCCAAGAAAACCAAGGCCTGGTTCAAGAAGGAAAAAATCAAGGTGTTGGAGTGGCCTAGTCAGTCTCCTGACCTTAACCCAATTGAAAACTTGTGGAAGGAGCTCAAGATTAAAGTCCACATGAGACACCCAAAGAACCTAGATAACTTGGAGAAGATCTGCATGGGGGAGTGGGCCAAGATAACTCCAGAGACCTGTGCCGGCCTGATCAGGTCTTATAAAAGATGATTATTAGCTGTAATTGCAAACAAGGGTTATTCCACAAAATATTAAACCTAGGGGTTGAATAATAATTGACCCACACTTTTATGTTTAAAATTTATTAAAATTCAACTGAGCAACATAACTTTTTGGTTTGTAAGATTTATGCTTCTGTTAATAAATCCTACTCTCGTTTGCAGTTTGAAGGCTCTAACTTATTTGCATCTTATCAAACCACCTAAATCTGCAGGGGGTTGAATACTACTTGTAGGCACTGTATAATAAATTGGGTACAGTAGTTCAATGCAGGATGTGCTGAATACGGTTATTATGAATTATGTTCTATCTAAATATCTTGATTATTGTACCATAATAACGATTAAAAGACTAATGTTCACATTGTACTACATAAATGTATCATTTAACCCCTTCCCGACCTATGATGTTGTACAACGTCATGAGCCGGTAAGGGGTGTTTGATGTGAGCTCCGGCGCGGAGCTCACATCAAAGTCCCGACATCTCAGCTGATCTCATCAGCTGAGATGTCAGGGTAACAGCACTGATCGGATCCGGGATCCGATCGGTGCTGTTAGCCCCTTCGGATTGACAGCAGGATCCAAGGCGGCCGCGGCAGGGAACACGCTGTTCCCCGCCTGCATCGGAGATCCCGCAATAGTATAGTGGGATCTCCGGCGCACACGTGACAGGCCGGGGTCCTGGCTAGACCCTGGATGCTGTCACTGAGCATTTCCGGGTTGTGGTTGGCAAGCGCTGCCAACCACAACAAATCCGCAATTCTAGAGATACTGATGAGCTGCAGCTCATCTGTATCTCCCAGAAGCGATCGGACTGTGCAGCAAGGTGCCTCTAAAAGGGGCAGTGTAAAAATAAGAATTAATAAAAAAATAAAGTTTTTAAAAACCTGTAAAAAAAAAAAAAAAAAAACCCATAAAAGTTCAAATCACTCCCCTTTTCCCCCCATTCGCAATAAAAGTATTAAAAAAATAAAAAAAGTACACATTTGGTATCGCCGCGTTCAGAATCGCCCGATCTATCAACATATAAAATCAATTAATGAGAGCCCTAAACTGTGTAACGGAAAAATGATCCAAATGCCAAAATTATGGTTTTTTAGTCGCTGCAACATTGCTATAAAATGTGATAGTGGGCGATCAAAACGGCGCATCCACCCAAAAATTGTATCATTAGAAAGGTCAGCTCAAGACGCAAAAAATAAGCTGTAACACATCCCCAGATCCCAAAAAATGAGGACACTACGGGTTGCAAAACATGGCGCAAAAAGTGCGTTTTTTTCCCCCCCAACTTCTGCATTTTTTTTCACCACTAAGATACCAGTAAAAGTGTATATGTTTGGTATCTACGAACTTGTACCGACCCGAGGCATCACCCTGTCAAGTCGATTTTACCATATAGTGAACATGGCGGCTAAAAAACGCGAAAAACAAACATGTGATTGCACTTTTTTTGAAATTTCACTGCACTTGGAATTTTTTTGCAATTTCCTTGTACACTATATGGTAAAATAAATGCTTGCATCTGAAAGTACAACTTGTCCCGCAAAAAACAAGCCATCATATGTCTATACTGACGGAAAAATTAAAAAGGTCATGCCTCTTGGAAGCAGGGGAGCAAAAAGCAAAAAATGAAATACGAAAAATTCTAGAGTCATGAAGGGGTTAAACATGAGCCATGTATGAGGGAGTCGTGGAGTGGTGGAGTTTGAGTCAGATTCAGAGAAATTGAGGAGTCAGAGTTGGAGGCTTGGGTTCTCGACTCCACAGCCCTGAAATTATGTATGCTTTTTTGCTAGTTGTTGCCCAGATGGAGATGAGTTCTTGTCCCAGTGTAGATGATGACTTAATTTTTAACAATATACCTTATCTTTGACATGAGACATGAGACACCTATAGATCTTGTGTTCAACCCAAGACCTGATTTGCTTTCTTTTGGGGAAAACACAGCCTGAATATTGGACATGAACAATTAGAAATAAATCCTAATTGGAACATTCTGTTTTGCTGTTCTTCCTTATGTCCTTTGTATCAATCGGTAGCTGTTCTTTGGAAGTAAGCAGAGATTCAACCAAACATCTTACCTGTGGGCAGTAACTCATTAGTAATGAGGTTTCCAGGTTAGGGTGTCCATCCTGGAAGTGAACGTGGTGATGGCTTAGAGATACTTATCGGCAGGGCTAAATTGTTCACTAGGCACAGTACACCTTTACCTACTTAATCCTGAGAAAGCTAGAGTGAAGCAATGTTTGGGGTGGTTCCAGTCTGTACCTCTTTGTCTGATGCTTTGATACTGTATATTGGTTCATCAGCTCAAATTGGTATATACAGTAGAAGTGAACAAGTCTAAGGCTGCTTTCACACTGGAAGATTTTCAAATCCATGTCCATCTGTTCTGAAACTGATGGCCATTGATCCGTTATGGCCTCCCATATTATCCTATGGGCACGGATTGGTCTTACAGTGGCCATCCGTGTGTCTCCATTTTGTCACGCATTCGTTGGTGTCCGCAGTTTTGATGTACACAGAAATGGAAACTGTTTCTGGGCTTCCTCAAATATCGCGGACACCAACGGACAGACACAGATCTGTTGGTGTCCTTATGAAATTAACATGAAGCTCTATGGAGGACGGATCCATACGGATCCATGAAAACAACGGATCCGTAAAACAGATCCGATTTGCTGTACTGAGCATGCTCAGAAACAAGATACAGCTACTCCCACCCCTATCTCTGGTGACTGATGACGGATCCGTTAAAATAACTTTCCATGGACATCTGTTGGCATCCTTTTGCACTGATCCGTGCCTGTCCATGACTTTACATGGATTTCATGGAACCATACAGATCTGAAAATTTGCCAGTGTGAAAGCAGCGTAACACAACAGATCGTTGTGATATTTAGCCTTTCAGGCACTTTGTGCTTGTCAAGAGTCCAGTCATATTATATGTAGGGTAGGTGACTGTTATATTACTTCATGTGAAATCATCTTCTGGTGGATTATTGTGCACCTTATACTATTTCGTCTCTACTTCAAGGATATCATGCTGTACAGTCAGAAGTGAGTCACTTTGCCCCAATTTTAATATTGTAAGTGATTTTAGGTTTTATCTAGGCTTAAAGAAAAACTGTCAGGTCAAAAATCCATATGTATGATATCATTTTCTAATTCCTCCCTCTAAGCTCTCTCTATTCGTGTATCTCTTTTATTTATATTTCCCTCCTATCTTCTGTAAACTTCAAATAAAGAGAATCATTCCATCTGTCAATCACATTGAATGAGCAACTTAGCTCTCTGCTGTTCACTCCCCATAGATGAATATGCATGTCACATCATAGCACAGGAGATCAGTGGGGGAGCTGTATTCTCTCTGCTGTCTGTGTTTCCGCATCACAAGAGGTCAAATACAATACAGAAACTGTCACAATATGTACATGTATCGCCTTTAGGGCTATGGGTTACTCAGGAACGGTCCTTATTCTCTGCTTACAGGGTGATGTCATGGTGGTGGCCGTGGACCATTTTCGTGGCCGTGGAGTGACTGCGATTAAAAAGGGGAAAAAATAAAAATACAAATAAGAGTTTGTCAGTGACGCCACCTGTGGGATGCGGCCTGATATGACCACCGCTGCTTATCTCAGCTTCAAGGGATGATGTTGGGATGCAGCAGGATGATAAACCCTCCACAAGTAGGGCTAGGATGATCCCAGAGCAGGTGATAATAATTATTATTGGTGTTGATGGGGATGCAGGAATTAGCTCAAACAATGATGTGGAGACACAAGAGTAAAAGTCTTTTCTTTACCTTTAATGGTGGAACTCAGGTAGTACCGGGTACTGTTTTCTAAAGTTCACAGGGTCCGGAGCTTGGAGGTAATTTTAGGCTTTCCACGCCAGGCAAGTCCTGAGGCTTTCCTTTTAGATTGTGTCCGTTGGGCCCTGGCTGCATAAAGCAATGCTGTGACCCTCTCTGTTCTGTACTAGCTGTAGGACAAGCAGCGTGAAACCTTCACTTGGCTGTATTTCTACTTAGCTCTCCTGGGCTCTGTAGTGCGGCTGTGTCTCTTTACCTTTTCAGTGAACGGGGCGGTGTATAACTATCCGTTCTCCGGATTTGGCCACTGGGTGTATAATCCCTTACGATCTTGGTCTCTGGTGACCGTACTATACTTAATTCTGGGCTTGCTGGCACTACTACCACTCCAAGATCTTCCTTCTCTCCTCCTCAGGCCCTCGCTATGGGCTCCACACACTGTCAGTTTCCTTGGACCGGCCTAACACGGCTCCTGTCCCCAAGATCACTTTCCTCTCCTCCTTCTCCTCTGCTCAACTGTCACCTCAGCTCTCCTGACGGGAACTGACTAGCTCCGCCCCCTGAACCTGCATATCTAGGGGACCTGTACTGACGTCAGCAACTGACCTGACCTCAGCTGTTAGAGCTTCCCTACAGGCCCAGGTTGGGATATGTTATATGTGTGCTTCACCTGGTGGATGCCTTGCCTCCAAGCTTATAATGTGATTACCGGACCCCGGGGCGCCACATATACATGCTTACAGAAAAGAATGGAGTCTACATAAGGCAGATTTGTTATAGCTCTCTCCCTCCATGGTGTTCTCAATAGAACAGACCTCATGAAAGTGAATCCTGACACTGCACTGTTAGCAAAGGGAAGAGGGAGTAGGGAGGGGAGGGCTGCTGAGAGGGAGGAGAGAGATGCTGAGAGGGAGTGCATGATTACATGACAGTTTATACAGCACCCAGACTATTCCGGTTTGCTTATATTGGAGAGGACTAATCCAGGAGCTCCCTGCAGGGTCTGGCAATGCTAATAACAATGGGAACTACAAATGGTACATAATCTTTTCATGTTTGTAAAGGCGCCAGGCCTATTCAAGGGTAATATTAGATCATACTGAAAATGACCTACAGTGTCGCTTAATTAATGGAAATTGATTCGCCTCATATGTACACACAGTGGAGCAGGTTAATCAGACATACAGTAAATAGGTAAAGGAGGGGGGAGTCACATTCTAAATTTTCCCATTCATGCTTTTACATATTGTTGTATCAACGTATTTGATCACTAACTTGTATTTGGGAACTTATTTTTCTGTATTGCTTGCTGATGGATGCCCCTTGACTTGTCTCAAGTGTCAATCTTTGATATTCATAGATTATTGGACAGTTCTGTGCCAACTTAAGTACCGTAAATTGAACTATCAGAAGTTCTGATAATGGGATGCGGATTAAAAGGTGTGCTTATATTGTATTACTAAATGTTTCTAGCATTTTAATTACTGTGCTGTATGGTTTCCTTTGGGGTCATTAGATATTGGGTTGTCGTTTTGTTTTTAAGTCTTTTCTACTTTCCATAGTACTGGGTGTAGGCTGTTCTCTTTCCTGAAATACTATAATTTGAATAACCACGGAAAAGTTAGTCTAGATGATCTATGTGAAATTAGGATTCCTGCTATCCTGGGGTATGCTGAGAAATGCGAGATGTGAAGTGATTCATTTCTGCTCAACATGTTCTTCAGATTTTTGACATTCTTTGTTGCTTTTCTCCCTAATGTTCTTAGATGAATTATGGAAATCTACATCTTATAAAGCTATTTTACCCAGCATAGGGTCTTCACATCGCTGTAACTGCATCTATAAACTAGAACTGACCAAACATTTTTAACGAGATAGCTCCTCCTAACACCTAATACTGACGATTTTTATTTTGTAGTTTTGTTTTTCCTCCCCTTCTTCCAAGAGCCGTAACTTTTTTATTTCCTCTGACAAAGCCACTTGAGGACTTGTTCTGGACTAGTTGTACTTCTCAATGACATCAACCACAGGAAGCCGCACACCGCCCCCAGTATACCACAGGAAACCACACAAGCCTCCAGTAAAGTACAGGAGGCCACGCACAGTCTCTAGTTACACAGTAAGCTGCACCAGCCAGTATACCGCAGGAAGCCGCACACAGCCCCCAGTATACCGCAGGAAGCCGCACACAGCCCCCAGTATACCGAGGAAGTCACACAAGCCTCCAGTAAAGTACAGGAGGCACACCAGTCTCTAGTATACCACAGGAAGCTGCACACAGCCCAGTACCACGAAGCCACACAGCCTCCAGTAAGTACAGGGCTACCACAGTCTCTAGTAGCGCAGAAGCTGCACACAGCCCAGTTACCACGGAAGCCACACAAGCCTCAGTAAAGTACAGGAGGCTACGCACAGTCTCTAGTATACCGCAGGAAGCTGCACACAGCCCCCAGTATACCGCAGGAAGCCACACAAGCCTCCAGTAAAGTACAGGAGGCACCACAGTCTCTAGTATACCACAGGAAGCTGCACACAGCCCCCAGTATACCACAGGAAGCCACACAAGCCTCCAGTAAAGTACAGGAGGCTACGCACAGTCTCTAGTATACCGCAGGAAAGCTGCACACAGCCCCCAGTATACCACAGGAAGCCATACAAGCCTCCAGTAAAGTACAGGAGGCTACGCACAGTCTCTAGTATACCGCAGGAAGCTGCACACAGCCCCCAGTATACCGCAGGAAGCCACACACCTCAGTAAAGTACAGGCCACACCAGTCTCTAGTATACCGCAGGAAGCTGCACACAGCCCAGTATACACAGAAGCTGCACACAGCCCCATATACCGCGAACCCGCACACAGTCCATATACCACAGGAAGCCGCACACAGCCCCCAGTATACTGCAGGAAGCCACCCAAGCCTCCAGTAAAGTACAGGAGGCCTCGCACAGTCTCTAGTATACCGCAGGACGCCGCACACAGCCCCCAGTATACCGCAGGAAGCCGCACACGGCCCCCAGTATACCACAGGAAGCCACACAAACCTCCAGTAAAGTACAGGAGGCCACGCACAGCCCCCAGTATACTGCAAGAGGCCACGCACAGCCTCCAGTATACCACAGAAGGCCACATACAGCCCCCAATCTACCGCAGGATGCCGCACATTATATAATATAACATTACATTGCTACCCTACTCACTGTACTTTACCCGCCCCTTTGTCTCGTGAAACCTTTGGGCCCTGTATAATGCTGCCCATATAGTCTTTCTAATTTAACATTTTATATTTTTTTTTTTATATGGATGAAATAAATCGTAAAGCACATATTTTTAATTACCATTTAGGCTATACCACCATGTCTCTCAATTGGTTGTCCATATGATAGTAGTAGTACTATGGCTACTGCAGACAGTTGTCTTCTAATAAAAATATTTTTTTCTTGTAGAGATCTGATGTGCCCGTCATAAGAAATCTAGCATAAAACCAACATACAAGTCAGGCTAGAAGTGCATTATGGGAGTGTTAATGTCTTGGGACTGCTTCCTCCAACTGCACTGACACCCCAGTGCTATGTTAACCTGATTGGCATACAGCTCCTACACTAGACGTCTTATGACAGGCACATCGTATTTTTTACAAGCACCTACTACTACTTCCATATGTAAACACATGATGATGACAGATTCCCTTTAAATACACATTTACATAAACCGCTCATTCACAAATTGAAGTAAATGTATTGTAAAATTAGATTAAATTCCTCAGAATATTGTTCCTTAGGGACACTCGCCCTTTCTTATACTCTTACCGCAGTCTGATTACCCAGGATGTCCCTGACCTGTATTGGTGCTGGAAAAGCATTAAAGGGAACCTATAATGCGCTTTTTTGTTATTACACCATCCCTACTATTATTTAGATCATGTAGTGTTCATTAGTAACCTTTTTTTTAAATAATTGTATTCATCCCAAAAAAGCATTTTTGATACTTACCAAACATATTTTGATTAGCTAGCTGGGCAAACGCAGTCAACCAACAGTTTTATATTTAACAGATATGTCACTGAACTGCAGGGCTGCCGAAATTCATCTAATGCTCTGGTATAAAGGCCCTGTGTGACGTCATGACCATGTGACCATAATGGGCAGAGCTAAGGGCCCTTTCACATCAGCGTTTTTCGTAATTCGCGGCAGATGCGGTGAAAAAACCGCATCTGCCGCGTTTGCCGCATAACCGTTCCACTTGCGGCGCGGTTGCGGTTTTTTCCCATACAAAGTATAGGGGGACTTGCGGCAGATGCGGCAAGTGCGGTTTTGCACTTGCGGCAGGTGCAGCAGCGAAAAAAACCGCGGCTGACCGCGGTTTTTTTCGCTGCCGCACCTGCCGCAAGTGCAAAACCGCACTTGCCGCATCTGCCGCAAGTCCCCCTATACTTTGTATGGGAAAAACCGCAACCGCGCCGCAAGTGGAACGGTTATGCGGCAAACGCGGCAGATGCGTTTTTTTCACCGCATCTGCCTCGAATTACGAAAAACGCTGATGTGAAAGGGCCCTAAGTGAGCTAAAGTATTACGTTTTATGCAGACTTAGCTCCGCCTATTATAGTCAGTTGGTCGTGACATCACACAGGTCCTTTCAGCATTTACTGAATTTCTGAACTGTTAAAGGGAATCAAACACCAGGATTTAACCACCTGTAAATCAGTGCAATAGTTGATTAATGTGTGCAGCATAACATCACTATTTCTTTTTTCTTTATTCCACCCCTGTGGGCTTGTCTTTCTGCTGTAAGCTCAACCCCCTAGATGAGTCTGAATGAGAGGGAGGGGGAAGGGGTTCAGCTTACAGCAGAAAGACAAGCCCACAGGGGAGGAATAAAAAATTAAATCTTGGTGGTTGGTTCCCTTTAACTATTAACCTGCCAAATGACTGCTTGACTGTTTGCCCAGCTAGCTAATGAAAATATATAAGTATCTAAAATGCTTTTTTGGGATCGCTAAGGCTTAGGCAGAAGCTCCTCCTATTATAATCACATGGTGGTGACATCACACAGATCCTTTCAGCATTTTCTGAATTTCTAAACTGTTTACTATTAACCTGCTGGATGACTGTTTGACTATTTGCCCAGCTAGCTAATGAAAATATTTAAGTATCTAAAATGCTTTTTTGGGATGAATACAACGATTTTATTAATACATTTTTTTCAAAAAAGCATTTGAACACTGCATGATCTAAATAACATTGGGGTGGCTTTATAACAAAAAAGGTAATGACAGGTTCCCTTTAACTGGACATAACCAACATAAAATGGAATAATTGCGTACCAAATAAATCAGAGAGAACAGAAAAGCATATACAATATGTGTTTCTTTATGCATTATGGAGAATGTTTCTGTTAAAGAAAAGTATATGAACGACAAAGTATTTGATGATGAAAGGCCGGCCATGCAGAATGTGGGTTGCATGAGATATCCCTCTCAAATTCATATTATATAACAAGGTATTGTTTAAAAAAAATATTTAAATCAGTAAGCAAATCATATTTTTGTAGGTATTTTTTGCATGGTATATTTTTTCTTATTTTATTTTAAAATTATGGAGAAATCCAGAAAGTGTTCCTACATTTTTAGCACTGCATTTATCAGACTGGCTTGAGAAGAATCATTCGTTGCAGTCCTGTAATATTTTTTATCCTTAGATAATTGCTATTATTGATTTGCCATATGGTTTACATTTGATTTTTGTTTTGTGGATTTTGTACCCTTTCTCACCTATTTATTTGTTATATATTAGACACGTACTTTGTTTTTAATTTTTCCCATAATCCCTCTTTTCAGATTGCTAATTTTAACCTATATCCTGATCCATTGCTGACGCCCCTGTGACCCATGTCTGAAGTCCTCCAAGGTTAGAATCCCTTCAGAGTGTACTGTTTGGTGTCTCACGCTATGTTTTTTGGTTTCCATTTGTTTACTCATTATTTGTGTTTTATTCCATTCTACTTATTTCATTTCAACATTTTGTGTGCTTTATTTAATGATTAATTAGAAAACTCCTTGCTCATATTGTTATCTTATTGAAGCGTGAACATCTTCACTAAACATTATAACTCGTCAAAACCGCTATTCTGTTTATCCCGTGTTCCCAGTCTGATCATTATAGCAGATCTTTTACCAGATTTCATAATGCATAATTCACTGGATCGCTTAGACCTACTGAAACTGGTGTACTTACTCTGAAAACACGTCAGCATTGTTGTATAATCCTTTTTGAAAGACTAACTACAGTCTCTGCCCACCTAGACTGATTAATAACTCCTCAGTGGCCCTCACTCCCTGCTGTTGCTAAAATCTCACACTGCTTAGAACAAGCTGCAGCTTACAGTCAGCCTGGGTGGGTAGAATACTGTATTTTTTTGCTTTATAAGACGCACCAGATTATAAAATGCACGCCACATTTGGTGAAGGAAAAGAGAAAAAAAAAATTGTGATGTTAAATGGGTTCATCTTAAAATGCCAGTGTCCATCTTACAATCAGTATATATGTCTCTTATTCTGGTCTATATGACCCCCATTCTTGTACATGGGCCTCCCCCATCCTGGCATATATGTCCCTCATCCTTGTACATGCCCCCCATCCTGGTATATATGTCCCATATCCTAGCAGATGGCCCCCCATCTTGGTATATATGTTGCTCATCCTTGTACATGGGCCCCCAGTTCTAGCATATATGTCCCACATCCCTTGTACATGGCCCCCCATTGTGATATATATGTCCCTCATCCTTGTACATGTTCCCCCATCCTGGTATATATGTTCTTCATCCTTATACATGTCCCCCCATCTTGGTATATATGTCCCTCATCTTTGTACATGGGCCCCCAATTCTAGTATATATGTACCCCATCCTTGTACATGTCCCCCCATCCTGGTATATATGTCCCTCATCCTTGTACATGGCCCACAACATAATATATATGTCCCTCAACCTTGTTCATGGCCCACCCATCCTAGTATATGTTTCCCTCATCCTTGTGCATGGCCCCCTCATCCTGAACCCACCATGGCTTACCGAGGGGAAATTGTGGTGGTGGATTGGGGGTGCAGGAGACAGGGTCCATGGATGATGCGGGTAATGCTGCGTAATCGGAGCTGGGGGTGTGTTGTGGCAGTGTGCAAATCTGCCGCCATTTTTTGGCTTCCTGCAGGCATTGGCAAGTTGCGCCTCAGTCTCTGCTGCCTAGGCCTTCCAGAAAATGGCCGTGGAGGCGGCGCATGTGGCGATCGAGATCTGCGGTAATTTTCTGGAACTCCTTTTTGGTAGAGGCCAAGGCGCAGCTTGCCAATGTCTGCAGAAACCCATAAAATGGTGACTGCCACGACACGGCCCTAGCTCCAGTCCCACAGCCTGCAGCCTCTGTGGACCCTGCTTTCTGTACCTCCGCTCCAACACTGCAACTTCCCCTTGGTGAGATTAAAAAACCCCTCAAGATTCGTATTATAAGACGCACCCTTGTTGTCCCTCCAATTTGAGGGGAAAAATGTGCGTTTTATAATACAAAAAATACAGTAAATTGGACTCTCATTCTTTACTTGGACATATAAAATGCTCATTTTAATATCAAAATATTACCGTCGTTTTAAAATGGATTCTCCATGTAAATATACTTGCCTCATCTGGTATAAGAGTTCTTTATTAATGTATTCAGTTTCTCTCGTGAAATCTAGTGACCGATAAGACAGGCCATATACCAATAGTGAGAATTTCAATAATGCAATGATTGGTTTACAACCCCATTATCAAGATTCCTGTTAGGGGTCATGAGTTAGGAACTTCTCGATCAGCCAAATTATGGAGTAATTACACTAAAGATTCCCAGTGCCATCTGTGTTGGCTCATGTGAACAGGCTGTAATGAGCACCGATCGACTTGTATCATCAGGCTCAATACCGAAGCAAGAGCGGGCCGTCACAATATACGTGTCCCGATATGATCCAGTATGCATAAAATGTGAGCAGAAAAGTGTTACAAATGCTGATAAGTTGGTTATGCCCGATTACTCCAAAATCTCATTCCTATATACCTTCCGATGGACAGTTTTAAGTTTTGTTTTAAAAAAAAAACAGCAATAAACAAAGCAAAATAACACTTTTGAATATGTGTATTATGTACAAACGCATACACTGTATTCATGGTTTCAGACAGTGATAAATATGTCTAGAGAGCACATAAATTGTATCCGGAGTTATCAATCAAGAAAAGCCAAATGCCTCAAACTCAGTTTTGTATGACGGAGGGGGGCTTTATTTTAGTTTGTAACATTTTTAGAAATTATGGGGGAAATTAATCAAGACTGGTGTTTTGTTTGCCATTTTGAATCCAGGATTTGCTTTGAGCTGCACCAGGCTCTGGAGTTAGGAATGTTCTTCAGTCATTGATCGGAGAACATTTCTGCTATCGTTTACACTTTATTGTGACGTAAGGTAAAGTAATATCCTCAGGCCATGATGGGTCATATCCCCTCTGTAATGCCACATTTACTTTTCAAGTTGTTGGCAAAGCTGGTGACACTTGTACTCCAGTTTCGAGGTTGAAAGTGATTGAAGAATTGGACCCAAGGTCTATGTGCTAATTCACGGCATCTTAACTCTCAACCTTTATTTTGTGGGCCTACCAAATCCTTATCAGTGCCTGCACTGTGCACTGCAAGGATTTGCCGGTTTCTAAGCCAGGAACGGACCACAATTATGCAATGTGCATGTTACCGGCAACAACACAACAAGTGGGCACAGCCTCGCTCAATATAAGTGTATGGAGCAGGCACTTCTGACTAGTGGGCAGAGCCTCGCTCAATATAAGTGTATGGAGCAGGCACTTCTGACTAGTGGGCAGAGCCTCACTCAATATAAGTGTATGGAGCAGGCACTTATGACTAGTGGGCAGAGACTCGCTCAATATAAGTGTATGGAGCAGGCACTTATGACTAGTGGGCAGAGACTCGCTCAATATAAGTGTATGGAGCAGGCACTTCTGACCAGTGGGCAGAGCCTCGCTCAATATAAGTGTATGGAGCAGGCACTTCTGACTAGTGGGCAGAGCCTTGCTCAATATAAGTGTATGGAGCAGGCACTTCTGACTAGTGGGCAGAGCCTCGCTCAATATAAGTGTACGGAGCAGGCACTTCTGACTAGTGGGCAGAGCCTCGCTCAATATAAGTGTGTGGAGCAGGCACTCCTGACTAGTGGGCAGAGCCTCTTCAATATAAGTGTATGGAGCAGGCACTTCTGACCAGTGGGCAGAGCCTCTCTCAATATAAGTGTATGGAGCAGGCACTTCTGACTAGTGGGCAGAACCTCGCTCAATATAAGTGTATGGAGCAGGCACTTCTGGCTAGTGGGCAGAGCCTCGCTCAATATAAGTGTATGGAGCGGGCATGTGTGACTAGTGGGAGCGGCTGTCTAGTGGGCGCAGCTTTGCTTTACACACTTGTGTTGAGTGAGGTTCTGGCTAGGAACATGCATACTGTATAACTGCAGTATTTTCTTGGTTTAGAAAATGTGAATCCTCATAGTGCACAGTGCTTACACTGAGAGGATTGATAAGTCTGCAGTCACAGAGAGACTGCAGATATATCAGAGACTACAGATATATCAGTTTTAGACCGGACAATAAGATTTAAATCGATGGATCTTGGATTAATAATTTCCAACATTGAATGTGTAAAAAAAATTTTTTCGTGTACTGTGTAAAGGCAGTGTTTGACCATACAGGGACATGGTTTGATCATACCACATCTCCTGGGTAGAGGAGGGCACAAAAAAGTATACAGACATTACACACAAGATCATAGCTGGTTCTTTCTGATTCCCTGCCTCATTCTGGCTCTCATAGAGATGCATCGATCGCTTGTGACGTAGCTGCTGACTTCGGCCAGTCAGAAATTACTGTGAAGAGATTTGCAGAGAGGAGAAACAGGGGAGTAGCGAGAAGAGAGGTGGATTAGTCAGGCAGCAGAGTTGAGGACAGACTGGAGAGGTGCAAGAGTGTTAGCAGGGAGGCCACAGTGGAGGAAGTTGCAGTAGCCGACTCAGGAGATAATGAGGGCATACACAAGAATTTTAGTAGATTGAGGGTTGAGGAAAGAATGGATTCTAGAAATATTCTTGAGCAAGAGATGACAGGAGATGCCGAGAGTTTGGATATTTGGTTTGAAGGATAGGGCAGAGTCAAGAGTTACTCCGAGGCAGTGAATTTGAGGGATGGGAGAGAGCATGATGCCATTTACCATAATAGATCGATTAGGTGGTGAAGATGAAAGATTAGATGGAGGAAAGATGACGAGTTCCGTTTTGTCTACGTTGAGTTTTAGGAAGCGAGAGAAGGAGGAGGATATGGCTGACAGACACTCTGTGATTCCGGACAGCAGAGAATTGACATCTGGGCCAGAGAGAGAGATCTGATTGTCATCAGTGTACAGGTGGTACTGGAATCCATGGGACTTTGAGTTGTCCTAGATCAAGGGTATAGATGGAGAAAAATAGTTACCCAGGACGGAGCCTTTTGGACTCCAACAGAGAGAAGGCAGGATGAGGAGGTAGTGTGGGAGTGGGAAACGCAAAATGTGCCGTTGGAAAGGTATGAGGCAATCCAGGACAGGGCAAGGTTTTTGATGCCAAGGGAAGAAAGAATCTGTAGTGGGAGAGAGTGGTTGACTGTGTCAAAGGCAGAGGACAGGTCTAGTGAGTAATTTTGGTTAGGGCAGTTTTGGCGCAGTGGTGGGGCCGGAATCCAAATTGTAGGTTGTCAAGGAGAGAGTTACATGGGAAGTGGGAGGAAAGTTGAGCATGGACATGTTGTTCAAGGAGTTTGGAAGCAAACGGGAGCAGCAATATGAGGCAGTAGCTCGTCATAGCAGTCAGATCAAGGTTTGGCTTTTTGAGGATGGGTGTGATGGTGGCATGTTTGTAAGCAGAGGGGAAGGTACCAGAAGTTAGCGATAGATTGAAGAGGTGGGTTAGAGCTGGGATGAGCATGTTAGTAAGGTTGGGGAGGAGGTGGGACTGGATGGGGTCAAGTGCATCGGTGGTGAGGTGTGATTTGGATAAGAGATGAGTAAGCTCTCCTTCAGTGATGTTGGAGAGAGGTTATGAGGGAAGGGTAGAGGTCTGGTATATGGAATGGTTGTGGTGGTGGAACAATAAAGGTTTGCCTTGTTTGGTCGACCTTATTTTTGGTGGAACAATAAAGGTTTGCCTTGTTTGGTCGACCTTAATTTTGAAGTATGTGGCGAAATCCTCAGCAGAGATGAGGGAGATCAGAGGGGGCGGTGGTGGGTGGAGGAGAGAGTTAAAAGTGCTGAACAGTTGCTTGGGGTTGTAGGATAAGGAAGATACAAGGTTTGTGAAGTACGTCTGTTTAGCAGAGGTGAGGACTAATTTGAAGGCGAGCGTAGCATGTTTGAAAGAAGTGAAGTTGTCTGGCAGGTGTGTTTTCTTCCAATGCCGCTCCGCAGCCCCGGACACTTGTCAAAGCTTTTTGGTGAGATTGTTGTGCCAGGGTTGCCTATTGATACGTCACACCTTGCGATGAACGAGAGGGACAACTGAGTCTATGGCTGATGTGAGGGTAGCGTTATAGAAAGCATTGGCACTGTCTGTATCATGGAGGGAAGATATGGCTGACAGAGATAGAATAGAGTCTGAGAGTCTGTGAATGTCTAAATGTGCGAGGTTTCTGTGAGGATGTGCTACTGGTTGGACATTGGGGGCCAGTGAGGAGGACAAGGAGGAGAATGTGAGTAAATGGTGGCCAGATAGTGGGAAGGGGAAGGTTTGAGATTAGATAGGGAACAGAGGCGGGTGAAGATGAGGTCTAGTGTATTTTCGCCTGTGTGGGTGGCTGTGGAGGACCACTGAGTAAGTCCAAAGGTTGAGGTAAGAGAAAGGAGTTTGGAGGCTGCTGGCTGGCGGGTGTCAGTAGGGATATTAAAGTCACCTATGATGATGGTGGGGATGTCAGCCAGAGAAAGTGAAGAAGCCAGGTGGAGAATTGATCAATAAACGTAGTGGCAGAGCTCGGAGGTCGGTATATGAACAGCCATTTGGAGATTGGAGGGAGAGAAGATGCGGATGGAGTCAACTTCGAAAGAAAGGTGGATAAGGGAGGGTGGGGTTTGGTAGTGGGTTGAAAGAGCAGTTTACAGAGAGGAGGAAGCCTACTTCTCCGCCATGTCTGTTGCCAGGGGTAGTAGTGTGGGTAAAGTGAAGGCCTCCATTGCTCTGTGCAGCAGGTTATGCCCTGTCAGAGGCTGTCAGCCAGGTTCAGTAAGGCCCAAGAAGGAAAGGTTCCAAGAAGTGAAAAGGTCATGGATCATGTGGAGCTTGTTGCAAACAGAGTGGGCATTACAACGTGCTCCAGAGAGAGGAAGCGGGTGGTGGGGGTAGTAGTACAGAAAGGGAAAGCAGGTGGGAGAAGGAGAGTGGCCGGATTGTTTTATATTTCAGTAGGAGAGGTCTGAGGTTAAGGAGTAGGTCTGTGGATGAGGTGAGTTAGGGGGTTAAGAGAGAGGGGGAGATAGTTATCTGGTTAAAGGGTGCAGGGGTTTGGGGGTAGTGAAGGAGAGTGAGCAAAAACTGTGGGGGAAAATGTGAGCATAGTGAAAAATCAGGGTGAGAAAAGAAAGGTATAATAGAAGACAGTAATTACCTTCTGACCAATTTCTGGAGTATTTCTGGTATGTATAATATCCAATCTACACTGTAATAACCTGAGTGCAATAATACTATATCAGTGCTGCATTATTAGATACAATTCTTAGCGAGAATTCTGTAATAATTGCAAAACTTCAATGAAGTTAATGGCAGGAGAAAAATCAATTCTAATACTAGTGCATGACCTAAATCATTTTATATATAATGCAATAAAAGATATAATCAGTGGCATTTGGTCTATGACTATTGGACCAGTGAGCAACACCATAGAGGTAGCACTGACTAGGTCAAGGATAAAAAGGCTAAGACAAGATGCACCCTATAGTGCCCAGCAACCTCTATTGTTGGAAGATTATATATTATATATATTGTGTGATTGCATATATATATAATCCTTTGACAATTTAAAAACTAGATTGGTGTACTAAAAATGACTATTTTAAAATTCAACTGTGTCACATAAGTTATGACTTTTAGTCTATGTTCTCACATTGCTGTTTTTTTATTCCAAATTGCGGCAAAAGACAGCTGCGATTCTACATGTGAACTGTAAGACTTTAACCACAATTTAAAAAAAAAAAAAAAAAAAATTATATCTGCAATATGTCGGCACAGTTGTAGTAATCTGGTCATAAATCCTAATTGTGCATTAATTTTATAGTAGACTAAGGGTGTGTTTACACACTGCATATTTTATGTGAGTGCTCTTGCAGTTTTTGTAGCCAAAACTAGGAATGGCACTTGTTTCTATAATGGGGCCGTCACACGCGTCAATATCGCGTGCACAATCACTGCTGCACGTGACGTTGCAGCGATATTGACGCGTGTGACAGGACGCATCAACCAGCAATAAGTTGCTGGTTGATGGTCGTCAGGTTTTAGAACCTGTTCTAAAACCTGACGACAGTCGCCCGTTGGACACGCAGCATCGCTGCGTGTGACACCAGGAGATGCGATCAGCCAGCTCCCAGCGCCTCTCAGGAAGCGCTGGGAGCTGGTATCCAGGGTAAACTGCGGGTAACTAGGCAGCGCGCGCTGCCTAGTTACCCGCAGTTTACTTTGGATACCAGCCTGCAGACATCGTTTGGAAACGATATAGAAATCATTTCCACGATGTCGCTGGTAAAATGATCGCTGGTGAGTCTGCCTGTGTGACAGCTCTCCAGCGGTAATCCGTCAATGTCGTCAGCGATCAGATCGCTGACGACATTGACGCGTGTGACGGCCCCATTAGACTTTTCGTCTGATTGTTCCACTCCTAGTTTTGGCTAGAAAAACTGCAACAACGCTCGCATAAAAATATGCAACAAATACGCAGTGTGTGAACACACCCTTAGCAAGCACTGGCCCGTTGACGGGCCTCCCTTCAAGCTTCTGCTAATTCCCAGCAGCTTTTTAAATGTCCTTTCTTGCAATTATATTGGTTATTACCTTGTACTTGGCATTATACCTTATTCTGCTTATGCCTATGTTGTACCCTGAATATTGACGGACTACACTACTTGTTAAATCCCCTAAACTTCCACTTGATTTCTACAATCCATAGTTCTTAAACAAAGCCATTTTCCAGACTTTGTGGTCCCTTTATTGTGTTTCGCCTAGCTTTCCTCTATTGCTTGCTTCAGTCTATATTTTTCTCTCTTCACGCTACAGTTGTCTTTATGGTTCCTTTTGTTGCATAGCCGGAGACACACTATGCAAGATTACTCTCATGAGTCGCGCATGTCTCACCCGGAACGGCCGATGGCTCTCTGGAGAGAGCACGTCAGCTGCATAGAAACACAAGCCACTGACATGCTCCAGTCCAGAGAGCTCGCGGCTGTTCCTGGTGAGTCATGTGAGTATATCGGATGCGTCTCACATGTGTCTCCAGCCTTAAAATAAGTTATTCAAATAATCAGTTAAGCTGCTGAACAACCAATGTGCAGAAAAGATCTGGGGCAAACAGAGGATCCAGAGCAAGGTAAAATTGTGCTATGGGTGGTACATGTGGCCTGGCCAAACTCATTGAGTCTGGTAGGACCCAATAGCCATCTAAGGCTGGCTTCACACCATGGTGTGATCCGGTCTGGGGCTGTCCGGTGTATACCAGGCAGCCCCGGACCGGTTTTTGGCCCCATAGCCTATGGGGCCCGATGGAGCGGATGGCAGCTCTCTGCCATCCGGTTTCATCTCTTCGGTGGAATCCGGGAGAATTCGGATTACTCTCTCCGGACACAAAAATGATGCTTGCATCATTTTTTTGTCCGGGGAGACAAATCTCCCCAATTTGCCGGTCCCGGATTCTCCCGGAGCTGGGGCAATCCGGAGCTCCCTAACATGGGAGCCTATGGGGCTGGATTGCCCCGGACCGGGAGGATATGGGAACCGGACACTGGCGGCTGCACGCCGCTGTGGTTTCAGGACCGCGGCTAGCCGTGGTCTTGAAAATCAGCAGCTGCTGCTTCAATTAGCAGCACATTTGGCCCTCCGGTTTCTGTGTGCGGGGCTGTCAGGGTCATCCGACAGCCCCAGACTGGATCACACCGTGGTGTGAAGGCAGCCTAATGGTGTCATTGTTTACGAAGAGAGGTGTCCGGAAAGATATCTGTTGTTAATGTTTATGGCCAACCTTCCGACCACGTGCGCTGCAAACTTATGGAAAGGTGGTGAAATTTGAAGAAAATGGCACAGTCAAAAAAAAATCGAAGAGTTGGCTAAAATATGAAGTTTAGGTTATTACGATTCCAAAGATAGTGAAAAGTATTATACTAAGGCTTGAAAAATCCATCATTTTATTATAGATATAATTTCCTTTTTACTTGTGGGGAGAATAGCTCTTATTACTGAAAGAGCTGTAATCAGGGCTCAGACATTGGCGGTACGCTGCATAAAAATGTGATTTTATGCATAATTTCACTGTTGCTTGACATTTTCCCATGCTTGAAGTACCCACACAGGTAACCAATTTTATGCATTTTATTGGAATGATCTTTTAAAAATAATCTCCATTGAATAATATGCCGATACACTGCATTCATTTAGCATGATATTATTGTGCATTTTATAGTGCAATCATGTTTTAATGGTGTTTTTGTTATTTATGCTATATGGTATATATCTTTACACTTGAAGAACCATTGGAAAATTGTCACTATTGTATGTTAATGATATTATGTATTGTACTGAGGGTGTGTGTGTGTGTGTGTTTGTATATGTATATATTTATTATATATATTATATATATACCGAATACTTTTCTTTTATAGGGTATATGAGTATATGTAAGTACTGTGCAAAACAGTTGGGAAAAAAATACTGCAAAGTAAGAATGCTTTCAAGTGAAGTGTCAATAGTTTGTTTTTATCACTTATCAAGATGCAAAGTGAATAGCAAAGGAAAAATACGAATCAAACAAATATTTGGTGTGCCCATCCTTTGTCTTCAAAATAGCACCAATTGTTGCACACATGCACAAAGTCAGGCTGTAGGATTATAGTTAGTGGTAGGGGAAACCAATAATACCAGACAGGTGATAATGATCCTCATTTCCATATGCAGGTTGAAACACATTCATTAACTGAAACAGAAACAGCTGTGTGGAGGCTTAAAACTGTGTGAGGTGGAGGCACACTGGTGTGAGACTCGCGCGAGTGCAATGCGTGAAAAAAACGCATTGCACTCGGGCCAGTGTTGCCCTATCAGGCAGGGCACATGGTGCGAGTCCCCCGCACCTAACTCGCACTGCGAGTCAGAAGCGAGTGCAGTCGCAGCATGCTGCGATTGCACGCGATTCTGACGCGCGTGAGGGCAATGCAAGTGTATGGGGGCGAGAAAATCTCGCCCCCATACAGCACACTGTGCGAGTGTGCAGCCAAAAACGCTTTAAACTCGCCGGCTGTCAAAGCGGCAAGTTTAAATTGCCCGCTGTTCTGTACAGTAAGCTATCATGTTGAGCGCTGTGACAGCAGCGGTACAAGATGTTTAGCTAAGACAATGCTGATTGTAGTAAAATAATGTAGTCTGGGGTTATTTTACTGATTAACCCCTTCAGCATCCTCTGGACCGCATGTGTGCGCAGAGGATGCTGAGAGGCTGTAAACCCAGTGCTGAAGGGGTTAATATGCAGCTGGTGTAGTGACACCATGTATGTGGAGAGTGTCCTCACTCTCTGCAGACATGGTGTCATTACACCATGTGTGAGAAGGGGTTAATTTTTATGTATAATGTGTTTAAAGAAGTGTCGGGAAAGCCGGCTTATGTTACTGTCTATGGGGAGCTGTGGCTTCAGCACCATGAGAGGGGATAGCTCCCCATAGACAGTAACATAAGCCGGCTTTCCCGACAGTTCTTTAAACACATTATACATAAAAATTAACCCCTTCACACACATGGTGTAATGACACCATGTCTGCAGAGAGTGAGGACACTCTCCACATACATGGTGTCACTACGCCAGCTGCATATTAACCACTTCAGCACTGGGTTTAGAGCCTCATCAGCCTCCTCTGCACACACATGCGGTCCAGAGGATGCTGAAGGGGTTAATCAGTAAAATAACCCCAGACTACATTATTTTACTACAATCAGCATTGTCTTAGCTAAACATCTTGTACCGCTGCTGTCACAGTGTACAAGATATAGCTTACTGTACAGCACAGCGGGAAATTTAAACTTGCCGCCTTTGACAGCCGTCTAGTTTCTATTCCCGAACAAATGCTGTCTGCGGTCCTTCAGGAACACAAAACAGCATCACAATCACGCAGCACACACGCACTCACACCTCACAATCACAGCACACTAACATACATACAGCCAGCCACACTCATCATACGCACCATACATTGCACCATACACACCCACAAACACGCACAGCACTCGCATCACTGTCATGCATCAAAAACGTGTGTTTTTGATGCATGATAGTGTGCCTCCACCCTGAGGAACAGACAAACGTTTGCTGCAAAACTGAGGTGTGGGACACCATATTGGTGGACCTGTTGAAGCACAAACGTGCGAAACAGCTGTTGTCTATACATCTGCTTGTCTCCCCCTCTTCCTCCACGCTGAACTGGCATAGTGCACCAGTTTTTACCTGTTTGACATAGAAAAGGAGTTTTACTTTCCCGGAGTGTGCCATGGTTTTCTTCAGAATTGGAAAACTGTATCATGTCACAGGTAATACACCAAGGCAAGACTAAACTCCGCAACAAGACAGAAGTTAGTTACACTGCATCAGAAAGGTCTCTTCTGCGTAATGATTTCAGATCAGATTGGCGTTTCAAGATATGCTGTTCAACCTCTTTTAAGGCATGTGCTCAGAATTCGGAGGTGCTGGGTCTGGGAACTCGTGGGAGCATGCAGTAAGACCGCAGCCGCCCTGTGCCTACAATCTGCGGTGGGTGCAGGGCAGCTTCTCCCTGCATGCAGCCGATGGTTATCTCTTCTGACTCCGCACCATGAAATTAACATGCTGCAGAGATGCGTTAGTTTAGAAACCCGCACTGCAGGTGATATAATGCTGCAGTCAGTAGAAGCATAGTGGGCATGGGAGTCCTTTAAACCCCATCCATTATGCTTGTACTGTACAACGCAGTGTTTTGGACGCAGCGGCAATACGCCGCGTCTTAGACCCTGCAAACCTTGACCGTGAGCACACATCTTTGAAGAAGCACCAAGCAACATTAAGAAACCTAAACACAATGGCCTGCCACAGAAACTGCAGCAGATGAAAGACACATCATGCTTCTGTCCCTATGACATCGGAAGATGTCCAGCAGTGCTATCTGCTCACCACCAGCATCATCCAGTGGAACTCCGCTACACACATCTACTGTTCGGCCAAAAAGACAGCTTCATCATAGAAACAAAGCAAAGCAGCTCAACTATGTACAAAATAAGAAACTGGGGTGCAGACAAATAGCAGCAGGTACTCTTGGATTGATGAGTTAAAATGATAAAAAATTGGCAATTGTTGTTAGAGAGCAGTACGATAATGAGAGTCTGCATGCAACAGTGAAAAATGGTGGAAGTTCTTTGCAAGTTGGTGGATGTGTTTCAGAAAAAGGAGTTGGGGATTTGGTCAAGATTAGTGCTGCCCTCAATGCTGACAAATAGAAGCAGATCATTATCTATCCTGTAATAATATCTGGGAGGCATCTGATTGGATCCAAATGTATTCTGCAGGGGGATAACAACCCCAAACATACTGCCAATGTCATTAAGAACTATATCCAACATAAAAAAACAATATGGAGACTTGGAAGTGATCCCCCACAGAGCTCTAATCCCAACATCATCATATCTATCTGGGATTACATGAAAAGACAAGAGTTTGCTCAAGAGACATCAACAGAAGATCAGTGGTTAGTTCTCCTAGATGTTTGGAACAACCTCTCTGCCGAGTTCCTTCAAAAACTGTGTGCAAGTGTACCTAGAGGAATTGATTCTGTTCTGAAGGTAGAGAGTTGTCAGCAAATATGGATTTGATTAGGATTTCTCTTTTACTCATTGACTTTGCATTTGATAAATTATAAAAATATATTATTAACACTTTTATTTTTGATAGCATTATTAAAGGGTCAGTCCGAGGCTAGCAGCTTTTTTCCTAACGCTCTATCTAATTTATCCCTATAATTTAAGCTATTGTCTAATATACTTCCTTTATAATTCCCTATGGCTCCCTCTCTATACTGTGCAACAGCTATTGTTTTTTTTTCTATTTACTGGTTGATGACGTACCCCACCTTGATGTGAGACTTCCCCAGTGCATCCAGTGATCCTCACATGGAGCATCATCAAGCTGACATGCTCCAGGCACTTGCTGAGCCCCTCCCTGAACCAAAGGGTCACTGTGATGCTTGTTCCAGTGGCAGGGCTGTCCAAATGTTCACAGAGGACTCCAGCCCCCCTTCTCCCCTCCCCGCAGAGTTACTTCTTAGCCCCCCTTTCGCCTCCCTGCAGTATGCCTTTTCAGCCTCCCCCTCCCCCACACCTTCTTCTCCCCAAACTCCCCTTCTTACCCACTCACTTGACTGCGGTGTGACATCTTCTCTAACATGTTGTGTATCTCTCTATGCCCTTATACACTCCTGCATGGCCGGTCTGACATTTGCAATTGCATTGAGGAGAGAGACACAGCATGTTATGGAAGATGTCACACCATGCTGCGGGGAGCGGGTAAGAATGGGGGTTTGGGGAGAAGAAGGTGGGGGGACTGAAGAGGTAGACTTCAAAGGGGAGAAGGGGGTGCCGCTTAGAATTCACACTGCGGAGAGGGTTGGAGGGGGCTGGAGACCTTTGTGAACACTTGACAGCCGTGACCCTGAAACTAGCGTCACAGTGATGCCTTGTTTCCGGAGATGGGCTCAGGGAGTGCCTGGAGCCAATCAGCTTGACAATGCTCCGTGTGAGCATCCCAGGATGCACTGGGGTGCTCAAACGGTATGCCATGAAGCAAGAAATAGGAAAAAAAAACAATAGCTGTTAGATAGTATGGGGAGGGAACCGTAGGGCATTAATAAGGGAAGTATATTAGAAAATAGCTTAGGTTATAGGGATATATTAGGGCGTTAGAAAAAAAGTTTCTGGTTTCGGACTAACCCTTTAAGTTTTAGGCAGGTTTGCAAACTTTCACAGTACTATATATAGTGGAAGATTAGATGTGAAGCTGAAGGCAAATTTAAATTATTGTAGATCAAGAAGATCTGTTCAAACCAGGCCTCTCCTGTTATTGTTTTTGTACAAGAATGAATACAAAGCCTTAACACAAAACAAATTAACATCTCCTCGCCGGACCACTAAACTAGATGTTAGCTTCCCTAACTATACAGATGGCCTACTACCAACCAGCAGAGACAGAAACAGAAAGGTTGTGTGTTAGGCCACATTCAGATTGTGCGTTTTTTTTCTTGTGTTCTGCTGCGTTTTTAGCTGGAAAACAGGAGCTGTCAAAAAAAAAAAACGCATCCAAAAACGAATCATCCGTTTCCAATCCGTCTTTGGGTGCATTTTTTTTACCCATAGACAATGGCTCTTATAGGAAAAGTGGATCAGAAAAACGCCAGACAAATTGACAGACCGTTTTCCAAAATGGAGCCCTCCAAAAGTGAAAAAATGCATCACTTTCAAAGTGCCAAAGTGGCAAAAATGGAAACCCATAGACTTTGCTGGGATGTCATTTGAGTGATCTGTTTTCTGCAGTCCACTGCAAAAAAAAAAGATCAAAAACGGATCAAAAACACACACAGTCTGAATGTAGCCTTAGCAGCACAATGCTGCTAGCTACTTCAGGTGCATCACTTTTGAACAGAAACCTTCTGTCCGTTCAGTTAATTTTCCTCCAAATAAAGGCCCCGTTACACACAACGATATTGTAAACGATATCGTTGCAATATCACCAGTTCAGTGACGTTGCAGCGATGTCGAAACAACATTGTTGTGTGTGACACGTATCAACGATCAACGATAAATCATTGAGCATAGATTTTTAGCCAGGACCATAAATCTATTGTTGGTCTCCCGCTGGGTGGCCAGCATCGGCGCATGTGAAAGCAGGAGACCAACGATGAGCGAGCTCCGAGCGCTGCACTCAGCTTGGTTACCCGCTGTTTCCCATGGTTACCAGCGTTCTCGCTGGTCCTGATCGCTGGTGAGTCTGCCTGTGTGACAGCTCACCAGCGATCAGTTCACGATGTGGCAGCGATCCACATTATTGGTCGGATCACTGCCACATCGCAGCGTGTAACGGGGCCTTGAGGGGCATCTTTTTCAGGTGAATTTTGCCACATAAACCACCTTAAAAAAATGTATATTAAAACTCTCAAAAGAATAACGGTTTGCATTTCCATGTAAAGATGACTTGCTGTGCACATGTTCAGGCTCTTAATATCTTGTAACTGCTTAGGTTTCTAAAAATGCCAAACGTTTAAAAGAAGTGCCATGTCCATCCTTCTGCCATTTTCTACTAAGTTGGCGCTCTGTGCTTTTACAATGCAAGTCAATGGGGATGCTTAAAAGATGCCCATGGCACTCTTTGATGATTTCTGGACTGTTTTGCTATTGTTTTTGCTTTAAAGAAATTCACTAATAATTTGTTCATTATCAAAGGAACTAAAAAAAAATGAGAAAACAAAAGTTAGAAAATGTGACAAAGACCATGGAAAGTGTCTCCAAATAAAAGCTGGCAGAAAAGCACTCAGAAAAACACACAGGAAACAACTATGAAAAATGGCATAAAACACTTCAGGAAAAAAAAAAACGTTCTGAAGTGTCTTCTTGAAAAATGTGGTGGGTTTTCTGAATTTAATAGACATCATGTGCACAACACGTACCCTAAGGTCCATAAACAGCACACTTTCTAAACCTAGAAAATGAGTTCGCCCAAAGATATTTTTACACGCCACAACTTTTGGCAGCGATCGGAGGGAACCGAACGTGCGCGTGCACATTTTTCATGGTTGCCTCCGAACGCCGAAGGCGCATTTACACGCCGCAATTTTGCCCTCAACCTAAGGCGATGTGTCATCCCGGAAGTTCCCACACCAACAGTGGGAAACATCAGGTTGACTCCCGACGCCGCTTCACACGCCACAATCCCCAAAGGAATGTGGGCGTACATGTTCTGTGCCGCAAGAACATAGGCGTGACAGACTTGTGTATTCCGCGCCCTAAACACGCTGATTAGATAACGCAATAGCGCCATGACTGGCCAGCCTGCGCAGGAATACAGGCTGGCTAATACATGACGCCATTGCAATTGTGTAGTGTGAATGGACAGCTCTTCAAATATATGTTGCCCTGTGAAGGGACAGCCAATGGAAACACAGTAGCTACTACCAATCACCACTGGGGGGCGGTCTCCAGCACGCTGTGGCACGCCTCCGGGAAATCACTAGGCGATGCTGATTCTATCCCTATCGCCCCTTCACACGCCAAAAGCAGGGAATTTCCCCTTCATGGTTGCCTCTGGTTTTGGAGCAGTGTGTGAAATCCAACCGGGCGCAACTTTCAAAAACACCACCAAGTTCCACAAATACACGCCGCAATTTCATAGCAATTTCACGGCAACGGTGACAGGGCTCCGGATTGCCTCTCAGTTTTCAAACCCCAGTTGCGACGTGTAAAGGTACCCTAAGGGTATGTGCACACTGAATCTTTTTGTTGAGTTTTCGGAGCCGAAACTGAGTGGAAAAATCTTTCTCAAAAACTCAAGACTCCTATAAAACGTTTAGTTTCCACTCCGATTCCATTCTAAAGCTTAGCAGGAAGACTTAGTGTCCGCATAATGTCTTTTGGGGAAAAAAATAAAACTCAAAAATGTAAAATTGGCTGCAACAGGAAAGGATTACACCTTTGTTTTTTTCCTGTTCTCTTATCAACATGATTAGCAACGTAGGCAAAATCAAAAATGTCTCCGAGTGCCTTTAAAGTTTCTAAATTATGATATGTTTTATAGTATGTTTTCAATATTGATTTATCATAGAATTCATGAATGACAAGCTGTGCGTTTTTATTGTTTTTTTTCTAGTCGACTCAAGTGTGGAAACACTGCCAATGTTTATGGCAAGCCACAGTGCCACAGACATAGTGAACAGGAATGGTCCAGTTAGTCCTCCAAACACTTTGAACTTGAGATCTTCTCACAATGATCTGCTAAATACAGAGGCAAAGCACACTGAAACTAAGAGTGACACACCTCCGAAATGCCGAAAAAAATATGCATTGACCAACATCCAAGCAGCCATGGGCTTGTCGGACCCAGCAGCACAACCCCTTTTGTCAAATAGCTCTTCAAATATTAAACTGGTGAAAAATGGAGAGAACCAGTTGAGAAAAGCAGCTGAACAAGTACAAGACCCAAACAAAAATGTTACTTTAGAAGATGGTGTCAACAGGATTTCAGAAAAACTAGAAGGAAAAGATGAAGATGATCCAGAAAGCACAGAAATCCTTCCTCTACTTCCCAGAAGGACCAAGAGCTTCCTTAATTATTATTCCGATCTTGAAACTTCCAGAGACTTTGATCAGACTCTAGCTAATGGCCATGCAGAGAAGGACGAGGAAAACTCCATATGGATCAGTGGCCAAGATCCCGATATTATTGCTAACGGCGAAGTTCTGCTGTCAAAGCAGGACAAGACCCCAAGTCCTGAGGATAGCCTTGTGCCAACAGTGTCCTCTAGTCCAGAGACTAAAAAAGACCATCCAAAGACTGGTGCAAAGACGGACTGCGCCTTGCATCGCATACAGAACCTAGCTCCCAGTGACGAAGATTCCAGTTGGACTACTTTGTCCCAAGATAGTGCTTCACCTGCAACTCCAGATGAGACAGGTAAGCTGGAAAATTACATTTTCTATAAGCAACGTATACTCTGTATTTATGCATCACTACAGGCTAATTTGAGAGACTTGAAATCTTTATAGTTCAATTTAGTGTTTATTTAGTTTGTAAGCAAAAATGCCACAAGTAGAATAGTTCATAGAATATGATGTATAATAGTGTAATCTTGTCATGTTGTAATAGAGAAGTTGGCCATTTCATCTGTAGTCTACAGACAGTCAAAGCATGTATCATTGAGGCAGACCATGTGGCTGGTAAGGGATCTCTAAACAGAAATGGGTCAGACTGGTTAGGCTTCATCCCATAAATTATGTTAATCTGTATGACCATACAAGCATGGGTGTAAGGAATAAACCCAAGTATAAAGGAAAGGGGGATCAAAAAGCATCAAGTCTTCGTATACGGCTTGAGGACCATGGAATACATTGGTACAATCCACCACCAAAATGGCCTAAATATCAAGAATTAAAGTGATGCTTTGTACATTTTTAGGTAGATAGCTACATGTCATGTATTTTTTTTTTACTGTTAGCCCCTTAAGGACCGGGCAGTTTTTTTGTTTTAGTGCTTTAGTTTTTTTCCTACTCTTATTTCGAGAGCCATAACTTTTACATTTTTTCTGTAAAAAGAAAATAGGGAGGGGACAAGAGGCGCAATAGTGCCCTATCACTAGTGACACTTATGTATGATGGTGGTGCTGTGAAGCTGCTCACCTGGTCCAGTTGTGAACCCCACAACTGGTTTGAAGGCGTTTTTGGAATCTATGTTCCAGCTGCTGCAGGACCTCCACCAACCACTGGATAGTGGTTTGAATCCAAGAAATGATGGGAGTGCTAGTGTGTCACGGTCCGCACTGCTGTGGTATGGATAAACTCACCAAAGAGCCAAAAGTATTTTCATCCTTTATTCCTCCTCTCTCCTACGCGTTTCAGCGCCACACCCGGCGTTGAATGTCCCTGAGGAAGGCGCTGGGTGTGGCGCTGAAACGCGTAGGAGAGAGGAGGAATAAAGGATGAAAATACTTTTGGCTCTTTGGTGAGTTTATCCATACCACAGCAGCGCGGACCGTGACACACCAGCACTCCCATCATTTCTTTTTTACATTTTTTCGACTCTCCAGGTCGCTACAATTACACCAAATAAAGATAGTTTTTGATTTAAGTGGTGAAAAAAATTTAAATTTGTAAAATTTATGTCACCAATTTTGATAGCCATAATGTTTTCAATTTTTTGGGACATATAGCGGTGTGAGGGCTTAGTTTTTGAGCCTTAAAGGGAACCAACCACCCCCAATGACCCCCCCGGACTATTAATATCAGTGCCTACACACAGCACATACATGTGCTGCACTGATTTTGGCTAAAAAAACTGTTTTTTAAAACTAAAGATAATGATTTTTAAAGTTTAAACCGGAGCGACGGATGGGCGGTACTTATCTGTGGTAAACGACGATATCTGATGTCACTCATCTTCCCTGTCTCCCCTCGCAGCAGTTATGGCCACCCCTTTGTGCAGCGTCACAGCCCTGTGCACGGGCTCGCATGCCCGTGCACACGTCATCATCTGCAGCCGGGAAGCGAGCGCGCGCTCTGACTTCCTGCGCTCGGCTATGGAAGACAGAGCGCGCGCTCGCTTCCCGGCTGCAGATGATGACGTGTGCACGGGCATGCGAGCCCGTGCACAGGGCTGTGACGCTGCACAAAGGGGTGGCCATAACTGCTGCGAGGGGAGACAGGGAAGATGAGTGACATCAGATCTCGGCGGTTTCCACAGATAAGTACCGCCCATCCGTCGCTCCGGTTTAAACTTTAAAAATCATTATCTTTAGTTTTAAAAAACAGTTTTTTTAGCCAAAATCAGTGCAGCACATGTATGTGCTGTGTGTAGGCACTGATATTAATAGTCCGGGGGGGTCATTGGGGGTGGTTGGTTCCCTTTAACTAATGCCTTTACTGATATCAATTTGGGGTATATACAATATTTTGATCATCTGTTATTACAACTCTTACTGTTGTTGCTGTGGGCAAAAAACTAATTCTGGCATTTTGTTTTTTCCTGTTACCCCATTTACCAACTGGAATCATTTATTTTATACTTTGATACATCAGAACTTTATGAAGGCAGTGATACCAAATATGTTTTATTTTTCATTGGTTAAAAGTGATTTGAACTTTTATATTTGTTTTGTTTTTCATAGTCTTATAACTTTTTTTTAACTTTTCACTGTTTGTAAGGCCACGTTCACACGGTGCATTTTTGCAGCATTTTTTTGAGGATCCGTTTTTGCAGTCACGTTTGGCATCCCAGTCAAGTCGATGCATTTCCAAATCTAGCATTCAGATGCAACATTTCTTTAGGAAAAAAAACGGATCCTCAAAAAGAATGGGCATGTTAATTATTTGGCGTTTTTCCTGGTTCGTTTTCTCCATTGCCCCATTGGTGAATGTGCTAAAAAAATCGAATCCATAAAAAAAAGCAGCAAAAACGCACCGTTTGAATGGATGATGCGTTTTTTTAAAAAGTGGATTCGTTTTGCAGCTGAAAAAGCGGATCCTCAAAAAAACAAACCAAATACGCACAGTGTGAATGTAACTCTAGTCTGCTTAAGGGACTTAAATCTCGTGTGTGTAGCCGACATCATGGTCTCTTATGCGCACCAGCCATGGGCTGGATTTCCAAGGTGTTCTGTGATGACAGACACAGGGGCCTTTAGCAGACCTCTTACTGTCATGGCAATACATTGGCGTCCTGGAATCAGTTTGCGGGAGCACTGATGAGGGGATAGAATGGCGCGCCCCATTCCGATGTGCATTAAATGCTGCTTTCACAGATTGGCAGTAGTATTTAACAGGTTAAAAGCCCTTGGCTGTAAGAGGCAGATTATGGCTGAATAATTCAGTTGTCATCTGCCGGGCTTGGCGTGCAAGCCCTCATCAAAGGCAGGGAGCCAAGTTATGATGGACATAGTTGTTAAGGGGTTAAATGGATCGTCCGGCTAAGTGATATTAATGACTGATCCAAAGCATAGACGGGGGTCCTAGATTTGGCACTCCCACCAATCAGCAGTTACCGGCACCAGATGTACATATTGAATGCAGCAGAGTAGTGCGGCTCTGCTCATTGTGTAGCATCTGCTGCCGGGTACTGCAGATTAAACCTTATGGTGGGTTTACACACACCAATTTATCTGTTCAATATCTGAACAGATCTCTGGTTGCAGTGAAATCATGGACACATAGTTCCATTTTGTGGCTGTGTACAATGGAGCAATGTATCCATGATTTCACTGCAACCAGAGATCTGTTCAGATATTGAACAGATAAATTGGTGTGTGTAAACCCACCATTATACTCTTTCCTGAAGAATAGGTCACCAATATCACTTTAATGGAATTGTAGCAGTATTTAATAGGTGATCATCCAATGTGCTTACCAGGCAGCTGTGAATAAGCGGTTAAGTACAGTTAAGGGATTATACAGGAATGCCTGCACTTACTGTACTAATAAAACCCACAATTTATGAGCTGGTACAGACAAGACATTTTCTAGGAACTTCATAGTAGCAAAGAGCCAGAATAAATCAGTGTTAAGCTTTTATCAAAACTTGAAGAATTTGGTATGATTGGAATTTTTCATTTAAACTAATGTGAAATAACCGTTTTACCTCGGGCTATTGAGCGATAGCAGGGAAATAGTCAAACATGTAAGCACCTGTCCTCAGACGGTCGATGGTAACAAGCCCCTGACATTCCCCCTCATTGTTCCATCTCAGCACCCTCCTGATATGAGCTGTACTTACATGTATACATAGGGTATTAGAATTCTCATCACTGGATGCATGGCTTTCATCCTATTCTGCAATCACCTCACTGTGGAATTACTGGGATTCGGAAACTACAGAATATAGTTTATTACTGCAAAACTATATGATTTAATTTAAAGGGAACATGTCGTGTGCAAAAAGATGCGATTTACCTGCAGATAGAGAGTTAATTTGCATGTACGTAAATAGCATTAAACTATCCTGAAAGTGCGGCTCCTGGGAGAAGATAAATTTATATCCTCCCAGGAGCCACTTGGTTTCAGCCATATTGGCATGCACTGAGCAGTCACAATTACTGCCTATTATACTGTGAGCGGCAGCTGTAATCACTCCATGGCTCTGTGATTGACAGCTAGCTCTGCACAGATGACAGCACTTTCAGGAAGATGAGCAGGCAGTATTTTCAAGGGAACCTGACCCCCCATAATCACCCACAAGCCTCTCAATATCTGTCCCTGCACCCTCACAAGTCATTTCCAACTTTCCTTTTGTGTTGAAAATGCTCCCTATAAAAGTTCAAATCTTGCCTTTTATGCTTACAGATTTTGCGACTTCTCCTCACTCAATAGGTCGTACAGGGCGTTCCCTGTGCATTCCTAAGCCCGATGGGCGTGATAAGGAATTAAACTCCTCCTCACCCTGTTGTATGGGCAGAATAGCCTGTATGACGCAAATTGCGTCACATCCGGCCAGGATGACATCGGTACACCCTTTGTACTGCATGTCTATGATCTACTTTATAATAAAGAAACCTTGATGATGAATATAGTTTTTGGTCAGAGAGGGATGGTTAGGGATTTGCTAGGAAGGTGCAGGGAGAGATAGTTATTGATTATTGGCTAAAACGAGTTGACAGGTTCCATTTAATTTTACACTTAAAACTGCAACAGCGGTTTTTTAAATTTAAAGGGAACCTGTCACCAGGTTTTTGCAACCTAATCTGAGAATAGCATAATATAGGACCCGAGATCCTGATTCCAGTGATGGGTCACTTAATGGGCTGCTCAGTGTAGTTTTGGTAAAATCACTGTTTAATCAGCTGGTTATTATCATTAGCAGTCTATTTGGCCTGCTGCCAAGTAATCTGGCATATTCACAGACTGCTAAATCTGCAACAGAGAAACACTAATTTTATCAAAATGACAACAAGCGGCTCAGTAAGTGACACATCACTGGAATCAGGGTCTCTGTCTCTACATTATGCTGCTCTCAGATGTGATGGCAAAAACCTGGTGACAGTTTCCCTTCAAGTGCACTTTTTTTTTCTGGAGATTTCAGGAGATTTTGCGAGATCACAGCTTTGCTTAGGCAGGCGTTGCTCACTGCATTTTTTTCTGTGTTTTTTTTGTTTTTGCACAGAAATTGTACTGTGTTTATCTTTTCAAGCTAATGGGATGTGATTTCATGAAAACTCTGCCTGCTGTGCATCTAAAGACTGCTGAACTGTGGGGTAGCCCTTAAAAAAACCATAAAAATACAATTTGCTTTTTTAAGTGCAGAATCAAAGCTTTTCTGTACTATCAAACAAAAACTAATTAAAAACAATTATTCTAATCTGCACCAAAAACTCAAAATAAAAGGGAAAACCAATTACATATAATAATTCTAGGGACATAAGGAGAGAGATAAGCTGATTAAGAGACTTATAGCCACAATGCTCCTCTAGGAAATATGCAAATTGTCACTTTAGTGAGGAAGTGAAAAACTCTGATGCCACCTAATAAAGGTAGCAATCCTTGAAGTCATAATCGACTCTTTAACAAGACTTTTAATATGACTTAGGATTTGTGCCAGATTAGAACCCCAAACTGCAGACACTGCATTTCGGGGTGACTGCCCCTCATCAGTGCAGTGTGTGGGAATTCTGATGTGGCTTTATGAGAGGCTGAGACGAGGTCTGGGGAACTAGCTTTCAACCTTATGGAAATGAATCTGCCTGCCGGCATAAGGAGAGAGATAAGCTGATAAGGAGACTTATAGCCGCAATGCTCCTCTGGGAAATATGCAACTTGTCACTTCAGTCTCCTTATCATCTTATCTGTCTCCTTATGTCAGCAGGCAGATTCCTCTCCATTAGGAGAATATCTAGTTCCCCAGACCTCGTCTCAGCCTCTCATACAGCCAGATCAGAATTCCCACACACTGCACTGATGAGGGGCAGTCACCTCGAAGCGCAGCATCTGCAGTTTGGGGTTCTGATCTGACACAAATCCTAGGTCATATTAAAAGGCTTGTTAAAGAGTCGATTATGACTTCAAGGATTGCTACCCTTATTGGGTGGCATCAGAGTTTTTCACTTCCTCACTGAAGTGACAATTTACATATAATAAAAATTAAATAACCATAGAAGATTACTATTGTGTAGTTTGGTCCAGACTCCTGCAGAAAACAAAAGAACACAGCATTTATGCAACATGAGAAAATGGCTTTATAGACACAAAAAAAACAAGAGCTCATATAGAGAAGCTTATGTGAAAAGGAGAAAATTCTGACTGCAACAACTATGAAAAGATTAACAAAAATTAAAATCCATAGCTCCTAACTTTCCTAAAAACAACCGACATTACTGGATTTTAGTCTACGCCCCTTTCTCGACATCTTCTGAATGTTACTGCCCTGCCTGCCAGGGTAGAAATATATGGCTGGTTGGAGGTTGGTATGGCTGCCAGACACCTGTAGAAGCGGCTTATTTTTCCTTTAAAATTAAACAGTTATGTATTATATATTTAATTTATCCTGTCCGTCATCCACTTGCATCCCGATGTCCTCCTATCACGCACCATCTACTTCCACCACGATAAGCATATTTGCACACCCAAGTGATGAGTGTGTATATATGATTCCCGCTAGCGATTTTGCCAACAGCAGGAGCATGCCGCCCTCAGCTCGATCCCTGCAATCTGCTGAATGAGAAACTGGCCTGCGCGCGGGGGGCATGCAGCGTGCACAGAGGGGCAGAGAGAGCACACGGGGGGCAGTTACATGATTGTGCTGTCCTGTCTGTTACTGTCGTGCTATCACACGCCTTGCCAAATCTGCACACCCAAGTGATAGGTGTGCAAATATGGCGCCCACTGGCGATACTAGCACATTGCACAGCACCGCCAGCGGTTCTGCAACCACTGCCACCTGAAACTGCAGCCGCTGTCTCCCGCAGCCACTGCTGACACATCACTGCCTGAATAAGTGCACATGCATATACCCGACGCACATGTGCACTTACTCATGAGGTCGCCATCTTTGTACACCTTTCTATACAAGGATGGTGGTGGCGTGACCCGGTGTGTGCATGCGCACTTACGCCACCACACAAGGGGGAGGGGCGAGCACACAGGGGGAGACAGCTCAAGGGAGAGTGCACATGAGGGGAGAAGACAGCATGGGGAAGAGAGACCGAACACAGTGGGGACACAGCTCAAAGGAGAGAGTACACAGGGGGAGAAGACAGCACACACTGGGGAGAGAGTGCGCAAGGGGGAGACAGTCAAAGGTGACAGCACAGGGGCAAGAAGAAAGTTCACAGGTGGGAGACCAGTCAAAGGAGATAGCAAAGGAAGGCGAGAAACAGCACACACAGGACAGAGTGCAAGGGGGGAAAAGACCGCCGCTGCCCCTAGTGCCACAGATTCCACCTCCATCATGACGTCACCGCGCTCCCAATGCGGTAGCATCATGCCTCCATCTAGTATATTTTAAACTGTCTAATCTTTCTAATCATTTGATGGAGGAGAGTCGTGAGGCTCCCATACACATCAGATGGATGGCCGGGGTCCCACTGTAATCAGCGTTTGGCCAACATTCAGCTAATCTGTATAGAGGCCTTCAGCAGTATTTACAATGAAAGATAACTGTGAACAATCATTCATAAAAACGTTATTTCTCGATTATCTTGCTGTGTATACAGGCTGCTGATGAACTGACAAATAAGTAAAATGCTCTTTTATCAAGTGAAATGATCTTTTGTACAGTAGAAAATATCATGGCTCTCGCCAGTGCATCATCCTGTGTAATTACAGCGATAACCAAAAACCATGGACCCTTAGTGCTCACTTGTATACCAATAAATACAGTACACAGGATGGATGGATAGATAGATGTCAACACTATACTTAAAGAGAACCTGTCAGGTCCCTTATGCCCTCCCACCCAGCAGCAGTCACATGTGTATGACAAAATTCTGTGTCTAATCAGCCCTGTATACTGCTGTTTACTAAATTCAGTGTTTAAGAATGTTTCAATTCTTAAGATAACATGATGTCCACAATTTGGCCTCACCGCCACTTCCTGGAAGATTTGCGCATGCGCGCGGCTAATTTCGGCAGCATTGCTGTGCCTCTGAAGCCTCCAATCATGTGCAATGTGTCTTTGAAGCCTGGACAAATACACCCATCTTCAGAGGCACAGTAATAACGCCCCATCGAGTAGTCATAAGCCTAACTAGCATAGGAACAGCACAGGTTATAAATAATTTTTATAAACATTGATTTTAGTAATTAAGATTATACAGGGCTGGTTAGGCAGGGAATTTTGTCACACACATGTGAATGCTGCTGGGTTGGAGGGCATAAAGGACTTGACTGGTTCCCTTTAAGCAATGGCCTTTTGTAGCTTACCCTCCTTATGGTGTGTGTCTATGACTGCCTTCTGGACAGCTGTGAAGTCAGCAGTCTACTCCATGATTGTGTAGCCTACTGAACCAGACTAAGGGACCATTGTAAACACTTAGTAAGCTTTAGCAGGTGTTTTGTATTAATTATTCTAATTTTATGAAATTATGAATTTTGGGTTTTCATTGGCTGTAAACCGTGCTCATCAACATTAACAGAAATAAACACTTGAAATAGATCACTCTGTGTGTAATGACTATATAATATATGGGTGTCACTTTATGTATTGAATTACCGAGATAAATTAATCTTTTGATGATATTCTAATTTATTGAGATGCTCCTGTAAATTGAAAAAAAACCCTGCTTTTCCTCCACTATTATTTTAGATTTTGTTTCTATAGCGTTTATTGTGTAGTAAAAGTGACCTGGCCGTGTTGTTTTTCAGGTCAGTACCATTACAGCAATGCCAAACTTGTCCAATTATTTTCGTTATTTCACTGATGGAACAAAAATTGTCTCCATTTTCTGAGACCTGTGAGTTTTTTATTTTTGCGGTGATTGAGATGTGTGGGGTCTTTTCTATTTTTTGTGCCCTGAGTTCTCAGTTTTATTGATACCAATTTGGTGTATATAAGACAATTTGATTGCTTTTTATTGCGTTTTCTTTTATGGTGGGTTTACACACACCAATTTATCTGTTCAATCTCTGAACCAATCTCTGGTTGCAGTGAAATCATGGATACATTGTTCCATTTGTACACAGCCACAAAATGGAGCAATGTATCCATGATTTCACTGCAACCAGAGATTGGTTCAGAGAGTGAACAGATAAATTGGTGTGTGTAAACCCACCATTAGAAGACCAATCCACTCCAACAGATAATATACCATTTATGTGACTAGCAATGTGTGATGTACAGACATCTGCTGCCGCACCACCAATGGTGTTCTATTATAAAGAGGAAAGAACCACAGTAGAAAGCAAATGGAGAAGAAGGGAAAGACCTGGTAGAACAGGAATACAGTTAGGGGTAGACCCTGACTATAACTGAGGAGAGAAAGGGAAGAGGAGAGAAAGGGAAAGAAAAATGGAAAAGGCCAAGGCAAGGCTCTGAATTGGAGGCCAATAGAAGAGCTGCCATTTGACCGAAGAGGAAAAAGATTAGGAGATGAGTGTTGAATCTTATTCATCAGTTTGTAGAAAAATATTAGAATCTGAGAATCCTCAGTGGTTGATAACTTTTAATGGCTAACTGAAGAGATGGTAAGCATAGCAAGCTTCTTGGACACTATGGCCCTTTCGTCAGTCTGATAATGACACAAATTCGGAAGACACATACATATATACATTTGTGGCCAAAATTATTAACAACCCTGCAATTCTGTCAGATAATACTCAGTTTCTTCCTGAAAATGATTGCAATCACAAATTCTTTGGTATTATTATCTTCATTTAATTTGTCTTCAATGAAAAATCACAAAAAGAATTGTTCTAAAGCCAAATTGGATATAATTCCACACCAAACATAAAAAAGGGGGTGGACAAAAGTATTGGCACTGTTACAAAAATCATGTGATGCTTCTCTAATTTGTGTAATTAACAGCACCTGTAACTTACCTGTGGCACCTAACAGGTGTTGGCAATAACTAAATCACACTTGCAGCCAGTTGACATGGATTAAAGTTGACTCAACCTCTGTCCTGTGTCCTTGTGTGTACCACATTGAGCATGGAGAAAAGAAAGAAGACCAAAGAACTGTCTGAGGACTTGAGAAACCAAATTGTGAGGAAGCATGAGCAATCTCAAGGCTACATGTCCATCTCCAAAGACCTGAATGTTCCTGTGTCTACCGTGCGCATGTCATCAAGAAGTTTAAAGCCCATGGCACTGTGGCTAACCTCCCTAGATGTGGACGGAAAAGAAAAATTGACGAGAGATTTCAACGCAAGATTGTGCGGATTGTGGATAAAGAACCTCGACTAACATCCAAACAAGTTCAAGCTGCTCTGCAGGCCGAGGGTGCAACAGTGTCAACCCATACTATCCGTCGGCGTCTGAATGAAAAGGGACTGTATGGTAGGAGTCCCAGGAAGACCCCACTTCTTACCCCGAGACATAAAAAAGCCAGGTTACAGTTTGCCAAAGCTTACCTGAGAAAGCCTAAAACGTTTTGGAAGAATGTTCTCTGGTCAGATGAGACAAAAGTAGAGCTTTTTGGGCAAAGGCATCAACATAGAGTTTACAGGAGAAAAAAAAAGGCATTCAAAGAAAAGACCACGGTCCCTACAGTCAAACATGGCGGAGGTTCCCTGATGTTTTGGGGCTGCTTTGCTGCCTCTGGCACTGGACTGCTTGACCGTGTGCATGGCATTATGAAGTCTGAAGACTACCAACACATTTTGCAGCATAATGTAGGGCCCAGTGTGAGAAAGCTGGGTCTCCCTCAGAGGTCATGGGTCTTCCAGCAGGACAATGACCCAAAACACACTTCAAAAAGCACTAGAAAATGGTTTGAGAGAAAGCACTGGAGACTTCTAAGGTGGCCAGCAATGAGTCCAGACCTGAATCCCATAGAACACCTGTGGAGAGATCTAAACATGGCAGTTTGGAGAAGGCACCCTTCAAATATCAGGGACCTGGAGCAGTTTGCCAGAGAAGAGTGGTGTAAAATTCCAGCAGAGCATTGTAAGAAACTCATTGATGGTTACCGGAAGCGGTTGATCGCAGTTATTTCGGCTAAAGGTTGTGCAACCAAGTATTAGGATGAGGGTGCCAATACTTTTGTCTGGCCCATTTTTGGAGTTTTGTGTGAAATGATCAATGTTTTGCTTTTTGCTTCATTCTCTTTTGTGTTTTTTCATTTAAGGCAAATTAAATGAAGATAATAATACCAAAGAATTTGTGATTGCAATCATTTTCAGGAAGAAACGGAGTGTTATCTGACAGAATTGCAGGGGTGTCAATACCTTTGGCCACAACTGTACATAAGTAGGGTTAGATGTTGTAGTAAATACGACAGGTGACGTAAAGCAGAGTCAGTCTTAGGGGGAGAGTAGCTGGGAAAGTCAAAATTCTAAGATAAGAGGAACCCATTGACCTGAAGATTCCTCAGTGAGTTGAAGAAAACGTAAATCTAAAGGCCCCATCACACATTGATGGCTGATCGCTGGTGAGCTGTCACACAGGCAGACTCCTCAGCTATCAGTACCAGCGAGAACGCTGGTATCCATGTAAACAAGCTGGTAACTAAGCGCCGCGCAGCGCTTAGTTACCCGCTGTTTACAATGGATACCAGCTCCCAGCGTATGGATCTACCTGTAGCAAAGCATTTTTGCAGCCCTGACCACAGTGACACTGATATGAGGCTGCTCATTTTAAAAAGCAACGTCAAATCTCAGAGAGAAGAATTTGGGAATGCAAATTGATAACGACCTTGACACATTCAAAACAGGATTACCGTATATACTCGTGTATAAGCCGACCCGTGTATAAGCCGACCCCCCCTACTTTTGCCCCAAAAATCTGGAAAAACCTATTGACTCGTGTATAAGCCGAGGGTGGACCCCACCACAGGTATACAGCCCCCAGCAGTGTGGTATACAGGCCCCCCCAGTGGTATACAGGCCTCCCCAGTGGTAGTATACAGCAGCCCCAGTGGTAGTATACAGCAGCCCCAGTGGTAGTATACAGCAGCCCCAGTGGTAGTATATAGCAGCCCCAGTGGTAGTATACAGCAGCCCCAGTGGTAGTATATAGCAGCCCCAGTGGTAGTATATAGCAACCCCAGTGGTAGTATACAGCAGCCCCAGTGGTAGTATATAGCAGCCCCAGTGGTAGTATATAGCAGCCCCAGTGGTGGTATACAGCAGCCCCAGTGGTAGTATACAGCAGCCCCAGTGGTAGTATACAGCAGCCCCAGTGGTAGTATACAGCAGCCCCAGTGGTAGTATACAGCAGCCCCAGTGGTAGTATACAGCAGCCCCAGTGGTAGTATATAGCAGCCCCAGTGGTAGTATATAGCAGCCCCAGTTGTAGTATATAGCAGCCCCAGTGGTAGTATACAGCAGCCCCAGTGGTAGTATACAGCAGCCCCAGTGGTAGTATACAGCAGCCCCAGTGGTAGTATATAGCAGCCCCAGTGGTAGTATATAGCAGCCCCAGTTGTAGTATATAGCAGCCCCAGTGGTAGTATACAGCAGCCCCAGTGGTAGTATATAGCAGCCCCAGCAGTAGTATACAGCAGCCCCAGTGGTATACAGCAGGCCCCCAGGGGTACATATAGCAGCCCCCTGGGGGTACCCAGCAGCCCCCAGGGGGTACACAGCAGCCCCCTGGGGGTACACAGCAGCCCCCTGGGGGTACACAGCAGCCCCCAGGGGGTACCCAGCAGCCCCCTGGGGGTCCCCAGCAGCCCCCAAATGCTGGCACTCGCCCCCCCTTGCAAGGGCTTCCCCCCCGCTTCTCTTACCATCCCGGTCTTCTGATCCGCGCCGCTCCTCGGTGCTCCTCGCTGCTCCGTCCGTCCGTCCTGCTACATCCGGGATCCCCGGCCGTCGCGCGATGACGTCATATCGCTGCGACGGCCGGAGATCCCGGATGCAGGGAGGATGAAGAAGCAGCACCGAGGAGCGGCGCGGATCAGAAGACCGGGATGGTAATATATAAGCAGCGGGGGGGGGGGGGGGCCCTTACAAGGGGGGGCGAGTGCCAGCATTTGGGGGCTATATGCACTGCTTCCCCCTGCCGCTGATTGACAGGGGGAAGCAGTGCATATTTAATGAGCGGCCCCACGTGACGGGGCCGCTCATACAGCAGCCCCCCCCCCGCCTCCTGCAGCCTACACAGCCCCGGACACAGCCCCCACCCGTATTGACTCGTGTATAAGCCGAGGGGGAGACTTTTCAGCCCAAATTTTGGGCTCAAAAACTCGGCTTATACACGAGTATATACGGTAAATGTCTCACATGGATTCATGCCTTTTTATGAAAAATTATAGGGCATTTGGGGATATCACAGATTCCAACAGACTCAGGTTAGAAGATAATGAACTTTTGACACTTCTTATGTGAATTGTCTTGCTTCGATTTATGGTTTTCTACAACTCACTGAGGAATCTTCAGGACTCCACAGACCACTAGTCATAGAACAATAATACAATAGATTCCTCTTATCTTAGAATGACTTTAATTTCCCATCTCCTCTCCCCCTCCCTAGCCTTACTCTGCTTTGCGTCATCTGTTGTATTTACTAAATCATTTCACCCTGCTTATGTATATATATATTTATGTGTCTTCAGAATTTGTGTCATTTAAGCTTGATGAAGGGGCCATAGTGTCCCGAAAGCTTGCTATGTGTGGCGCCCCACTAAGAGTGCGTCACAAAAGAGTACTACACCCCTGACCGAAGGTGTCGTATTCTTTGTTTTAGTAATGAGTAGGATAATCCTGAAGCTCCATCCAGCACATGCAACACTTAGTGTTAGCGGACCAATTAGGCACCCGTTGCTAGGCTAACCGATCCTGGTGGGAGGGGAAGCTAAGTTATATAGCAAAGGGAAAGCAGCAAGGAGTTAGAACAGAACGGATCAGGAAAGAATAGAAGCTGAGAACCACGAAGGAGCTGCACAGAGCTGCACAGCAGATGTAGCAGAGTGGAAAGAAAAGCAAAGTACAGAGACAGCTAACAGGGAGGGCACCTCAACCTGGTGACCCAGAAGAGAAAGGGGCCAAGAGTAGAACGGGTAATCCAGTACCCTTGCTCAGTCCAAACCTGGAGTACCGGCTCTGAAGGGGTCCAGCAGGTTACAACCCTGAACCACCAAACCCGGAGTGGTTGCAAGCTTTACAGGAGCATGACCCACCAACTGAACATCTACCGCAGCTTTTACCGGGAGCACCTACCATTGAAGGCCAGCGCCCACAGAGAAAATTGATATGCAGCGGAATCCCAATCGAGGGTCTTCAGTGCTCGTAGGCGGGAATAGCAGAGCAGCGAAGTGAAGGGACAGTTATTGATAGAGAAGGACACTGAGGAGCTTCAGAGGGACACTACTCATTGCAAGAACCACACGGTTCACTACCTGGCAATAAGAACTGCATTACTCTGTATGCTGCAGAATACCCGTTCAGAGTGAGCAACGCGTCAGTGTCTTATTCCGTGAACTGCTCTTTACCTGCCTTGCTCCACAGTGACTGCGCTGCCGTACTACACCATCTATTGCTACTTCCAACACCCCGGGGATCCCGCTCGTCCTGTAGGGAGCGACTCCATCTTTCTGCTGCCCATCACCCCGGAGGTTCAAGCAGCGCCTGTGCTATCACCGGAACCTACAGATGGCGTCACGAACAAAAACTTTTATTTTATTTCTTTATTATTTTTCTTTTTCCCTTTTTACATTGACCACCGGGCCCACAGCCTCATGCACCGCCACCCGTGACTTACAGACTGCGCCTGAGATCTGAGTCCCCTGGCCTGGGTGAGTCACTATGCTTACTATCTTCTCAGTTAGCCATTAAAAGGTATCAACCACTGAGGACTCTCAGATTCCAATATTTTTCTGTCTACCGGCTAACACGGTATAAACATTTTTACCTAATTATCAGTTTGTAGAAATTACATCCAAGCGAAACATATTTTATAGAAGTTCTAATAACGATGGTATAATGAAGAGATTAAGTCCTTCATGACCTTGATCAACCATAGGGAGTGGGCGATATTTCGTTCTCTCCCAGCAAAGGTATGCAAACTTGTGCAACCATGGGGAGAAAATGTAAGACAATACTTATTAACAGAAACTAATAATTGTAAAGAAGTTAAAGCGGAGGCCCCATAGCATAGGTGCAGAGCAGCTTGTAATCCTGCTGATCAGCACACCCCTTTAGAAGAAATACATACTGTATTAATATTTATAGGTATAAACTTTTTTTTTTTTTTCATTTTTCTTCTTCATTCCCCAAAGTGGATTTGAACTTGCAATTGATTATACAATACGGTATACCACGATACAGTGCACCTGTGTAAGCACAACGGCATCATTTAAATACGTCTGTCAGAGATGGAGAGCGATATTTAAATGGTTAAACTGCAGCAAATGGAGCTACGTCCAGCAAAGCTGGCATCTGCTCGGTATGAGGCTGACTCTGCTTGTGAGAAGGCTTCATACTTTCCTTTGTGATCTATGATGAAAATGTACATCTTAGGTATGTTATTAAAGACCTAGACCAGGGGTAGCCTCGAGAGCCGCCGATAGTCCAGGTTTTCAGGATTTCCTTAGTATACTTAATATACGGTAATTACCTGCACTGGTGATAATTCCAACCCCTGTGTGATACTAAAGTAATCCTGAAAACTTGCACTGTTGGTGGCTCTCGAGGCCTGGAGTTCCTTACCCCTGACCCTAGACCATTTAAATTTTTTCCAACCACTTCTATCAAAAGCCATAACTTTTTGTTTTTACGCCTACTCAGCCATATGAATACATGATTTTTGCCCAAGGAGTTATAGCTTTAAATGGAACCATGCACTTTACCATGTAACATGGGCGTACCCAGGATCAAAACTGGGGGGGGGGCAAGCCATGGTTGTCTGGAACGTCATATCAACCCAATGCATTGTGGTGGCTGATCACATGTACGGTTGGGCTTGGGCGCATGAGCAGTGCACTTAATGAAGCACGGCCGAACACGTGATCAGCCCCCACAATGCACCGGGCTGGATATGACATTCTGGCCGGCACGTCAGAGTACCAGAGGAGGCGGGAATTTTTTAAAAAGAGCTGACAGGTTCCCTTTGAAGGGAACCTGTTACCCCCTTTGGCTGTTCTAACCCCTACCCACCACCTTATACATGATGTATTTAGGGTTTCGGTGACCCCTCCATATACCTAGCGGTCCCCCTGCGTACCTCCCAAATTAAATTTTTATATCTCCCGCGCGGTATGGAAATTAGCTGATAATGGTCCTGGAGGATCTGCTCAATCTAGTCCTCGCTGCCCTGCTGGTTGAAATGCCCGCCTCGCTCCTGTGAAAAAGCTGCCCCTCCTGTGTACGTCACACTGCTCTCGCGCCTGCGCAGTGGCGTGAGTCTCCATGCTCAATGCAAGCGCACCTGTGACAGAGACTCGTGAGACTTCACAAATCTCGAAAAATTGGAACTAACTTTAGTGGATGAATGCAGCGACAGAGCCACCATTAGTAGATGAATGCAGAACCAGAACCACCTCAGTGGATAGTAGATGAATGCAGGGTCAGAACCACCATAAGTAGATAAATGCAGTGACACAACCACCATAAGTAGATGAATACAGAGCCAGAACAACCATCAGTAGATGAATGCAGAGCCAAACCACCATCAGTAAAGGAATGCAGTGATAGAATGACCTCAGTAGATGAATGCAGGGCCAGGACCCCTCTGCACCACTGACTGGGGGGACCTGTGGCCCTTGACCCCTCTGTCCCACTGACCGGGAGGACCTGTGGCCCCTCTGCCACACTGACTAGGGGTACTTGTGGCCTGTCACCCCTCTGCTCCACTCACAGGGGGGACCTGTGGCCCGTGTATCCTGTGCACCACTGGCAGGGGGATCTGTGCCCCGTGTCCCCTCTGCGCCACTGACGGAGGGACCTGTGACCCCTCTGCCCCACTGACAGGGAGGACCTGTGGCCTGTGACCCCTCTTCCCCACTCACAGGGGGACCAGTGACCCCTCTGCCCCACTGACAGGGGGGATCTGTGGCCCGCGTCCCCTCTGCCCCACTGACAGGGGCACTTGTGGCTGTGTCCCCTCTGCCCCAGTGAAATGGGGGACCTATGGCCTGTGTCCCCTCGGCCCCACTGACAGGGGGCATCTGTGGCCCGTGTCCCCTCTGCCCCACTTACAGGGGGCACCTGCGGCCGTGTCCCCTCTGCCCCACTGACAGGGGCACCTGTGGCCGTGTCCCCTCTGCCCCACTGACAGGGGGGACCTATGGCTTGTGTCCCCTCTGCCCCACTAACAGGGGGCATCTGTGGCCTGTGTTCCCTCTGTCCCACTTACAGGGGGCATCTGTGGCCGTGTCCCCTCTGCCCCACTGACAGGGGGGACCTATGGCCTGTGTCCCCTCTGCCCCACTGACAGGGGGGACCTATGGCCTGTGTCCCCTCTGCCCCACTGACAGGGGGGACCTATGGCCTGTGTCCCCTCTGCCCCACTGACAGGGGGGACCTATGGCCTGTGTCCCCTCTGCCCCACTGACAGGGGGCATCTGTGGCCGTGTCCCCTCTGCCCCACTGACAGGGGGGACCTATGGCCTGTGTCCCCTCTGCCCCACTGACAGGGGGCACCTGGGACCTTTGTCTCCTCTGCACAGCTGGGGCCCTCAGCTCTTGCTCTCTCCCCCCAAAACTCATTCCCTCCACTCTGTCTTTTACCTCCCTCCATTGAGTGTTGTGTGCAGTGTCCCTCCTGTCCGACTGCTTCTAATAACAAAGCCGGCAGCATGTCAGGAGATAATGAAAGTAAATCAAATCTGCTGCCGGCTAGAAGCAGCCACAAACAAGGAGGGATGCTGCAAACAGCACTAAAGGCACAACACAACACCACATACATACATACAGTTAGGGCCAGAAATATTTGGACAGTGACACAAGTTTTGTTATTTTAGCTGTTTACAAAAACATGTTCAGAAATACAATTATATATATATAATATGGGCTGAAAGTGCACACTCCCAGCTGCAATATGAGAGTTTCCACATCCAAATCGGAGAAAGGGTTTAGGAATCATAGCTCTGTAATGCATAGCCTCCTCTTTTTCAAGGGACCAAAAGTAATTGGACAATGGACTCTAAGGGCTGCAATTAACTCTGAAGGCGTCTCCCTCGTTAACCTGTAATCAATGAAGTAGTTAAAAGGTCAGTGGTGGATTCCAGGTGTGTGGTTTTGCATTTGGAAGCTGTTGCTGTGACCAGACAACATGCGGTCAAAGGAACTCTCAATTGAGGTGAAGCAGAACATCCTGAGGCTGAAAAAAAAGAAAAAATCAAGAGATAGCAGACATGCTTGGAGTAGCAAAATCAACAGTTAGGTATATTCTGAGAAAAAAGGAATTGACTGGTGAGCTTGGGAACTCTAAAAGGCCTGGGCGTCCACGGATGACAACAGTGGTGGATGATCGCCGCATACTTTATTTGGTGAAGAAGAACCCGTTCACAACATCAACTGAAGTCCAGAACACTCTCAGTGAAGTATGTGTATCTGTCTCTAAGTCAACAGTAAAGAGAAGACTCCATGACAGTAAATACAAAGGGTTCACATCTAGATGCAAACCATTCATCAATTCCAAAAATAGACAGGCCAGAGTTAAATTTGCTGAAAAACACCTCAAGAAGCCAGCTCAGTTCTGGAAAAGTATTCTATGGACAGATGAGACAAAGATCAACCTGTACCAGAATGATGGGAAGAAAAAAGTTTGGAGAAGAAAGGGAACGGCACATGATCCAAGGCACACCACATCCTCTGTAAAACATGGTGGAGGCAACGTGATGGCATGGGCATGCATGGCTTTCAATGGCACTGGGTCACTTGTGTTTATTGATGACATAACAGCAGACAAGAGTAGCCGGATGAATTCTGAAGTGTACCGGGATATACTTTCAGCCCAGATTCAGCCAAATGCTGCAAAGTTGATTGGACGGCGCTTCATACTACAGATGGACAATGACCCCAAGCATACAGCCAAAGCTACCCAGGAGTTCATGAGTGCAAAAAAGTGGAACATTCTGCAATGGCCAAGTCAATCACTAGATCTTAACCCAATTGAGCATGCATTTCACTTGCTCAAATCCAGACTTAAGACGGAAAGACCCACAAACAAGCAAGACCTGAAGGCTGCGGCTGTAAAGGCCTGGTAAAGCATTAAGAAGGAGGAAACCCAGCGTTTGGTGATGTCCATGGGTTCCAGACTTAAGGCAGTGATTGCCTCCAAAGGATTCGCAACAAAATATTGAAAATAAAAATATTTTGTTTGGGTTATGTTTATTTGTCCAATTACTTTTGACCTCCTAAAATGTGGAGTGTTTGTAAAGAAATGTGTACAATTCCTACATTTTCTATCAGATATCTTTGTTCAACCCTTCAAATTAAACGTTACAATCTGCACTTGAATTCTGTTGTAGAGGTTTCATTTCAAATCCAATGTGGTGGCATGCAGAGCCCAACTCGCGAAAATTGTGGCACTGTCCAAATATTTCTGGCCCTAACTGTACATGCATTCACCACTCAACACACCACACACTACTCCTCCATGGAGCACTGCACTCCAGTCCTCACCATTCCCGCCATCCTTGACATCCTCCGTGCTGCTGAGTCTCCAGCAGCAGTGTGTGGTGAGATTGCAGTGTGATGACCACACACTGCTCCAGTCAGGCCACGAGGAGATCATAACTGACAGGTTCCCTTCTGGGGTGGACACCTGCCCCCCACTGCCCCATGCTGGGTACGCCCATGCCATGTAATGTACTGGAAAGCTGACACCCACTTGTATCAGACCTGTGATGGATATATACTTTACAAAGAACTTGACATTTGCAACAAAAAATATTGATTTAGAAAACTTTTGAGTTAAACACCTTGGAGAAGTTCATGAGCTCTCCTGATTTTGTTACTCTTTTCTGTTTTGTGCTGCATCGATCCATTGCAGAGATAATCACATTTGGAGCTCAATATCTGAAATCTCTGCTTTGCAGTCCAACTCGTTATTTATTCAGACTTCTCAAGGGGTGTAAATTTGATCTATCCCCCCCAGACACTTGTCATCGTAGCTCAGCAGTGTCTGTTTCTGACAGACTGGTAGATCAGCTGGTCAGCTGTGATTGTCAGCATGTGAGAGGGAGGTGTACGAGCACCTAACCACAGGGAAATCTATGAAGAAACACCCAGTTGGACTTTCAGCAGAGATTTTACATATTATGCTCCAAAAGCACCGAATGTGAATATCTTTGCAATAGAGTGACACAGCACAAAACTGATAAGAGTGGCAAAATCAGGGAAGCATGGGTATTTTTATCATTTATAGTTTTCTAGAACAGGGGTCCCCAACCTGTAGCTCGAAAGCCACATGTGGCTCGCGGGTCTGTGATGTGTGACTTGCAACTGTCTCCCAGCTTGGTGCATAAACACCAGGTCTAGCAAACAGCTATGAAAACGAAATCTCAAGATGGTGACCTTTGTGAGTAGCCCAACACAGAAGAGCAAATCTAAATCGTGGTGAGTTAGGTACCCCTGGATCTTGGTATACCACAGGATCTGGATGTGGCTTGCGAACCCCTTTCTGGCTCTCAAGGTCAGAAAGGTTGGGGACCTCTGTTCTAGCAAGTGAAACATATATTTTAAAGGATTAATGAGGTCCATCAGGCATAATGGGGTCCAACGGGTTTAGTTGACATTTCTTTTAAACTAAAATTCTACTCATCCCTTACTATAATCTCATCATCACGCTATCTAGCACAGAGCTATGTTCTAGCCTTGGATTGTCCAAGACAAATCTTATCGTCAAACATCTGAAAGTTCACGCCCAGCTCTCTAGGGTGTCTTTCCATGTGATCAGTGACCTAGTAACAATCCGTCGATCCATTTCATTTCTTGGCTAGATGCAACCTTTCTCATCAAAGCATAGTTTCATCTTTGCTGAACCTACACGTATATAACATTGGGGAATATACGTGCTGTAGCTTGAAGCTACATATTAGGAATGTCTGTCTTTGTTCTGCAGCATTAAAGTTCTCCCTCGGTCACTGTGCCAGACCGGCTCTTGGCATTGCTCTTAATGATATATTATATCAGAGGGAGGGACTATGAGATGAGAGGAGCACTCTCGCTAATAGAACACATCCACTAAATCAATTGAGTCCAGTGCTGCAATGCACCTTCAAGGAGAGGAAGGTTAGAAGCTGTGAGAACAATTTGATATTTTATTTCAATTGCTGACCCATGAATTGAGTGTTCACATTTAATAACTTTCTGTATCTATTTGCATAAAGAATAATTAGCAGAGTGTGTAAATGTAGCATGCCAAGCCAGCATGCCTTGCACCTGTAATGCTTAATGTATAAAGGAAGGGTCTGCAGTGTCGCTTCATGTTCATTAAGGCAGTATAGAATTATTAAATTCTGTGTCCATCTGGAAGCGGAGATGTTAATGTAGCACTTCGATTGATGATCACTTACTTACGGCTTTGAATTTATTCCCTCCAAAGCTGGCGTCCTGAACAGAATCGGTCATGACATACATCACTGTCTCTGGGAAATCAATTGAGTAGTGATGTGTTTGCACACAGGGCTATAATTTCTTTATTGCTCCAGTAGCCGCTGTCTGGTTGTTGAAGGCAGTCCTCCTTCCTGAGATCAACATGTGGTGTCTGTATAGGCTCCTTATTGTTGGAGAAGGTAACCAACTCCCCTTCATTTGCATCTTTCAATTCCTCCTCTCCAAAATCACCATATGCCTATAGATTTCAGAAATCGGGCAACACACATCCATGCTCCTAACTATCATAGTTTTGGGATCTTCTGTTCTTCATGAATGGAAAGAATGAAGCTCATTGGAGCTACTTGTCCTGTAGCTAACAAAGGATGCTGATAGCAGGACAGCTAGGACTCGTCCAAAGAAGGGAATCCTTATGTAAGTACAATGGTTACTTGTTGCCCCATATATTCTCACTTTCTGTGTATTAAATGGGCATGTATCGTATTCTGCATCAAATTTACTGCAACGGCTTTGTGATTTTATGCGGCAAAAGATTGCTGACCGGCAAGCAGAGCATCGATCCATGATAAAGTTAGTGTTAATGCTGCTCTGTGGAAATTGTGTTCTTGAAGAGATCCATTTATATTAGTTGACTTTTTTTGTACCTCTGTTTTACGGTTTTCATTTCTCAAGTAATTTCATGTAATTATTATTAATATTATTATCCAGGCCTCTACAATTGTGAAACACAAGCATATTGAACCATAAGTAACATTTAGTAATGTATAGTCTTAATTGTCATATGTAACGAGTATTAGCATGGGTGTATTACTCTAGTAACAATTTATTTGTATTGGATAGAAGTTTTGTATAAGTGTTACGTATAGAATACTGTCTGTATAGAGTCTAATGTATGGGTGCAAGGGAACACAGGAGACATAGGCTTGTTTAGAAGTTCTTGTATTACTTCTTACAGGTGATTGCACAAACAGGAACAGGGTGAAACACAGTTGCAGATGCAGATCTGAAATCATAGCAAGGCAGGAAGAGATCTTGAAGTCCAGCATAAGGCTGCATTCACACTACGTTTTTTGGGGATCTGTGTCTGTCCGTTGTAAAATGGACAGCCACGGATCCGATTTAGCCCCATGTATCCCTATGGCCAACGGATCTGATCAGATTTGGCCTTAATGGTATCCGATTTGTGTAGGATCCGATTCTGTCTGATTTTATTTGCTGTACCCAAAATTGGAGCAGTCTCCGATTTTGGGCACAGCGGACCTAATCGGACCAAATTGCATCCGACATGATCCGCGGCCACTAACATGGGGGCCTATGGAGCACGGGTCCATACATTGTGGAAGTTAAATTAACAAAAGCAAGGGTTAAAAATAAAAAAAAATCTCCTCACCTTTCCGGCGTGTCCTGCGATGCCTCCATCTAGCTCTCGACAAGGACCTGGCAGGGCTGGGCTACCTGATCAGCTCATTGGTCACATGACCGGCATCAGCTGAGCGGTTTAAATCTCCCGCCCACCAAAACCGATTGGCGGGCGGGAGATTTAAACCGCTCAGCTGATACGGTCATGTGACCAATCAGATGATCCTTAAGCAGTCAGGAGTTAGATGGAGGCATCGCGGGACACGCCGGAGAGGTGAGGAGATTTTTTTTTTTATTTTTAAGCCTTGCTTTACTTCATTTCACTTCCGCAATGTATGTATAAAGTGCCCTTTCTGTGTCGGGGGTCCATGAAAATCACAGACCCAGACACAGAAATGGCATTTGGAGGCACACATGCGCTCCTGTCTTTTCCTGTCCGTGGGGTCTTGCAAAAAATAGGATCCCCACGGACAGGAAAAAATCGCAATATGAAAGCAGCCTAGGGCTCTAGAATTAGGTTTAAAGTCTCCATTACTTCCCTTCTAAATATCTGTGGCAAAGCAGGAGGTTTCCTGTGCACACATAAGGGGTCCAGGGATCCAAGTAGAGGACAGCTGTGATACAATGTCCCAAAAGGCTTCAGGAGGCAGACTTCAGACAGGCTGGAAGCAGGATTCAAAAGCACTGATTGAACAGCTGAGGCTGCTTAAATGGGCAAGAAGCAAGGACTGGGCGGGAACATAGAAGTTGAGGACTCCATAGTTATTGAGGGCATGGTGGATTCAACGGGACAGGAAGCAAGATGACCGATGGAAAAAACTAGATTCAAAATAAACATGACAGCAGATATAGCAAAAAGTCTGAGAACCTCACAATAAGTTCTAAAGAGTATTTACTACGATAGCCCTGGTTACCAGTGGTACTTTGTTTGCCACGCAAGGGAAGGCATTTCAAAAACATTTCATGATATAACTATGAACAAAATCACTAATAAATGTCAACCAAAATAATTTTCCTTTAGAGTCGATTTGTTAAAAAATATTGTTTCAAGCTTACCATTGTATCAGCACTTCTGCCAATAAATCTCTTACAGGAGTTGTTACTTGGCATGGTCACACTACAGGGTTGCAGAGCTGCCTAATTCTGCAGGGAAATAGGAGGTATCGATAACTTAGGAAGGGCTCCACATTGTCATTGTTGGACGTGTCGCAGTGAGGTCTTTTATCATTGAGTGTCCGGGCAAAATAAAGTATTGCCCAGGGGATGAGATATGTAAAAAATAACTAATTTAGTCATATTATCTTCCCGGTATCCACTTAGATCCAGGGTAGAATGCTTTGTGCTCTGTGCAGAGAAAAGAAGCAGCAATGTCAGTATTTCTCCAAATATCAGGGCAGAGCGATCCGGGGACTTTGAGCAGCATGTAATCAATATCATCTGATGATACGCTGCTCAAGTCACTTAAACGCTGCAGCCAATTACAGGCCACCACGGTATTTCGGTTGGCAGAACGGTGACATCACTGCTTCATGACCCTGCACTCATGAATAAGAGGAATGCGCTGGTGGAGGGCGGGGCAATTGGTGAGTATAACTCGGTTTTATTTTTTACATATTCCTTCCCCTTGGCAATCCTTTATTTTGCCCAGTCAATCCCTTAAAGGCTTAAAATTACAGCACAGTTGCAGTTATAAAGTACATTCAAGTCATAGCAAGAGACATGTAGATGCTGTGAAAGGCAGCACTGTGGCTCAGTGGTTAGCTTTGTTTCTTTGCAGCGCTGAGGTCCTGGGTTCCAATCCCACCAAGAGCAACATCTGCAAGTAGTTTGTATGTTCTCCCAGTATTTGTGTGTGTTTTCTCCGAAACCCTAAATACATACTGATAGGGAATTTAGATTGTGAGCCACAATGGAGACATATGACTATGATGTCTATAAAGTGCTGTGGAATATGTTGATGCTATTTAAGCAATGCATAATAAAGAAATAAACACTGCAATATCCACATGTGCTGCAATTTTAAGAAATGTAGAATGTACTTGAGTTATTTAAATAGGACAGGAGAAAGCATGGACTTCAAGTTCCTGGTGGTAATAGTGTAATGATGTCAAGTAGCTCCTAGAAAGAGCCTTGATCATGTTTGATATGGGCCGCCCCTATCTTGGTATGGGCTGCCCCTATCTAGGCATGAGCGTAATCCTGTGTACACAGTGTTGTGTTGGTGTGAAGGCAAAAAATGTTCGTGAGTCTGACCAGCCAACCTGAAAACTCCTGTGGGAGATAGAAGCACACAGTTTGTTTGGGCTTACCGGTAATAGGCTGCAGCCTTATTAGATCTTGCGGAGCACCTTATACCCGTCAGCTCGGTGAATGAAGTATCCATGTAGAAAAAGGTTATGATTATGATCATGATTGTGCCTTGATGAAGTAGCGGACCACTACAAAACACGTTGACCCTAATGAAATCCTGGAAATCCATCTGGACCTTGGACCTGTGTATTCCATTGGCAGCGAAGATCTGAAGTCCCGGTTTTCCTGTTAATCCCAGGTAGAAAAAGGTGGGATCTGTGATAAGTAAAATTATGCTTTTATTTTAATCCATTAAAAAAAGTCAAAACATCGAAAGGCAGTAGAAACATATGAAGTGTTTCGACACAACTCGTGTTTTAGTAGTAGCTCTTGTGGTAGATGCCGTTCTGGCACTAATGGTTGTCACCCTGGTTGTGACCAGAAGTCAGTGGCTTTTTTGTTAATATATTTTGTAATTTTTAGAGTTAAAATATTAATGACTAGTAAGACCCATACTGTGATCATTTGTTTTTGTCTTAGTTTTTATTGCACAGAAATGATGCAAAGAATATGTTGACTTTAGGAATATGAGATTTTGCTGCAGTATTTGTGTAGCTTTATGTAGATGCTGAGTTGCCTAATTCTTAAACCTGTACATCATTTTAATTTGCTTGAGTGCACAGAAGAAAAGATCCCTGTCTGGATAAATTGGTGTTCTTGGCTTAGCTTCAGCTATTGATCAGAGGTATCATAACAAAGCAAATTTCATTACTTGTACAGTAAATGTAATCATTTTTATTATACAATGGCTACAAAAAGTCCAATAATTTGCACCCAACTGTTTTGGGGTTATAAAATATTCACATTAGACGTTAAACTGATAAATAGAGGGAAAGATAGGGGTTCGTAATCATAAACCAGTACATTTTACCTTACTTTTGTCCTTACAGCAACTTATTCCAATGTCTGCTGGGTACAATTTATAGACAATTCTCCTTAAATGCCTCTTCCAGGATTTCCACATGTTTATACGGCACCAATCTCTAAGGCCTCCTTCACATCACAATTTTTGGGGATCCATGGCTATCCATTGTAAAATGGATAGCCACGGATCCGATTTGGCTCCCCATGTTCCCTATGAGGCATGGATGGGCACACATTGGTCCTTAATGGCCGTCCGTGTGTGCAGGAATCTGATTGTGTCCGCTGTTTTCATGTCCCCAAAATTGGAGACTGCTCTGATTTTGGGCACTGCGGACACAATCGGACAGAATCGGATCCGACACTGTCCAATTCAAATAACATGGGGATCTATGGAGCTTGGATCCTGGAAAAAACAGGATCGTCTCCCGGATCCAATTTTCCCATGGCTGCAGGACCTTAATCAGCTGACCGGGCGAGCGGGACAACCCGATCAGCTGATGTGTCACATGACAGCATATCAGCAGAGTGGCTTAAACCGCCCGCCCGCCAAAACGGATTGCCTGGAAGGCGGTTTAAACCGCTCAGCTGATGCTGTCATGTGATACATCAGTTGATCGGGTTGCCCTGTCCAGCCCGATCAGCTGATTAAGGTCCTTGCAGCCTTTCATCGTGAGACACTCAGTGGAGAGGTGTGCATTTTATTTTTTTTTTTTAAATTGCTTAACCTTTCGCAATGTATGTAGATACATTGCGAAAGTGAAAGTCAGCCCAGATACCACTTTCCTTCGCTTTGCAGGCTCGGGCTCCTCCTAGCTCTTTCTGCGTCCAAATCCGTCAAAATCACGGATCCGGACACAGAAATGGCATCCAGAGTAACAAATTCGGGCCTGTCCGTTCCTGTCCGTGTAGTCCTGCAAAAAACAAGATCCCATGGACAGGAACAAAACGTGATATGAAGGGGGCCTGAGCCACACTAGAAAGTTGCAATTTCTCTCACGATCCTAAACCATTCACATATTCACATATTCACATGATCATTTGTTTATTTTAAAGCTTCATTTACCTAAAGGGGAATTGTTGACCAGAGATTGCATTCCCTACTCATAACATATGACTATCTGGACTATCCGATTATCACTAGTTTCTGTTTAAAAAGGAGCAGTTTCAGGACACAAGTCCTTTAATTCCTATTATATATTAATTTAATGCATTGATTTCATGTTGGGATGTTGTGCCTTCTGTATTATTTTTCAAGTACAGTGAGGAAAAAAAGTAGTCAGCCACCCATTGTGCAAGTTCTCCCACTTAAAAAAGATGCGAGAGGCCTGTAATTGACATCATAGGTGACCTCAACTATGAGAGACAAAATGAGAAAACTAATCCTGAAAATCACATTGTCTGATTTGGAAATAATTTTTTTTTTTAATTTTGGTGGAAAATAAGTATTTGGACAATAACAAAAGTTAATCTCAATACTTTATTATATATCCCTTGTTGGCAATGACAGAGATCAAACGTTTTCTGTAAAGGTACCGTCACATGAGGCGACGGCGCTGGAGATGTCGGCGGCGACTGGCGGGAGCGTGCACGTTTTTTGGTGCCCCGCCAGCGTCGCCGTCCCCCATTTACATGGGGCAACACCTCCAGCGCCGCGCCAGCGATCTGACAGGTGGCATCGCCGCTGGGGCATCTCAAAACCCCAGCGGCGATGCAGTACAATGGGAGCCTATGGCTCTCATTGCCTGTCAGGTCACCGGCGGCCGTTTACATGGGGCGATGTGTGCACATTGCACCAGATCGGCCGCCTGTTTTCAGAGCACTGGTCTGAAACCAGGCGACCAGTAAATGGCGTCGCCCTCGCCCATTCACATTAGGCGATGCAGGGGTGATATCGGCGCCGATATGCCACACCCCTGCATCGCCTAATAAATCGGCAGTACCGTCGCCTCGTGTGACGGTACCTTAAGTCTTCACAAGGTTGGCACACACTGTTGCTGGTATGTTGGACCATTTCTCCATGCAGATCTCCTCTAGAGCAGTAATGTTTTGGGGCTGTCACTGGGCAACACGGACTTTCAACTTCTTTCAAAGATTTTCTATAGGGGTTAGATGTGGAGACTGGCTAGGCCACTCCAGGACCTTGAAATGCTTGTTACGAAGCCACTTCTTCGTTGCATCATTGTCATGCTGAAAGACCCAGCCACCTTTCATCTTCAATGGCTTTGCTGATGGAAGTAGCTTTGCCCTCAAAATCTCACGATACATAGCCCCATTCAGTCTTTCATGTACACTGATCAGTCGTCCTGGTCTCTTGGCAGAGAAACAGCCCCAATGCATGATGTTGCCACCACCATGCATCACAGTATGTACGGTGTTCTTTGAATGCAACTCTGCATTCTTACCTCCTCCAAACACAACGAGTTGTGTTTCTACCAAACAGTTCTACTTTGGTTTCATCTGACAATATGATTTTCTCCCAATCCTCTTCTGGATAATCCATATGCTCTCTAATAAGCTTCATAGGGACCCGGACATGTATTGGTTTAAGCAGGGGACATGTCTGGCACTGCAGGATCTGAGTCCCTGGTGGCATAGTGTGTTACTGATGGTAGCCTGTGTTACGTTGGTTCCAGCTCTCTGCAGGTTGTTCACTACATCCCCCTGTGTGGTTCTGGGATTTTTGCTCACTGTTCTTGAGATCATTTTGACCCCACGGGGGTGAGATCTTTCGTGGAGCCCCAGATCAAGGCAGATTATCAGTGATTTTGTATGTCTTCCATTTTATAATTATTGCTCCCACAAGATGCTTGCCTATTGCAGATTCAGTCTTCACAGCCTGGTGATTGGCTACAATTTTGTTTCTGGTGTCCTTCGACAGCTCTTTGGTCTTCACCATAGTGGAGTCTGGAGTGTGACTGTTTGAGGTTGCAGACAGGTGTCTTTTATACTGAGTTCAAACAGTTGTCAGTACTACTTAGGGGTACTTCACACACAGCAATATCGTTAATGATATCATTGCAACATCACAGGTTTTGTGATGTTGCAGCAACCTCGTCAGCGACGTCTCTGTGTGTGACACACAGCAGCGATCAGCCCCCTGCTGGGAGATCGATCATCGTGACAAACCGTTCTGGACAATTTTTCAATTGATGATCTCCCGCTAGGCAGACTGCTTTGCTATGTGTGACAAGAGCACATAGGGTACACATTGGGTTACTAAGCGGGAGAACGCTGGTAACCAGGTTAAACATCGGGGTTACTAAGTGCAGCGCTCTGCTTAGTAACCCGATGTGTACCCTGGTTACCAGTGCGCTGTGCTTGGTAACCAGGGTAAACATCGGGTTACTAAGCACAGCGCGCTGGTAACCAGCGTACACATCAGGTTACTAATCAGAGCGCTGCACTTAGTAACCCGATGTTTATCCTGATTATTAGCTTTCTCCTGCTTAACCCAGCGTATTTTATATTCTTTTCCACGATGTCGAGGTTGTTACACGTGTGGCTGATTGCTGGTGAGTCTGCCTATGTGACAGCTCACCAGCAATCAGATAACGATGTCCCAACGACCTCGATCGTTGGTCGGGTCGCTGGAACATCATTATGTGTAACTGGGCCCTTAGAGAAGAAGTTACAGGTCTGTGCGAGCCAGAAATTTTGCTTGTTTGTGGGTGACCAAATACTTATTTTACATCAAAATTTGAAATAAAAATTCTTTCCAAATCAGACAATGTGATTTTCAGGATTTGTTTTCTCATTTTGTTTCTCACAGTTGAGGTTTACCTATGATGTCAGTTACAGGCCTCTGTCATCTTTTTAAAGGTACAGTTACACGGCACGACGTTGGAACTATGTCGGCAACGATCTGGTGGGCGCGCGGTTGTTTCAGACATCGTTTTGACATCGTTGGTGAGATGTCACATGTCTAGATATTGTGGACGACTCGCCAACGATGTAGTGAGCAGGTATCGTTCGCACAACCCAGCGAACCATCCCTGCTCATTGTTGTGAATAGGTGAAGTCATCAACGACATCGTTCAAAAGTAGAAAATGAGCAGCACCACTAATGATAGAAAAATATTAACGGGGTGCTCACCATGCCAACAAAAACAGTATGTAAGGAGAGAAAAGATATTGGCATATGTAGGGAGCACACCACAATATAATTGAATGTAAAAGAACAACGAAGTTTATTAAACAACTGTGAGACACACAATATAAAATCACTTAAAATAAACATACAAAAGACATGGGGCCCATCATTCCTCAAAACAGAATATACGAGGAAAATAATTTATGATAACAGAGGGGAATTACCACAATCACCAGTACAGATAACAAGATAATAGTAAATGGATTATACAGTGTGCAAATTCTATCTTGTGCAAAGAATATTCATTTAGAAGGTGCAATGAGATTGGCAGAATACTGTAATAATATAGCAACCACTATACAGGTAAATTATATATATATATATATATATATATATATATATATATATATATATATATTGCACTATTCCCAAGTATGGTTGGTATAATCCTGAGTTTATTATTAAGGAGGCCGACAAGGGAGGCAACATTGTGATTTGGCCCAACAGTATGTACCTTGAAGAGGCACAAAGGCAATTGTCTAATACGAGGTTCTACTCTAAGTTGCCCTCTGATCCAACCCTTGTCTTTCAGGACAAACTTTACAGACTTTTGGAATCAGCTTTTCACTATGGAGTGATTAACAAACAAGAAAAGGATTTCCTCTGGGTACCGGAACCCCGGTCATTCCCACCCTATACCTACTACCTAAGGTACATAAAAACTTGGAGATACCTCCTGGTAGACCAATTGTGTCTAGCATAGGCAGCCTCTGTGAAAAGGCAAGCCAGTATGTGGATTTTTATTTACAACCACACGTACTCAGGCTTCCTTCTCATATAAGAGACAGTACCCATTTCATTATGGCTATACAAGATCTCAAACTCCCTTCAGACACATTAATTGTAACCTGTGATGTGGAGTCTCTTTACACTAACATTGCTCATGAGGATGGAATGCAAGCTATTACATTCTTCCTGGACGGTCAATCCGCTTCAGATCGCATGCATGATTCCTTCCTCATTGATCTGTTAGACTTCACACTCACCCACAATTATTTTGTATTCGATAGAACCTTCTATCGACAGATCTCCGGTGTGGCGATGGGTGCTAAATGTGCGCCTTCCTTCGCCAATCTATTCCTTGGTTGGTGGGAAACTACGGTTGTATTCCAGATGGAGGCCTTTAAGAACAGGGTGAGTGGGTGGTACAGATTTATTGATGATGTCATCTTCTTTTGGAAAGGCACTGAAACCGAAGCCTTGGATTTCCTCTCATCCTTGAACCAGAATGATCTAAACATCTTTTTGACATTTTCTATCTCTGCCAAAAGAGCTATCTTTCTGGATCTCGAGGTGATTAACAACGAGGGAATCCTATCCACTACTCTGTATCGAAAGCCCACTGCTACTAATGGCCTGATGAATTTCTCTAGCTTCCATCCTTATCATTTGCGAAAAGGGATACCAACAGGCAGGGGCTGGCTGGAGCCTCCATCCCTGGGTGGCAGATTTGCCCTGCCGGCCCTGACTTGAGAAGCGGGGGGGGGGTGCTGGCAGGGCTGACTTGAGAAGTGGGGGGGGGGGGTGCTGTCAGGGCTGACTTGAGAAGCGGGGGGGGGGTGCTGTCAGGGCTGACTTGAGAAGCGTGGGGGGGGGGGGGTTGTGCTGTCAGCCCTTACCTTACTTCCAGCGTCACAGACCAACTCCCGCGGCCGGGCCGTTTCGCGTCATGTGCCGGCCGCAAAGCGACGCCCGCGGCCGGCCCGTTTCTGTAGGGGGCGGCCCTAGATGTGGACTATACCACCAGCCCAGGGGGCACTTGCCCCCCTGCCACCTGGGCCAGCCCGCCCCTGCCAACAGGACAATTCCTGCGGACCAGACGCAATTGCACTGCGGACAAGGACTTCAAGTTCCATGCAAAAGCATTAACTACCAGGCTCCAAAATCGTGGATATCCGAAAAAGGTGATTTCCAATGCCTATCAACGTGCTAATAAAATTGAACTGAAAAAGTTAACACTGTGCATCTTGGCGATATGTTTCCGTTCCATGAGCATAAATACCATAGAAAAAGGTCAAACAGGTATGGAGCCCTTTGGGAGAGAGAAGCCAGCCCTATTCCTCTTGATATTAGTTATCAAAAACCTGTTGGGTATCCCACTCAGTGGAGTTATGTTGTTAGCAAATATGAAGACTTGGGAATTATTCAGACATTTAGTGAGAGAGACACCGTACCGAATTTTTAAAAACAATCTTACCAAAGCACATTCTGGCATTTTCATGGTCCAAAAAAGGGTTTCTATTTACACTCCAAAAGTTGGTATCTATCCTTTCTTTTGGGAGTTCTCGGGGCATCCTTGGGGATGGACTTAAATATCGCTATTTAAATGATCTAATGTGTATATATGTATGACATATACTTATAGAACACTGGAGCTCCCGTTTTACATTGGATTTGCGGCTATCTAGCCTAAGGGTGTTCCCGTGTGTCTGTTACCCTTGATAAATGAAATTTTTTTTGTAATATATATCTAAGAGGTATATATTGTTAGGCTTAGCGCTAAATCCCTTAGTACATGTATTAATTATGACGCTTTGGCTTGCTACAATCCTTTTTCGGGATGTTTATTAGTTTATCTTTATACACAATCTTAAAACTTCTTAAAAAATCTTTAAAAACAATTGATCTCATCACACTATCGCAATTGAGTGGATATGATTCCTGTTTCAACTGGTACACCTCCAGATTATGGTCGTTAGTCCACCTGCAATATACATCGGCAAAACAGATAGAAGCACCTGTGTTTATATTGTGTATAATTTGGATCAAGATCCTACCAGAGCACCCTATCTCATACTAAGGCCAGCTTCACACCACGGCAAGATCAGGTCCGGGGCTGTCCGATGTGAATCGGACAGCACTGGACCCGATTTGCAAACAGAACCGGAGTGCAAATATGCCCTCCGGTCCGGTGTGCAGCCGGATGCCTTAATTGTAGCCGCAGCTGCTGAAATTTCAAGATCCCCACTAGCAGCGTCCTGAAAGCTCAGCAAGGGACAGCTCGTGGTGCTGAAGTTTAGCAGCGCTCGCTGTTAAACTTCAGCCACCGGCGTCTGGTTCCAGGATCCGATGTTTTTGTCGGACCGGGGCGATCCGACGCCAAAGACTCCCATGTTAGTGAGCGCCGGATCCGGGGGAATCCGATTTGGGCAGGATTTCGCCCCGGACAAAAACACGTTGCAAGCAACTTTTTTGTGTCCAGGAGGAAAATCCGAATTCACCCGGATCCTCCCAGACAGATGGAAACCGGATGGCACACAGCTGCCATCCAGTTCCATCCGGCACCATAGGGCCCCATTAGCGCAAAATCGGGTCCAGGGCTGTCTGGTTTACACCGGACAGCCCCGGACCTGATGCTGCCGCGGTGTGAAGCCGGCCTAAGCAGGAACTGCCATAATATCCACAACAAGTCACTATTTCATAATTTCAGACAATATTAAAAAGCCTTAAAAAAAAAATTTACATTTGCTACTTGGAACAATTAACGAAACCTTGGATTATATTTTAGAACTTGACCTCCTGGTATAGACATATATTCACATGTAGCCTATGGGGAATGTCTAGCTTGTGTGCCCTTGCCCTCTCCTGAGTCCTGTCCTCACGTCAGCCTTGTCATGATCATTGACATTCCCCACAGCCACTTTCATTAACCATTTAATAAATAATTACTAGCATTAAATTGACATGAACTAGACAAGGCTCTATCTGTTGAAGTTGACACAGTTGATTGTAAGATTAATGATGTTTTCCTCTTTTTTTTTGCTTTTATGATTTAGCTAAAATATCTTCTTTTATTACAACCTCAACGCATGAACACTCAAAGTAGGAACCCTGCCACATGCCTTCTCACCTTGCCGTTATGTATTGTGTTCTAGCGCCTTCATTCAGATGGTTGTTTGTTCTTCAAACATTTTTTTTTTCACTTTTTTTTTAATCCTAAACACAGAAAAACAATGAGATTATTCCAGATTTGTTCTCTTTGTCTTCTGTAATTAAATATTGTATTTTCTCAGGGTGTAGGCAGTCCTGCAGAGAGCTAATCATGTCCTCTCCTTCCCATGGGAGCCGGCTTCTGCATTATGAAATCAGCTACTCTGAATAATACAAAATCTCCATTAATAAGGAACATTTCTAAATGATTTCAGATTTTAACAAAGGCAGGAAAAGTTTATTGCAAGCAGTAAAGCATAACTACCTCCAATGAGGACAAATAATGCTCACATAAATATTCACCCGCCTTTTACATTTAGCTAAACCTAATTACTTTTGATTACACTTTTTTTTCTTATTTCTTTGCGAATATTTCTCTAATCTTCTCAACCGGTTTTGTAAGGTGAGTTGACCTTGATCGTGTCCAATGCCCTTGCCTGGCTAAAAGAACATAGGAAGATAGCTGAAGGTCGCATTATCATGAGATAGGCTGTTGAACATGTTAGAATAAGATGGATGGTAGCCCCATTCCTCGTGGGCGGTCCTAATCAGTGATTAACAGTCTTCTGTTAGTAATACCGTACATACAGTGATAGCTATCAATTAGGGATGGGCGAAACCAAACTGTAAAGTTCTGGACCCGTACTGAACACATAGTGTTCAGTCACAAGGTGTCGAACACGGGTTTCCATGTTACAGTTCAGGTCCAGGGGCTGTAAAAAAAAAAAAAAAAAAAAAAAAAAAAAAAAAACATTATAATTATACTTACCTGTCCAGCGATGCGGCCGCTTCTACATCCGGGGCCGCTCATTATCTTCCAGCGGTATTCACTGCACTCGGCAGTCTTCGGCTTTTTCCAGCCATGTTCAGGTGGTGACGTTAGGGTTCACCCGCATTCATGGACCGAGCTATGAAATCGGGTGAACTCTGACTGTCAGTGTCAGTCTCAGCCTGCTTCTCACTCTGCATGGACACTTGTCTATACAGAGCGATGTAACACCTGACATTGCTCTATCCATGTGGACTACGTCGGACTGAATATTTTTTTAATAAAGATGGAGTCTCTAAACTTTTTTTTAGTTTTATTTCTAATAAAAATAATTTTTCTCTATGCTATGGTTTTTTTAATCTTTACTAGAAATTCATGGTGGTCATGTCTAATATTGGTGTGACCCCATGAATATCGAGCTTAGGGCCAAGCAGATAAGACAAAGCTGGCCCTAACCCCATTATTATCCAGCGACCCATCCGGCACAAGGGCCGCTGGAAGAGTTGGATACAGTGCCAGAAAATGGCACTTCTATGAACGTGCCATTTTCTGGGGCGGCTGCGGACTGCAATTCGCAGTGTTGGTCAGTATTATGAAGAATAAATGCTATACCATGGAAGAAGTAGGATCTAAGAGGTAAGGTTTCTCCTTGTGGAGAGTGACATGTCAGGTCTGGCATGCCAGTATGAGGGTACTTAAACGCCACAATGCTCCTCTGGGAAGTATGCAAGTTGTCTCTTCAGAGAGGAAGAGGTCTTGAAGTCTAGTGCGACTTATTGAAAGAAGGAATCCTAAAAGTCAATAATATCATCCCTTTAACAAGCCTTCTCATATGACTTAGGATAAAAAGTCAAACCAGAATCTCAATTTTTCGACAGTGTTTCGGGGTATTGCCCCTTGTCAGTGCAGAGTGTGAGATCTGATGGCTATATGAGAAGCTAAGATCTGAGACAATTTGCAGATTTCCCAGAGGAGCATTACAGACATTTAAGTCGCCTTAAACAGGCATGACGTTCTTTTCAAGGAGAAGCTTTATTCCTTAGATCCCAGATCTTAGCTTTTCATACAGGCAAGTCAGATCCCCTGCTTTGCACTGACGAGGAGCAATACCCTGAAACAACATTTCTGAACATTTAGATTATGGTTTGGCTTTTATCTTAAGTCATATGGCAAGGCTTCTTAAAGGGTCAATATTGACTTTAAGGATTGCTACTTCCAGTAGGTGGCAGTAGAGTTAAAGTCCCCTTCCTCTCTAAATCATTGGGATTTATAAACAAATACCTCCATAAAAGATATTATAACAAATCAGTCTGTAAATCTGATGCCTCTGTCACTGCAGCTCTTTTCCTTGCTCACCGCTGCCTGCTCCTGCTTGACTGAACGCTTCTTTGTCGGAAAGGCAAACAACATAGAGGCAGTAACGGAGGAATGGTTTGTCTTTATGTATTTACAACCTCAAGTAGTAATGGTGAATTGCATTGTAGTAATGGAGAAAAGCCTATGGCGGGTGCCATTGCTCATTGTACAGTACATGCTCTGCACTGCATGTGTCCTTGAACAACACTCTTGCAGTAAACAAATCATTAGAATCTATACAATTATCTATACCTCATTAAACACCATATTTGTTTACTACCAAGGTCGTTATGGATCTGGATAATGTCCAGCAATGAGAAGTAACATTAACATAAGCAGGAGACTAGAAATGACTAGTATTTAGAATTATACCATGGTTGTGAAGGATTCCAAGTCCATGTACAAGTCTAATCTAAATTGAGCATTAGCAAGACACAAGGCGTGAATAGTGACTGTGGTTAGTAGTAACATGTGATATGTGAAAGAAATGAGGGGATGAACACAATCAGAAGTGACTTGAGCTAAGAGTGACCGTCAAAATAGGAGATCTAAAGAGTAAGAATGAAAAGAAGGATAAACAGGGAAGAGAGGACTGCGCTAAATCATGTAGTATTAGAAGACCCATCACCTGCTGGAAAACACCATGAAATGATAAGAATTCAAATAAAATATTAGAAAAACTAATCAAAATCTCATTTATTTATTAGGCCACGTGCACACGCTGAGTATTTGATGAGTTTTTTACCTCAGGATTTGTAGCCAAAACCAGGAGTGGAACAATCAGAGGAAAAGTATAATAGAAACAAGTGCTCCACTTCTGTATTTATCGCCCACTCCTGGCTTTGGCTACAAATACTGAGGTAAAAAACTCATCAAATACTCAACGTGTGCATGTGGCCTTACAGTTTTGGCCTTTTATGATAGGGAAGCTAAAGTTTGGCTCTGTGTTGTCTCATCATATTGATAGCTGTCGGTCCACCAGGTGCAGAAATCTCAAACTCCAGGCCTCGAGAGCCGCAATCAGTGCAGGTTTTCAGGATTTCCTTAGTATTACACAGGTGATAATATAATCATCTGCATCGGTGATGATTTCAATTCCTGTGCAAATCTGAGTTAGTCTTGAAAATATGACCTCTTTGCAGCCCTAGAGGCCTGGAGTTTGAGATCCCTGACATAGAGTATATAGTAGGAGACTCAGATTATCCCCTTACAAGGACCTGGTTCCTCCTTTTAGAGAGAAACTATTTACAAGCAGCTTTGTCCTCATTTTGTAGATTAAAGGGAACCTGACCCCTAAAAATCAGCCCCCAGACCATTTATACCTGTCCCTGCACCTCCAGAAATGTATTGTAGGCAGATGGGCGTGCTAAGGCAGTGTGAGCTCCCTCGCCCCCCTCCGTGGGCGGTATAGGCTGTATGACGCAAAACGCGTCATATCCATATAACAGGACTTCGCGCTGCGCATTGCGCATGCGTGAGTTTGTTCTACGGCAGCTAGTCTGGGATTAGCTGCCGCAGAGCCAACTCGCGCATGCGCAATGCGCAGCGCGAAGTCCTATCATATGGATATGACGCGATTTGCGTCATACAGCCTATACCGCCCATGGAGTGGGGCGAGGGAGCTCAGAATACATTAGCACGCCCATCTGGGCGTGAATAATTGATGTGCATGCGGCGCTGAGAAGCCACAGGGAACGCCCTGTGCGACTTCTCAAGCACTGACAAGCCGCAGAAATCAAGGTAATAAAAGCAGTTTTAGATACTTTAGCAATACACTTTTTTTTACACAAAGGGATGCCTACAATGCATTCCTGGAGGTGCAGGGACAGGTATAAATGGTCTGGGCTGATTTTTAGGGGTCCGGTTCCCTTTAAGGCTAAGTGCCCACTGTGCTTCTTTTTTGTGCTGCTTTTATATGTGCACAAACGCAGCCAAAACAGCCCAAATACAAACGCAGCACAAAAATGCAGCACACGTAATGGGACTCACAGACAGACTGACACACTCAGACAAACAGACATTTTCTCACCCTCCCCTGGGGATCCCTGGTGTTTCTTCCTCCATACACCGGCAGGAGATGTCTTCATCGTCCTGCCTGGACCTTTCCACCATGTGACCCAGCCTGTCACATGATGCGCAGGCTCTAGCTCTCATAGGACGATTCCCGCAGATCCTTCAGCCGCTGTGCACAGAGCAAGAAACACCGGAGATTACCTGAGAATCACTGTTGGATCATGGGGAGAATGAGTATTGGTGCATTTATGATGCAGAAATTGCTTTAAAAAAGCATTACAAATGCACTGTGGGAATACCAATCCATTTGTGATGCTTTTCTTTTTAGGATAGAATGGAGTATATGGGGAATACACAGCCCAAAAGCGGGCAACTTAATTGCAGGGACATTAAAAAAAAAGATAGGCGATTTCTGCAGCAAAACACTGCACCCAAAAACACATGTGGGCACAGCTTTTGTAAAATCCCATAGGCTTTCATTACAAAACTGTGGGCGCTGCATTTTTTGCATAAAACGCAGCAGAAAAGCACAGTGGGCACATACCCTTAGGCTATGTGCCCACTGTGCATTTTTGCTGCTTTTTTTGGATGCGTTTTTTGCACACAACACAATCACTATTAGCAGTGTTTCGGACTCATCGCATTACTGCTGTGTCCAAAATGCTGGATTTAACAAAACAAGCACGGTGGATGAGATTTCTAGAATCCCCATGCACACTGCGCTTCTCTCCTCCGCAGCGTTATTTCAGCTGTGGTACTGGTTGCTGCTCTTCCACATTTACGCAGAATGGTAATTTATTGCTGTGGAGTTGGAAGCGATCTCCAGTGGGTGAAGGCAGGGAGAAGTCGCCCTGCACCAAACGCAGATCGTGGGCATAGGGTGGCTGCACTCACCCTGCATTCACCCCGGCTTCCCTCTGTCTGGAGACAGCGGCGTAACTTGAAGCTCATGAGTCCCGATGCAAAAGCTCCAATTATTGCTAATTGTTACTAGCAATAGTCTTTTATATAGGCGAAAGGGACCTTTGGGACCCCCCTAGGCTCCAAGGTCCTGGTGCGAATGCAACCCCTGCACCTGTTGTAGTTACACTCCTGTCCGGAGACACTTCACCCAGGACGCAGTGTCTCCAGGTTGTCTGCACATACCCTAAATACTGTACATAGTATATGAAGTGTGAAGGTGTGAAAGGCATACATTCCATTTATCAGTCATTTTATATTATTACAGGACACTTTCCAAGGATACATATCATAAAAACATTCCGGATCACTCAAGCACTTAACCTTGGTTACACTTTTAAAAATGACCCATCCATGTGAAGTTTACAAAACAGCGCATTTTCTTGGATATCTTGAGGAGCCTCTGCCAATACTCTTCAGTATCAGTAGGATCTAATTTATGAGTCCTGCCGAGAGGGTTCACCTCAATTCATGGGTTTGTTAGACTGTGGATGTCATACCGTCCTTTGATTCTAATCATTGTAATTGAGTTGAGGACATGGCATGTGCTTCCTGTAAACTACTTATTTCTTATACATAGCAGCATAAATTGAGTTGGTAGAAAGAGGCGGAAAACCCCAGGAGACAGAGATTATCAGTGAGGACAATGATTGAGCGCTCCCAGCCTGATTGTATTCTGTATGATATCTTAAATTGAAATGTGGATTTTATGAATTTTATACTGCACTTCTGGAACATAGAGCGTTCTTCTTATAGAGTAAATGTTGTCAATATAGTTTACTGCGGTAACTGGGTAAAATTAAATATAAAGGTCTCTGTGGGTCTGCCTTCAATGTGAATAGCTCACGTCTCTATAGAGTAACGGGCTGTAGATGTGATCATGTTTATTTTAGAGCCAATATATAGTATTCCGTATAGGCACACAACAGTGGCACTCACTTGGCCCATGTTTTGGAGCATTTTATTGGGGTTTACTGCTACGGCACTTAGATTACCGTATATTATTGGGATTGTTGGCTTTGTAGTATCTATGATTGAATTCAGTGCGTGCATAAGTCAAATCTCTCTGTAGACATTTATAGTGTACACACAATTTTCATATTTTTGGTATATTTACATTTGTTGGATATGTTGGATGTCACCGGGACTCAGTGGTTAACCCTGTTGTGTTGCCATGCTAGAATCCTGGTTTCACATCCCATCAATTAACGTATGTACTAGTGCATCTTAATGAATTAGAATAACATCAAAAAGTTCATTTATTTCACTAATTCAATACATATATGATATAATACCGTTGTGGCCAAAAGTATTGACACCCCTGCAATTCTGTCAGATAATACTCAGTTTCTTCCTGAAAATGATTGCAATCACAAGTTCTTTGGTATTATTATCTTCATTTAATTTGTCTTCGATGAAAAAACACAAAAGAGAATGAAGCAAAAAGCAAAACATTGATCATTTCACACAAAACTCCAAAAATGGGCCAGACAAAAGTATTGGCACCCTCAGCCTAATACTTGGTTTCACAACCTTTAGCCAAAATAACTGCGATCAACCGCTTCCGGTAACAATCAATGAGTTTCTTACAATGCTCTGCTGGAATTATAGACCATTCTTCTTTGGCAAACTGCTCCAGGTCCCTGATATCTGAAGGGTGCCTTCTCCATACTGCCATTTTTAGATCTCTCCACAGGTGTTCTATGGGATTCAGGTCTGAACTCATTGCTGGCCACCTTAGAAGTCTCCAGTGCTTTCTCTCAAACCATTTTCTAGTGCTTTTTGAAGTGTGTTTTGTGTCATTGTCCTGCTGGAAGACCCATGACCTCTGAGGGAGACCCAGCTTTCTCACACTGGGCCCTACATTATGCTGCAAAATTTGTTGGTAGTCTTCAGACTTCATAATGCCATGCACACGGTCAAGCAGTCCAGTGCCAGAGGCAGCAAAGCAACCCCAAAACATCAGGGAACCTCCACCATGTTTGACTGTAGGGACCGTGTTCTTTTCTTTGAATGCCTCTTTTTTTCTCCTGTAAACTCTATGTTGATGCCTTTGCCCAAAAAGCTCTACTTTTGTCTCATCTGACCAGAGAACATTCTTCCAAAACGTTTTAGGCTTTCTCAGGTAAGTTTTGGCAAATTCCAGCCTGGCTTTTTTATGTCTCGGGGTAAGAAGTGGGGTCTTTCTGGGTATCCTACCAGACAGTCCCTTTTCATTCAGACACCGACGGATAGTACGGGTTGACACTGTTGTACCCTTGGACTGTAGGGCAGCTTGAACTTGTTTGGATGTTAGTCAAGGTTCTTTATCCACCATCCGCACAATCTTGCGTTGAAATCTCTTGTCAATTTTTCTTTTCCGTCCACATCTAGGGAGGTTAGCCACAGTGCCATGGGCTTTAAACTTCTTGATGACACTGCGCACGGTAGACACAGGAACATTCAGGTCTTTGGAGATGGACTTGTAGCCTTGAGATTTCTCATGCTTCCTCACAATTTGGTTTCTCAAGTCCTCAGACAGTTCTTTGGTCTTCTTTCTTTTCTCCCTGCTCAATGTGGTACACACAAGGACACAGGACAGAGGTTGAGTCAACTTTAATTCATGTCAACTGGCTGCAAGTGTGATTTAGTTATTGCCAACACCTGTTACGTGCCACAGGTAAGTTACAGGTGCTGTTAATTACACAAATTAGAGAAGCATCACATGATTTCTCTAACAGTGCCAATACTTTTGTCCACCCCCTTTTTTATTTTTGGTGTGGAATTATATCCAATTTGGCTTTAGGACAATTCTTTTAGTGTTTTTTTCATTGAAGACAAATTAAATGAAGATAATAATACCAAAGAATTTGTGATTGCAACAATTTTCAGGAAGAAACTGAGTATTAACAGAATTGCAGGGGTGTCAATACTTTTGGCCACAACTGTATATGTGTTTCACTTTGTCATTACAAACAGAGTGATCTATTTCAAGTGTTTATTTATGTTAATGTTGATGATTATGGTTTACAGCCAATGAAAACCCACAGGTCATTATCTCAGAAAATTAAAGTAGGGAGGATGAAGGGTTACAAACCGCACTGCTGTATTTCACGAGACATCAAAGGGTGAATATAATATTGATTTATTAGTCAACACGTTTTAGGGCTCCCAGAAACGACCTGAGACATGGCAATATGATATTGATTTGTCCTGAAGAAGGGGCCAGGCAGCCCTGAAACATGGCAATATAACATTGATTTTTGATGATATTCTAATTCATTGTGATGCACTAGAATGTTCTCCCTCTGATGATTAAGTGAATTTCCTATGGGTACACCCATGTAAGAATATGCTGAGAGAAGAAACACCCTCTTGAAGATCATCCTCTTCATTGCTGCATTTTTGATATGTTGATGTTTTATGCAATTTTTTACTGTATCATTAATGTCCCTCTATGCCAGGGGCAGGGGCCATTTGGAAATGTCTACAGTCCTGCAGCTATTCCCCATCGGCGCCACATGACTTGATCATGGGGTGCCGATGGGTTATCATGACAGATGATGACCAATATCACGGTGATGACTCACATTCAGTGACTTCTGGCTGAGCACCGGCATTCTTAGGAGATGGTCAATTGTGCTGTTAGAGCCATGCTTAAGCACGCCTCTGTACCGCACAAGTGATCAGACAGTGCCATCTTCAAGTCTCCTGAGGGAACTAGTAAAAAAAAACAATAAAAAGTGAAAAATAGTTTTTAAAAATATAAAAAACAAAAAACACATGTTTAAATCACCCCTCCCCTCTGCTCCATTGAAAATAAAACAATAATAAAGAAAACTCACACATTTTTGGTATCGTGTTCAGAAATGCCTAATTTATCAAAATATAAAATAAATTAATCTGATTGCTGAACTGCATAGCATAAAAATAATATTAAAAATGCCCAAATTTCATTTTTTTTTGTTGCAATAGAATACAATAGCAATCAATCAAAACAGCACATCTACCCAAAAATGATATACCGGTAATTAAAAAAAGCTAGCTCAGGACAGAAAAAATAAGTCATCACACAGCCCCAGCTTCTGAAAAATGAATCTTACATGTCTTGGACAATGGCGCCAAGGGCAAATTATTTTTTCATTACCGTACTTAAATAATAAAAAAACGTCATGGTTGGTATCTGCAAACTCGTACCGACCTGGAGAATTATACTGTCTGGTCAGTTTTACCATATAGTGAACATGGTAAATAAAAAACGAAACAAAAAAAAAAAGTGGAACTGCACTTTTTTTTTTCAATTTCACGGCAATTTGTTTTTCCTTTATCCAGTACACTATATGGTAAATGTAATGATGTAAAAAACCCAACTCATCCTGCAAAAAAGAAGCCCTCATATGTCTATATTGACAAAAAAAATAAAACAAAAAGTTATGGCTCTTGGAAGAAGAGGAGGCGAAAACAAATGAATGAAAATCGCCTGGGGGTGAAGGGGTTAATTTTGAACTCTGTGCAGTTTGTGGTCATGTGTTTTTCTACTATAGTCAATGGATGGGAGGGCTACAAAACGCAATTTGTGAAGTACTCCTTACGGTCAGGTCTTCATTTGGATTTTGCACAAGATACAATGAGAGGTGTCGTACAATGGCCATATTACAAATCTGTGTTGTATGGATTCATTATATAGCATCCATATAAATCTATGGGCCCCTTCATTATCTCATGCAGTGACCTTCAGGAATTTATGAAAAATTCATAAAGAATCCATGAGGAAAAAAATGATGGCATGTTCAGTCTCACGCCACCTACAGAGGTATTCCAGGGCATAATATGGCACCACTTGGTTGCACCTAGAGAGTCTATAGATAAGGAATATGAAATTGGACTCCGAGTGCCAGTCTTTACCACCGTCCAGCTTCTGTTATGACATTATGCTTTTACACTGCTATACTAGACTTTTACTCATTTTTTACAAATTCCATATTTCTTAGTGTAATTGCTTTAGCCAATGATGGCAAATTAATCACACAGCAAGATCTGAGCAGAGAAAGATTGAAGTGCTACCGTACTCTAAAAGGAAAAATCAGCTCCGACGCTTGTGACCTGATTGCTAAAATAGTAATAAAAGTGCAAAGAATATGAATATCTTTTGTAGTGTAAGTTCTTTTTTTCTTACATTATGTGAAGCTTTTGGCCCACTGCTTTAACAGAACGCAATTCATCTTCCCGGCAGCACAGTATATTGACGATTTACTGTCATTTTATGCTAAGCACTTTTGTAGCGTTGGACACATTGGCACAATGTGGAGCATTCACTGTTGGTTTATGTAAATATCTGATTTGGAAGGGATCCTCATTTGTATACCTACTGTCCTGCTTTCCATATAAATTGTCTCTGGTTTGTGCATCAAATGCTGGAAATTGCAATGTAAAATGAAACCACAATAGGCGGCACTCGCTATCTGTCCATAATTCCTATGTTTACGGGTAAAGTGGTGCTCATGATGACCATAAATCACTGCTATAAGGTGCAGCGCTTGGTAATCACATCTAGAGGAGGTAAATTGTATATAGTGTCAAAAATGCAGATATATTACAAGACATATGATTTTGAGGCAGGAGGTTCTTCATCTTCATTCCTATTGTAATGAAATATCAACACTGAAAAGTCAATCGTATATAATATTAATAGTGATTGAACAGGTGGTGCCTACATTTACTTAATATTCCTTGTGTCACAACAGGATGATAGGGCGGGAGCACTGGCTACATACAGCGACGTAACTTGAAGCTCATGGGCCCAGAAGCAAAAGCTCCAACGGGGCCCCCAAGTATTGCAAATCTTTAATAGCGATAGTCTTTTTCTATAGTGTGAGAGAAGAGGGTTACATTAACAATCCAACACAATGGGCAGCACTTTGAACACATTTTATAAGTAGTCATAAACGTGTAAATAACTCATGAAAGAATAAAGGTACGTTAAAACCAAGCACACCATTGTTTTTCTTATGAAATTCTCAATAAGGTTGATGTGTCGTCACATGACCCTCTTCCCATTGAAAAAAATAAAGTTGGATCATAAATGGCCGACTTCAAAATGGCCGCCATGGTCACCACCCATCTGGAAAAGTTTTCCCCTTCCCATGTACTAATGTGCCACAAACAGGAAGTTGATCTCACCAACTGTCCATGGTTTATTTAGGTGCATCCATATAAATGGCCACCCTGTAGTTACGACCCTGGCTACATACCATAAACTGTCCCTTAACTATCAGGGTACCTTTACACGCGGCCTCTTTTCTAGGAATTTCACTGGCAAATTACTGGTTGCAGTGAAATCATGGACACATTGTTCCATTTGTACACGGCAACAAGATAGAACAATGTGTCCATGATTTCACTGCAATCAGTAAGTTGCCAGTGAAATTCCTAGAAAAGAGGCCGCGTGTAAAGGTACCTTTATAGACCATAGTGTTGAAGATGTCTCTTATATAGCTGAAATAGGGGTGGGGTATGTGTGCCCCCAACAAATGTTATGCACAGGGTCATCTGTTGACTTTTAGTTTTTCCTTACATCTAAATATAAAACACTTGAGAACCTGATCAGTAATATTCATATACAGATACCCCCTATGTGTTCACATTGAAATCTTATCGATCCCTTTATGACACGTTGATTTCCATTTTTTTTTTTTTTTTTTCATTTTTCTCCTTTTCTTTCTGCAAGAGCCATAATGTTTTCATGTTTCCATTCACCTCGCTGTATGCAGGCGTCTTTTTTGCGGCGATGAGTTGTACTTTTGAAGGAAACACAGGAGTGTCGGCCCACTTTTTATAGTATTTAATAGTCCACTTATGGGACTTGAAGCTGAGCCCGTCTGATTGCTTGCACTATACAGAACAGTGCATCTCCATAGCATCAGCAGTGCTACATGTAGTGAAATTCACAATCTACTGTGAAAACTAGCTAAAAACAGGAGATTAGTAATGACAGGCACTTGCGGACCCCTGACTGTCATGACAACCCATTGGCACCAGACGAAAACATCATTAGCACAATAGTAGCATGGAGCAACATGCCCCCTGCTGGCATATGTTAAATGTGTGGTCAGGATTTGACAGCGGCACTTAACAGGTGTGGATGAAGAACCATTCAAACCGTGGCTGTTAAAGGCAGATGATGGCTGATTGAATCAGCCATCATCTACTGGGATAGGTGCAGGATTGGTATAAGGGCTGTGGAGTCATTAAGCCAAACCACCAATTCCGACTCATCAATTATCCTGACTCCAACTCTGTTTCCGACTCCCTCATACATGTCTCATGTTTAAGTGATAAATTTATTGTAATACAATGGTATCATCAGGCTTTTAATCATTATTACGATACAATAATCAAGATATTTAGATAGAACATAATAACTCATAATAATAATATTCAGCACATTCTGTGTTGAACACTGAACCCAATTTATTATATATTTTAGGAGCCGATCCATTTTCTTTCGACTCCACCAAAATGGGCTCTGACTTTGATTCCACAGCCTTGATTGTCGTGCGATCCTACGTCAAGGGCAGAGATATGACATGTGACGTTCATGTACGTCATATGGTGTGAAGGAGTTAAAGGTTACGGACTCCGTTGCAGGTGTTTTTTTCTGCTTAAATGCATATATTTTTTTCACAACTTCGCACATTGACATCAGTGAACAAGTATCGTTCGCTGGGTTGTGTGAACGATAGCTGCTTACTACATCGTTGGTGCGCCATCCACGATATCTACACATGTGACAGCTCACCAACAATGTCAAAACGATGTCCTAACAACCGCGCGCCCCTGAGATCGTTAGAGACATCGTTTCAACATTGTAGCGTGTAACAGTACCAGATTATTGGCTAGATGTCCACACTCCCCCCCCCCCCCCCCCCCAAAAAAAGTGCCAAGATTTCTGCATGCATGGACCGAAGAAATGTAAGGTTATGTGCACACGATCTGGAGGTACTGCATGTTGGACTCAGAGCCTCCGGACCTGATGGAAGCCGCGTGTGAACGCAGGGTGAGTGCAGCCATCCTGTGCTCATGATCTGCATTCGGTACAGGGCGGCTTCTCCCTTTATTCACCCAAAGGCGACCGCTTCTGACTCCACAGCAATAAATTAACATGCTGCAGAGATGCGGACGTCCAGAAACACGCACTGCAGTTGAAATAACATTGCGAAGGGGAGAAGCCCAGTGAGCATGGGATTTCTAGAAATCCTGTCCAATGTGCTTGTACTGTACAATGCAGCGTTTTGGACGCAGCGTAATACGCTACATGCAAAACGCTGCTGTTCCGGATCATGTGCATTCACACTAACACTGTATTGCCTAAAACTCCATTGGGAAGGTTGGCAAGCTGCAGGCTCTGCAGACAGGACAGTAATTACCCCCACCTCCGCTAGAGAAATATTCTGCCCGCTATCTTTAGGAAGACGACTTGGGGGTTTCCTGCACACATCATGTATGTTTATGAATCTCCCGTAGACGGTGTATTTTCCTGCTCTGCATGTGACACTTTCTCCGTTACTGCATGAGAGATGCGCTTTTTGTTGCCATGGCAACCTCTCATGCCGAGAAGACGGAACATTCCAAATTTGCAGCTCTCCTGCTGTTTATTTCTCTCTCTGTGATGAGCCGTGTTACCAAAAATAGCCGTTGGTACAGTGTTATCTCTGTTTGTGAGGTAGCACGCATGCCTCCGCCGTGCCAGGATGTTGGGGAGAGAATGTATGCTGACCATCGTCATTGTTAATTACGAGGGTAGGTATCGCTCTTCCTCTACACTTGTTATGTCGCGTGGTCATTACAGATTGTATTTTCTTTTTTTTTTTTTGCCTAATGTCATCCATATTTTTAAGAATTTAACCTGAAGAAAATCCATCATAAAAACCTGTGATAGGCAGCACGTGATGGATGCAGCATGCTCGGGTGCTGGGGCCTGGGTCGTTGGGGGCGGGGGGCCTTATGAGCATTTGATGCAGGTAAACAGCTCGGTTACTTGTCGGGTCAGTACACAACTGAATAGGAAAATAACTGTGACCTGGATCTTTCTATTCATTCATTTCTAACGGGCAGAGTAATATATGCACCTTACATGAGGCACTTTATATATTATTTATGCCCTATGTTCTGTATAAATAGCGTGTGCTTATTAATATTTATATTTCTTTAATTATTGTTAATATTTGCTTATTCTTATATTTGTTAACAGTATTAATAACACTGATTATAAATAGATTTATTGATTACTTATTATTCTTGTCTGTATTGGCCATCATATCCCGTAGAGCTGTACAGACATCATCATCACTGTCCCTATTGGGACTCACAATCTATATTCCCTATCAGTATGTATTTGGAGTGTGGGAGGAAATCGGAGAATCTGGAGGAAACCCACACAAACACGGAGAGAACATACAAACTCCTTGCTGATATTGTCCTTATATTGGCATTTGAACCAAGGGCCACAGCGCTGCAAAGTTATTAGGGCTAATTACGGTATCGGTGACCTCAAAAGTTACAGTATCTGCTTTAAAATTCTTCTCTTGCATCAGATCTCCATTGCTGTACCATAGGATATTGCTGAATTTGCATATAATTATTTGGATTTTTTAATTGTTGAATCCATTGATAAGTTTGATGTGTAGTACCAGAACTGACCCCATGGCGGTGCTGTTACGAGAGAAATATGTACATGAGCACAATAGATGTATACAACATTCTATAGTACCACCTAATGGTGGAAACATGTCATACTTTAAATTTAAAATACAGGTTCCATGATTTTTTCCCCTATTTTCATAGCAGCAAAGCAGTAGTCATTTGTACTGTTGCCTTTCAGTGATTAAGCCCCAAAGTACAATTTGTCTGATGGAAACATCTACATGAAGTTTGGATGTTCTCACTGTGTTTGCTTAGCTTCTCTCGGCCACTCCAGAAACAAGACAGCAATAGGTGACTGTACAGTGACAGCAGACTCCACAGCACTCTACTGTCATTGATCCCTCTCCAAAAACACACCAATTAGGACAGGGACCAATGCCAACCCTAGTGGACTGCTGTGGAACATTTTATGTCGATTTTTAAAGAGGACTTGTCGCCCCCCTGCTGCATGGTAATCTAAATGCAGCACTGAATGCAGCATGTCTGCTGCATTCAGAAAAGGGGTCCCCCATGTGTCTGTGTGCTGTGTACCCTGAGATATAGCCTTAGGCAAACTCACTGTTAAAAGTCAGCAGGGCATTCCCTGGTCAAGGAGTCAGCTTGATTCATGGGGGCCATTCCCTCCCCCTACCTCTCTGTGCTGCTTCTGCTGTGCTAGCTCTGCCCTCCTCCTTTCTGTCACTCATCCTGCTGCACACAGCATACAAATCATTTGTCCTGAAGTCGGCTCCAGATTCCTGCCCTGCTGTCTGAACAAAGCATAAACAGCACAGTAGGAGGCGGCACAGAGAGGCAGAGGGGGGAGGGAATGGCCTCCGTGAATTGAGCTGACTCCAGCACCAGGGAATGCCCTTTTGACTTTTAACAGTGAGTTTGCCTAAGGCTATATGCCCTCCCAATTTGTGGAGAGAACGATCGGCAGTGGTATATTCAAGGCCAAATCCTTTTGTTTTAAGGGGAGATAAGATACTGCCATTGAAATGGGTGCTTTAGTGAAGTTTATCCATCTATTTTTTTTGCTTTATGAGGATATTCTCCTCCACTTCCATTATTGTTGGGGACTTATAACAAACCCCTATCAGTAATTTATTATTTTTTCCCCCTAACCTTATCTCCACCCACAGGGACTCTACATTTCCATTAGATTCACCTATATTATCACGCAGGATGGGTTTTAAGGATGATTTTACGTATAAACATACACCTCCTCCTCGCCTATTTGTACGGTCATTTCTGAACAGACAATAGCCCTGTAAATTAACAGCCCAGTCATGGCTCTCATCCAGCCATGTCTCTGATATCCCAACCATGTCATAATTATTTTCCAACAAAATCAATTCTAATTCCTCCATTTTGTTGGTGAGGCTTCTGGCATTAGTGTACATGCACTTTATGCATCTCTCTTTACCTCTATTCCTTCCTACTAGATTGACTGTTCTAACCCCACCCCCCATGCCACCCCCAATTTTATTACTTGTGCCCAGGTTACTGTTTACACTATCTTCCCCTCCTATACAATGAATACCCTCCCCCCCAATCCCTAGTTTAAACACTCCTCCAACCTTCTAGCCATTTTCTCCCCCAGCACAGCTGCACCCTCCCCATTGAGGTGCAGCCCGTCCCTAGCATAGAACCTGTAGCCAACAGAGAAGTCGGCCCAGTTGTCCAGGAACCCAAACCCCTCCTTCCTACACCAATTCCTGAGCCACTTATTTATCTCCCTAATCTCCCTTTGCCTCTCTGGTGTGGCACGTGGTACAGGCAGTATTTCAGAGAATACTACCTTGGAGGTCCTTGCCTTAAGCTTGCAGCCTAATTCCCTGAAATCATCTTTAAGGACCTTCCACTTACCTCTAACTTTGTCTTTTGTGCCAATGTGCACCATGACCGCTGGGTCCTCACCAGCCCCTCCCAGTAATCTGTCAACCCGATCAGCGATGTGCCGGACTCGAGCGCCAGGTAGGCAGCACACTGGTCGACGATCCCTGTCTTTGTGACAGATTGCCCTATCTATTCCCCTAATAATTGAGTCCCCCACTACCAGCACCTGTCTGGCCTGCTCTACTCTCCTGTTTTCCCCCTTACTGGAGCAGACACTCCTCTGGCTTTCAGAGGTCATGCCCTGCTGCAGCAGTGCTGTACCTGAACTCACACCCCCCTCATCTGCCAACATAGCAAATTTATTGGGGTGTGCCAGATCAGGGCTAGCCTCCCTGGCACCCTTCCCTCTACCCCGCCTTCTAACTGTCACCCAGCTGGCTACCTCACGGTCCTGCAGCTCCATACTACCATCCTCCCCCACATCTATCCCATTGAGCAGCTGTTCAGTGAGCAGCAGACTCCTTTCCATATTGTCTATGGATCTCAGCGTTGTCAGTTGTTCATTTAGATCCAGTATCTGGGCTTCCAAATGCACAATGTACTCACATCTCACACAGCAGTATGCACCCTCGACCGGCTGGTCAAGGAATGCATACATGTGGCAAGATGTACACTGGATGGCATTGCCAATCATGGAGCTCATTTCCTAATGGGGATTGCACTAGACAGAAATGATAAGTAAAAAAATGCAAAGTATTAATAAAATACAACCAACAATTCAGTAATTTCTCCCTTCCAAACTCCCTGAATCCAAAGTCACTGAATCACAAGTCACACACTTACTTCTGTCGCACTTGCGCTCTGTCACACTAAGCTCGCGGTCACACTCGCTAGAAAAATCAGATATAAAGAGGATTTTTTTTTTTTTTTTCCCTTAGCAGAAAATCAGCCTTCAGTGTACTTCCAATAACATTTTTGTGTATTTGCCAGCTTAACCAGTTCTAGACTGGGCCATTTTTGGGTTCATTCATACATATGAAGTTTATATAATTAACTAGATGGTGGCCCGATTCTAACGCATCTGGTATTCTAGAATATGTATGTGGTTGACATACTGTGACTGACTGTCCAGTCAACGTGAGTGAACTACATATATATATATATATACCGTATATACTCGTGTATAAGCCGAGTTTTTCAGCACAAAAAATGTGCTGAAAAGTCCCCCCTCGGCTTATACACGAGTATATACGGTAATAATAAAAAAAAAATATATATATACCCGGCTGTATACAGCATCCCCCGTGGTATACCGGGCCCCCCCTGTGGCAACCTGTAAAGGAAACGATGATTATACTTATCGGGTCGCTGTCGCCGACGCCGCCGCTCTGTCACTGTCCGTCACCGCGCTCCTCCTGGTCTTCATGCTTCCTTCACCGTCGCACAGGAAATGACGTCATTTTCTGTGCGCCGATGAAGGAAGCATGAAGACGGGAAGGAGCGCGGTGACGGACGGTGACAGAGCGTCGGCGTCGGCGACAGCGACCCGATAAGTATAATCATCGCTTCCTTTACAGGTGGCCACAGGGGGGGCCCGGTATACCAGGGGGGAGGGCTGTATACAGCCGGGTACCGCTGTATACAGCGGGGGCTGCTGTATACAGCGGGGGCTGCTGTATACCCCTCTGGGGCTGCTGTATACCCCTCTGGGGCTGCTAAATACCCCTCTGGGGCTGCTGTATACCCCTCTGGGGCTGCTGTATACCCCTCTGGGGCTGCTGTATACCCCTCTGGGGCTGCTATATACCTCTCTGGGGCTGCTATATACCCCTCTGGGGCTGGGGCTGCTGTATACCCCTCTGGGGCTGCTGTATACAGCTCTGGGGCTGCTGTATACCCCTCTGGGGCTGCTATATACCCCTCTGGGGCTGCTGTATACCCCTCTGGGGCTGCTGTATACCCCTCTGGGGCTGCTATATACCCCTCTGGGGCTGCTATATACCCCTCTGGGACTGCTATATACCCCTCTGGGGCTCCTGTATACAGCTCTGGGGCTGCTGTATACAGCTCTGGGGCTGCTGTATACCCCTCTGGGGCTGCTGTATACCCCTCTGGGGCTGCTGTATACCCCTCTGGGGCTGCTGTATACAGCTCTGGGGCTGCTGTATACAGCTCTGGGGCTGCTGTATACAGCTCTGGGGCTGCTGTATACCCCTCTGGGGCTGCTGTATACAGCTCTGGGGCTGCTGTATACCCCTCTGGGGCTGCTCTATACCCCTCTGGGGCTGCTGTATACCCCTCTGGGGCTGCTATATACCCCTCTGGGGCTGCTGTATACAGCTCTGGGGCTGCTGTATACAGCTCTGGGGCTGCTATATACCCCTCTGGGGCTGCTATATACCCCTCTGGGGCTGCTGTATACCCCTCTGGGGCTGCTGTATACAGCTCTGGGGCTGCTGTATACAGCTCTGGGGCTGCTGTATACAGCTCTGGGGCTGCTGTATACCCCTCTGGGGCTGCTGTATACAGCTCTGGGGCTGCTGTATACAGCTCTGGGGCTGCTGTATACCCCTCTGGGGCTGCTGTATATACCACTGGGGAGGCTACTGTATACTACCACTGGGGAGGCTGCTGTATACTACCACTGGGGAGGCTGCTGTATACCACTGAGGGGGCCTGTATACCACACTGCTGGGGGCTGTATACCTGTGCTGGGGTCCACCCTCGGCTTATACACGAGTCAATAGGTTTTCCCAGGTTTTGGGGGCAAAAGTAGGGGGGTCGGCTTATACACGGGTCGGCTTATACACGAGTATATACGGTATATATATATATATATATATATATATATGCAGCGCTATGGTATATGGTGGTACATTACAGTACATGTATAGCAGCACTATAGTATATGGCGGTACATTACATTATATGTATAGCAGCACTATAGTATATGGCGGTACATTACAGCATATGTCAGTAGCACTATAGCGTATGGCGGTACATTACAGCACATGTACGAGTATAGCAGCACTATAGTATATGGCGGTACATTACAGTACATGTATAGCAGCACTACAGTAAATGGCGGTACATTACAGTACATGTATAGCAGCACTATAGTATATGGCGGTACATTACAGTACATGTATAGCAGCGCTATGGTATATGGTGGTACATAACAGTACATGTATTGCAGTGCTATAGTATATGGCAGTACATTACAGTACATGTATAGCAGCACTATTGTATATGGCGGTACATTACAGTATTGCGATACTCCGCTCCCCGCAGCCCCCCTGCTCCTCCTGGCCCCCGCTCCTCCATAGTAAAAGTAAAAAAATCCTCAGTGAGGATACTCGCCCGTCCGCCAGCTCGCTCCACCTCAGTCTTCTAGGTCCTACGGGCCTTTAGGACCTGTCGTTGTCTGGGAGACTGATCAGCTGATCGGTCACATGACCGCTAACTGCCGGGGGGGAGGGGGGGGCAGGAAGGAGCAGGGGGGCAGGATGGTGACGGGGGGTGGGCAGGATGGAGCGAGCGGGGCAGGATGGAGCCGAGGGAGCAGGATGGAGCGAGCGGGGCAAGATGGGTGCGTGGGGACAGGATGGATGCAAGGTGGCAATATGGATGCAGGGAGGCAGGATGGATGCGGGGGGGGGCAGGATGGATGCGGGGGGCAGCATGAATGCGGGGGGGCAGGATAGATGCGGGGGGAACAGGATGGAGCGGGGGGAGTAGGATGGAGCGGGGGGAGTAGGATGGCACTGGGGGAGAAGGATGGATGCGGGGGGCAGGATGGATGCGGGGGAGCAGGATGGAGCCGGGGGAGCAGGATGGAGGTGGGGGGGCAGAATGGAGCTGGCAGGGCATGGAGCCAGAGGGGCAGGATGGAGGCGGGGGGGGGGGGGGGTAGAATGGAGCCGGCAGGGCATGGAGCCAGGGGGGCTGGATGGAGCCAGGGGGCAGCATGGAATGAACGGGGCAGGATGGAGCGAGCGGGGCAGGATGGATGTGGGGGCAGGATGGATGCAGGAGGGCAGGATGGATGTGGTGGGGTGGCAGGATCGATGCGGGGGGCAGGATGGAGCGAACTGGGCAGGATGGAGCGGGGGGGCAGGATGGAGGCGGGGGGGGCAGGATGGAGGTGGGGGGCAGGATGGAGCTAGGGGGGCAGGACGGAGCCGGGGGGGGGCAGGATGGAGCGAGCAGGGCAGGATGGAGGCGGGGGGGCAGGATGGAGTCGGGGTGCAGGATGGATGTGGGGGACAGGATGGAGCGGGGGGCGGGGGGGGGCAGGATGGCTGCGAGGGGGGGCAGGATGGCTGCGGGGTGGGCAGGATGGAGCAGTGGGTGGGCAGGATGGAGCAGGGGGGTGCAGGGTCTCCATCACCCCTCTCGATTCTCACTCGTCTTCTGCAGCGTTGCACTGTGTACAGCGGTCATGATGTGAGAGGCCGGGCTGTGTGACGTCCATGACAGCATAGTGTGTTACTAATGGTAATCTTTGAAACTCTGGTCTCGGCTCTCTTCAGGTCATTGACCATTGCCTCCCATGTAATTCTGCACTGATTCCTGATTTACCTTTCTGAGAATTCCCCTTGCTCCACAAGGTGAGATCTTGAATGGAGCCCCAGACCAAGGGAGATTGTCATTTTGTGTTTGTTCCACTTTCCAATAATTGTGCCAGCAGTTGTTTTCTTCTCACCAAGCTGCTTGCATATTTTCCTGTAACCCATCCCAGCATTGGGCAGGTCTACAGTTTTAGTTCCTGGTGTCGTTTTACAGAGCTCTTTGGTCTTGGTCATGGTTGAGAGGTTGGGGTATGATTGATTGATTTTGTGGACAGTTGTCTTTTACACAGGTAAAGAGTTCAAACAGGTGCAAATAATACAGGTAATGAGAGCAGAGTAAAGGCCCAGTCACACATAACGATGCACGAACGATCCCAATAACGATAACGATTAACGATATGCAGAGATCGCTGGTACGTCGGTATTCAGATCGCTGGTAAGATGTCAAACAGGTATCTCACCAGCGATGTGAAAAACGATGCACTGGCGATCCAGAATTATACCGAGGTCGTTGGGAATTGTCACTCCATAGTGTAGCATTGAGCTCATTCGTCATTGTCCCTGTCAAACACAACAATGTAGCGCTCCCAGCGGGAGCGCAACGACGTAGAAATGACCCAGAGCAGTTTGTAACAATCTACGATCTCACAGCAGTGGACAGATCGTTGGTGCGCGTCACACATAACGAGATCGCTAACGGGATCGCTGTTGTGTCACAAAATCTGTGATGCTACAAAAGATCTCGTTAGCGATCTCGTTATGTGTGACAGGGCCTTAAGAGGCATCTTAAAGAAAAACTAATGGTACCATTACAGGCTTCAATGTCGAGACAATATCACCAACGATCTTGTGCGCCCGGTCGTTAGGACATCGTTTAGAGATCGTTGGTGACATGTCACATGTATAGATATCCAAAAAGACAAGAGTAACTGGGCACTATAAGGTGTACACAGACTGGTCCCACTATTTCAGTGACCAAATAGCGCAGCCTCCCTAGTGTTGCACGCTCAGCTGTAAGCTCAATGATATCCAAAGAAAGAAGAAAGACCAGCGGCACTCACCGGAGTAGATCTTGCAAAATTTATTCAAAGTCCCACATGTTTTCCATGGAAAACTTTAGCAGTTAAGCAGTCCCCGCACCCCCTCCCCTGCTGAAGTTTTCCATGGAAATCAGGTGGGACTTTGAATAAATTTCGCAAGATCTATTCCGGTGAGTGCCGCTGGTCTTTCTTCTTAATTTGGACATGTATAGATATCGTGCACAACGCACCAACGATGTAGTGAGCAGCTATCGTTCGCACAACCCAGCGAACAATTATTGTTCACTGATGTGAATGGGCGAAGTCGTTAACGACATCAGCGATCCAACGATTTATTGTAGTCGTATCTCGGTGTAACACGCAACGATGTCCTAACGATGTCGTTTGAAGGACTCCAAACCCGTGATGTTTGAGCGATATCGTTCACGATCTCATACCATGTAATGGGGCCTTTAGGCTCGTTTCACACTGCAGTTTTTTCCTGATCAGGTTCTACCAGGTTTCTGTGCCAAAACCAGGAGAGGAACTTGCAGAGAAAAACTATAAGGGTATGTGCACACTGGCCGGCGGGTTGGTCGGCGGCGGCTGGGCGGACCCGCCAGGAAGCTCCGGAGCCGTCCACCGGCATCCTGGCGGGTATGTGCGGCGGGTGACGGGCGGGTGCCGGGCGGGTGGCCAGCGGGTTAGCGCCGGCGTTGTTGCGGCGGCTGGAAGCAGTACATGATTCTGCTTGCAGCCGCTGAAGAACCGGCCGGTTTATAGAACATGCTCATTCGTTGCTAACCCGCTGGGAACCCAGCGGGTTAGCAACGGATGAGCATGTGTAAACCGCCGGTGTGTGGACACCGGGTGTCGGTTTACATAGGTTTTAATGTTAATCCAAACGCCGGTTTGGATTAACATAAATTTACATGAAATTTATGTAAACCGACCGGCGGTTTACACATCTAAACCGACCCTAACCCGGCCAGTGTGCACATACCCTAATTGAAAGATTGACACCTGTTCTGAGTTTAGAGCCACTCCTGGTTTTGGCACACAAACTGGATGGACACTGATAAGGGTGCCTTCACACTGTGGTCAGGTCCGATCCGGGACTGTCAGGGGTGAACCTGACAGCCCTGGACCATATCAGCACACAGAACCGGTGTGCATCCTGCCGCAGCTGATTATTCAAGACTGCGGCTCGCAGTGAGCTAGCCGCGGTTCTGAATAATAACAGCGGCGTGCAGCCGCCGGTATCCGGGGGAATCCGGTAGAATCCGGGAGACACCAATTAGGTGCAGATTGGTCTCCCCGGACACAAAAACGTTGCAAGCAACGTTTTTGGATCCGGGAGAAAGATCCCACTTCTCCCGCATTTTTCCGGCGAGATGGAAGCCGGATGGCAGATAGCAGCCATCCGGCTCCATCTGGCCCCATAGGCTACTACGGGGCCAAGATCCGGTCCGGGGCTATCACCCCTGACAGTCCCGGACCGGACCTGACCGCAGTGTGAATGCACCCTTAGTGAAAAAACTGCAGTGTGAAACCAGTCTAAGGGCCGCTTCACACTGCGGCATGATCTGGTCCGGTTCTGTCCGGGAGGACCCAGACAGCTGTGGACCGGATCAGCACACAGGACTGGGGGGCTCCGGTCTGGTGTGCAGCACACGCAGTTCCCACTGCTGATAGGTGTCAGTGGCTGCAGCTGCGTTTGCTGCACACCGGACCGGAGGGCATATTAGCCCCCGAGTCCTGTGTGTCGATCCGGTCCACGGCTGTCTGAGTGTGAAGCGGCCCTAAGAGGTCTATGAGAGCCAGAATTCTTATTGGTTGGTAGGTGATCAATTACTTTTTTAATGCAATAAAATACAATTTAATTAATTATGTATCATACAATGATATTGTCTAGATTATTTTTTAGATTCTGTCTCTTAAGGCCGCTTTACACGTCGCGATATTGCAATGCAACCTCGACAAAAAGTCACGTGGTGTGGTCGTTGCAGTTGATATCGTTCGTGCGTTGTGTTGTGTAAATTGGCAATGCGACGGGAAAAAATCGTACCTATGATATTGCAAGAAGAATGTGCAAGCCCTTCAACCGTACGATATTGCATATGCGATCTGGCATGATCATGCTGTGTGATGGCGCAACTACGATTTGTTAAATGCTCGTTCCCTGGGTTGCTCATACCCAGCGCAAAAAAGGGGCGTACCACATCGTAGTTGCGTTGCCTGCCGATATCTCCCTGTATGACATCTCCTATGCAAGCTCCCGTGACATCGTTTGCAATATCGGAACGATATTGCGACGTGTAACGGTACCCTTAGATATTTGTTCCTCAATCAGTAACTATTATTTTTATATATTGGACATGTTCTTTTTTTTTTTAGAGGGAGAGATCTAGTAATCACAATTTGGATAGCTAGTGGCAGTTATTTATTTATTAAATTATTTTATTTATTTTATACATTGTTCCCCCCAAAATAGCATAAAAGACCATGGGGGGTGGGGGGTTCAATATTTTAATTATTTTAAATTTTCCTCTAATTTCAATGCAACTTGGGTTGGCATATTAGCTCCAGTTTAGCTCCAGTTACAAGGGAAATTCAGCCTCTGGGTTGCATAGCAGATCTGATAAGGCCGCTTTACACGTCGCAATATCGTTCCAATATTGCATACGATCTCACGAGAGCGCGCACTTTTTTGGCACTTGTCCAAAATCGCATAGGAGATGTTACACAGGGAGATATCGGCAGGCAACGCAACTACGATGTTGTATGCAACTTTTTCACACTGTGTCTGATCAACTCAGGGAACGACCAATTAACATTGAAGTGAATAGGGGAAGTTGCGCTCCAAATCGTAGTTGCGCTGTCACACAGCACGATCCTGCCACATCGCCTAGCCAATATTGCACGGTTGGAGAGCATGCACAATCCCAAAAACGATATTGTAGTTGCATCGTTTTTGAGGTACATTGCCCATTTACACTACACAACGCACGAACGATCTCAACTGCAACGCCCGAACCACGTGACTTTTTATCGTAGTTGTGTTGCGATATCGTGATGTGTAATGCGACCTATAGTTTATTCTATAACCCAGCAGCTCCTTCCCCCTCCCAATACAGAGCGATCACATGACTGGCACATGGAGGAGCTGTCAGCACTCCCTATTACTGCATACACAGCCTTTTATTAGCAAATATGAAGAAGAATAAGCGGCACTCACCTTATTTCGCTTAAAAAATCCTTTTATTCAGTGTCCATTAAAAAAAGTCGGTGCTTGAAAGAACAGCTCAGCAATCAAGGATGACAGCTGTTTTGTGTGTATCCATTGAAATAGGGTGAGTGCAGCTTATTGTTCATATTTGCTATAAAGAATACATTACACTACATGTGTGCACCACCTTACGGTATAATAACCGTCTGTCCGCTGAAAATGATCAAAATTCTGAGCCAAATACCTTGAACAATGCAGGTGGTGCTGAACATTTCTGTTTGTGTCTTACAGCCTTTTATTAGCACTGTATATAAAGCGATTGAGAAGGCATATGTGGTAATAAACCATCTCTGCCTTCTCCTGTGTGGGGATTCGTTATGATTGCATATAGCTGAGCTACAATGCATTGACACTTTGGAACGTCACTGCATAGCAGGAGTTGGACAGTCAGGGCCATTAAAGTCTATGGGCGGTTTGGAAACAGTTAACATTATACATATCATAAACACATTGATTAAATTACTTTGACAAATATATTCAAAATCGTTTTTATTAACATTTTCCAGTAAAACAAAATAACAGCATGGTAACACCATAACTAAGCATAACATATGCCCGCAAGCACACAAACGTCCATTGTATCATTTGTTAACAGTAAGTTAAGTGTTTTCCCGAAAGAGTTTCAATTCTCTGTTTTCCCTTAGTGGCCAATATATTCACTAATTGTATTTGTAATTAGAAAATATGACATTGTTTAAATCAGTTTAAAATAAATAATAAAAAAAAATGTTATCAGGTAATATCTGCATCAAAAAGCCATGAAAATTTAGAATATTTCACACTGGCCACTAGACTTAATATGAGACTCCTAATCCATGTCAATTTCAGAAGACTTTTGAACAGTCTCATTATCATCGCAGAATTGCAATTAAAGATAACTTTTATTTACAGTAGATCACCCAGGATCCACCATTCAAAATTGGTAATGGTTGATGCACCCCCAGGCTCTGGGGTACTCGGGAACAGGCCCAGTGCTGTCTCTCTGGGGTATCACGGTAGTCGTGACCCCGTCCCATGGCCTGGGATCAGTCCAAAAAGGGATATTTACAAGGGATTTGTCGTGACACCACCCGGGGTATGTGGTTAGTAGAACCACCACTGCCGTATTCCTGCTGAGGACGGTGACTTAGGGCAGCGTGGATGGTAAGCCCTCCTCGGGTAGGGCTGAGGGTCCCCAAGGCAGGTGTAGGAAGTATGTATGTACAGGGTGCAGGGTAATGGGCACAAGTAATAGGCAGACTCACGGTTTTGTAGTTTTCTCAGTCCTTTAATGGAATAGATGTTAAATGCTGTCCACGGAGTGTTGAGAGCAACTTGGGGTTATTCTCACCCGACCGGGTCTTTTTCGCTCCCTTGCTGCGCTTGTGATTTGGCTCCTGCATTTGCTTAAGCTAGGCTGCCGGCCCTGTCTCGTCATGCGGGATACCAGTATAACAGGCAACTCGAGTCCTTCACTCTCTCTACACCGCAGCTGGGTGTCAATGTTGATGGGGTCTACGTGTTGCTGTTTTTCTGGTACAGTGTAGCTAGGGAATCTGGAGTCCCCCACGTTCCAGTGTTGACTGCTGAGATTTGTAACCCTGCACAGACTCGGACTCTGGTGTCCGTTCCATGCGCTTGTTCTCTGGGGAAGGCACGATGCTGCTCAGCCTCCCGGTGTGTTTCTTACTCTCCTTTCCTCAGACCCTAGCCTTAGGCCTAGAACAAGTTAGTGATCCTGGGACAAGCTAAGCAGCTTCCAGTCCACCAGGATGTCTTCACAGTGCTGCTCCGCACTGCACTGACTTGCTCCTCCCCAGACCAGAATATAAGGGAAGCTCACCCTGAACTTGGGCTTGGTCTCCCCCTTCTGGCTTGGAGGTGTTAGTGTTGTGTGTGCCTGTTGCCTGATGAGAATACCCTTTGTTGCTCTCTGGTGACACCACTACACAGGGGCAGTGATGACACTGTGGCACATCGACCCTGGGGGTGCCACAATGGTCACAGCTTATCCCCTTCACAATGATCTCTGTCCAAATCAGAGTATAAGCAGAAAAGAACAGTATTTTCAAGTCAATAGGATTAGAGTCAGTGTATCGCTGCTTGTGTCTATGTGGTTGCTGAAAAGGATTGCAAGAAGCAGTCTCGTAATATAGAAGCCTGATTAAGACAATTGGTTGTTTTACATGACATATTACCGTAAGGCAGCACAGTGGCACAGTGGTTAGCACTGCACTATATATAGGGTGGCTCAGTGGTTAGCACTGTATGGTGGCTCAGTGGTTAGCTCTGCACTATATATAGGGTGGCTCAGTGGTTAGCACTGTATATGGTGGCTCAGTGGTTAGCACTGCACTATATATGGTGGCTCAGTGGTTAGCATTGTATGGTGGCTCAGTGGTTAGCAGCACTGTATGGTGGCTCAGTGGTTAGCACTGTATGGTGGCTCAGTGGTTAGCACTGCAGTCTTGTAGCACTGAGGTCCTGGCTTCAAATCCCACCAAGGACAACATCTGCAAGGAGTTTGTATGTTCTCCCTTTGTTTGCGTGGGTTTCCTCCTGTTGTCTGGTTTCCTCCCACACTCCAGACATACTGGTAGGATGTTTAGATTGTGAGCCTCAATGAGGACAGTGTTGATGATGTCTGTAAAGGGTTGTGGAATTAATGATGCTATATAAGTGAATAAATATTATTATTATTATTCTGGTGCTTATTCACGTTAAATGCAAGCCAAACATGATGATTTCAGTGGCAATAGCTGATAATTATGTATCGGAGTGTTTTCACTTTCTGGAAAGAGCAAATGTTGGAATAAGGAAGGAATATATTGTTCAATTATAAATAAAAAATATTCTTTTTATGGATCAGGCATGTTTTTTATCCCTGCAGAAGATTAGTGACTGCTAGAGGTGTCTGGCGGAAGCTAATTTTAATTCTCCCCTATGAAAACCACATTCATGGTCGGACAAGTCGGGCTTATGGTGTAGTAGTTGTAGCCATAAGGATTTGATGGGGTAGTTAGATGTGGTGTCGTGCTTTTGCAGAGCTGGTGGGTTACATTATATCTGTAGTCTCTTCACCTGTTCCTTGTGACTTGTAAGAATAATCATGTTACAAGACCAGACCGTACATCGTGTATCTTAAGACGTCTTCCTATACAGATATCATTAACGGGATGAGGAAGAAAGTTTATCCCGCTCCAGAGTTAAATTGTCTTTTTTTCCAGGTTTTGTGAAATTGGTAATATCCAGCTCTTTCCGGCAGAACTTTCTCTACAGGCAATCTAATAAATGCAAACTAAACTTTCCCTCCGGGGATTTTCACCATGGTCTACTATAACATTAAATATATTAAAAACCACTATTACTCACGGCCTACTAGACGGATTTACCACAAATCAAGGTGTGGGACGTCTTTCATTTTCCTTCCCGCTTCCATTTATTTATATTAGATTATTCTCAGCTCAGTGCCCACAATAATATCTTTTACGGCTATACCTTCAGCACAGCTAGATTGATTTCAAAGAAATTGGGTATTTAATTAGAAAGCATCTGCAGATGTAGCCTAGCCGGAGATCCCTGGAGCGATCCAGAATCATCCATGAAGAGGCTTATTGTGAGCCGAGACAGGATTTCTAGAAAGCACCGCTAATGGGCTTGTGCTCAGGTTAATTACCTGCCTGTTCTGATGGTTCCTATGTCTGTACACTCAGTGACGTATCTTGAAGCTCATGACCCCCCGATGTGAAAGCTCCAACGAGGCCCCCAATTACCCTATTAGAAATTTTGAATAGCATTAGTCTTTTTCTATAGACCTAAGAGACATTTAGGGCCTGGTGTGATTGCACCCCCTGCACCTATTGTAGTTACGCCCCTGTCTACACACCATACCATACCCCTCGTACTAGGACTCCATGCTTTATTTTTATTAAATTCATGCTGTGGGTGTCAGGTATTCAATGTACAAACTGTAATCATATTTGGATGACTTTGTCAATGTGACATCAATACTGACCGTACATAATAATACCATCGTACATTACGTTAGTTTATGCCCAAGTGTCTTCCATTTACAGCTATAGAATACAAAACTATATAGATATCAGAAGTATGCAATATTCTGATAGTTATATATGAAATAAACACATGTTCACAGCTTGTAGCTTTTTTATGCATTTTTTACTGTGTGAAACACGTTGCATTAAAAGTACCTACAAAGTGAATGAGATTTCAGAAATTGGAGTCTGGCTGTATTATTGCAACAGTGTATGTTTTAGGACAGCGACACACTATGTGAGAGGGATGCGAGTGTCTCACATGCATCTCACATGAGTCACCCAGCCTACCAGTCAGCTCTCTGGACAGGAGCATGGAGCTGCAGAGAAACACTATTAGCTACACACTCCCACCAGAGAGGCAGGGGCCGGGCCGGATGAGCCATGCGAGATGCAGCTCACATGCAGCTTGCATAAGTCTGTCTCTGCCCTTACTCTGAACTACTGAGGCGTTTCAGAAAAAAAAACATGCTTCTATAAGCTGGACTTGGATGACTGTTTCAAGAGGCAGGTCTCCATTGGTTGACAGGTCTCTGTCTTAGGGCCACGTCACACTGTTCAATTCAAATGAACGCTATCGTAAGTTAAACTGTGTGACGTGGCCCTTAATGTTTGTGTTAGGGCTTGTGCATACGGCCGTAGATCATTTTAACCAAGAGAAGCAGGCTAATATGCAAATGACACTCTGATTAAACTCTGATCAGAGTGTCAGCATAGTGTTTCATAGTTTTATAGTTTTTAAAGCTATACAAGTGAGGACTACAAGAGAGGGTCAGGGCCTAGCTTCAGACAACCCAGGACTAAAGCACACACACCACGTAACAGGAAGGCATCATGACTCATCGGATGTGGAGATCCTGAACATGCTCCCAGACCACCCGGACTGTACCCTGGACTTAACCTTGCGCATCACATCAGTAAAGAGCATAACCATCTTGCTGCTCCATCATCACCCTGGAGGTCTGTCCCACAGCGCAGGTAATATTACCGGAACTGTAGGTGGCGTCATGAAACACTTTTATTTTATTTTTAATTGACTCTTTTCAGCGACCACCAGGGCCACGGGACCAGGCAACAGGCCCCATGACATCCCCGTGAACTACAACACCCAGAACTGGGTACCCCACGGCCCTGTGGCGGGTCTCCTCCCTGACCCCATCTCAGGCCTAAGTGTAAAAAGATCATTAGAAAGGTCTCTGTACTGTCCCCTCATATATTTATACATTATTATAAGATCACCCCTAAGCCTTCTTTTTTCCAAACTAAATAACCCCAAGTTTAATAACCTGTCTTGGTATTGCAGACCCCTTAGTCCTCTAATGACTTTTGTCGCTCTTCTCTGGACCCGCTCTAGTTCAGCTATGTCTTTCTTATACACCGGAGACCAGAATTGTACACAGTATTCTAAGTGTGGTCGCACTAGTGACTTGTATAGAGGTAAAATTATGTTCTCCTCATGAGCATCTATGCCTCTTTTAATGCATCCCATTATTATTTTTTGCCTTTGAAGCAGCTGCCTGACATTAGTCATTAAATGTGAGTTTGTCGTCCAACCATACACCCAGGTGTTATCTGAGTCAGAGCACACTGTGAGAAGATGGAGAACAAAATGTGACCATTCATTGAGTCCGTGAAAATCAGATCTGCACTCAGATGTTATCCAGTCTGATGGTTTCCATGCACTCACTGACTTGCATAGCCATGTGCGATCCGAATATCAAATCAAATTTGTGATGCGCCCCGTGGGGGCCGTGGGGTACTTGGAGCCGTGTCCATCGACGTTGTCGTTGATGTCACGGTGGCGTGATCCAGTCCATGGCCCTGGAGCAGTGAATTAAAAAGGGGGTAAAATGTTTTTGTGGCTTTAGGGGGTATTACTGGACTTGGGACCTGGGGATAATAATTGTTCTTTGGGGTTGGTGGCAAGGGAATTAACAGAGCCAGGTATCCATCCACAGACAGCTGTTTCAGGATGTTGCCCCTCATCAGTGGTGTGGAGTAGGATTCTGGCTAGGTGGAAGCAAGGCCTGGTAGACCTACATCACAAAGTATTCACTGATCTCAGGGAGACCAGTCCAAGAAAACACTGCGGGCAGCAGGCTAAAGCGCTCAAACACAGTGAAGTCTAGGGCAATTCCAACAGTGTGATCCCCACCTCTCTCCAGACATAATAATACAAGAATATTAGATGCATTACTATTTGTGGCAGCCAGACCGCAGAGGTACCACACATGAATCTGCTGTCAGGTGGCATCCTGGCTGTCACCATAAAAATGTTGTCCAGTCTGCAGGCATCATTTTATAGTGCAGGAGGAGCTGAACAGATTAATATGTAGTTTTGTGAGAATACATTCAGAATAACCTGTGCTTTACATTTAAACCTCTGCTCTTTCTGGGATTTTTGTTACCAGTCCTATCAGTGATTGACAGCTCCTCTGTATTCACACTCATACAACGAAAGCCGTCAGTCATTGATAGGACCAAAATACCAGAAAGAGCATAGGATTACATAAATGAAACACAGGTTATTCTGAATCTTCCACAAAACTGTATAAATCTAGTCAGCTCCTCCTGTTCTGTAACTGATGCCTGCACATTAAGCTGCATTTTCATGGTGACAGGTTCCTTTTTAAAGGAGGGGATTATGAAGTATGATTACAAAAAAAAAGACGGTCGTGACCCTGATAAGGTTTGGAGTTTGGGGATTGTTCCATTATATTTCTGTTAATGTGCACAAAACTCAAAGAGCCAGTTCACTCTATGCTGCAATATCTTGAACGATATTGTAAGCGATCACGTGCACGCGCAATCGCTTACAATATCGCTCACATCGCTGGTGAGATGTCACACAGACAGACTCACCAGCGATGTTGGCCAGCGAGATCGCTGGTAACTATGGTACACATCGGGTTACTAGGCGCCGCGCCGCGCTTAGTAACCCGACTTGTACCATAGTTACCATCTCCCAGCATAGGCTCTGCCGCTGGGAGATCGTTCATCGTGGTGTCATACACCACGATGAAGCAGATTGCTACATCGTTCATCGCTAGATATGAGGTCCTGCTCTCATATCTGCGATGTCACGATCAAGCGATTTTACATTGTAAAATCGCTTGATCGCACGTAACGATATCGCTTAAGCGATCAAAAAGCAGATCGCTTAAACGATATCGTTTAATATATTGCAGCGTGTGACGGCCGCCTATGAGTGATGTGAATTGCTCTCCTAAAAATGGTTATGGTGGCTTCACACCTGGCGACGTCGCTAGCGACATCGCTGAAAAAGTGACGTATCAGCGATGTCGCTAGCGACGTCGCGCTGTGTAAACGCACGGCGCGACCGCGTTTCATCGCCGGTCGCAGGTTGACAGGTTTACGGGAAGAACCGTACACCTGTCAACCTGTGACCTGCGATAAGGCTGGATCGCGCCGTGTGACATCGCCAGAGCGATGTCGGCGGCGATCCAGCCTATACGGCAGCGTTGCTGCGAATCGCTCGCTGCGCTAAGCCCAGCCCAGCGAGCGATGTCACCTCCCGCATCGCTGCGGTGTCGCCGGCCGCAGCGATGCTGTGTGACAGCTGGCCAGCGATGTCAGAACTGAGCGGGCACCCGCGCATCGCTTCCGACATCGCTGGCCAGGTCGTGCCGTGTGATGGGACCATTAGAAATGGTACAATAGCTTCATAGCAAAATTGGTATTGTTTGAAGCAATTATCTAAAGCACAAGAACTCACGTAAATCTTTCTGGGCACCCTGAGATACTTTAGGCCCAGAAAACCTTATGTAATGCAGCTCTGGGATAATCGGTAAATATCTACTATTAATTATATAGTAGTTTAAACTCTGCTTGTCTGCATCAATCAGCAATGTCTCTTAACCAGGATATGACAGGTCACTTACATGTCATTGATTGACAGATCGTCATTTGTGGCCCTGTAGATTATAGACTAGGTTATTGAACAGCAGCTCAGATACTGTACAGGGCAATCCTCTTATCTAAATAATAGAGCAGTAATTCCAGCATATAAATAGCATTGCCCCTGGGACTTCTCTCTGACAGCTCTGACAGGTATCTGATAGCCTGAGAACTATACGGCACACGTTTTACTACAGACCATAGTGATGATGTGACCCGGTTGTTCTATGTAGGGATAATAGCCTCTCGTTTAATGCCATAGCTATGCGGTATCACTAGGTGGTAGAACGTTCCAACATATTAATAATAATCATAATAATAATAATTTACATTGCTATAGTACCAACATAGTTTGAAGCACTCTTTAATTCAGAGGGAACTTGTACAAACCAGATAACATTAAATTAAAAGTAAAGTTGGAATTTTTGACGGCGCTACCATATAAAAAATCAAAAGATTCTTTGCAGTTGATAGTGATTTTTATTTCTCAACACATTTCAAGGTACTCTGGCCCCTTCATCAGGAGAAAAAAACACTGATGTACATCCTTACATGGTTTTCCAACTTTTCTTTTAATTTAATGTTATACCTTTTTTGGAAGACTGCTGCAACCATTTGGATTGGATATATATGAGCATATAGTTAGTGGTTGTGACTCTCACAACCACATGAGGTGAGCACCCTATATTATTTTAATATCCAGTTGTTAAAAGGGTAACATTCTATGGTGGAGACATATTTTTCCTTTTCCAGCTTTCTACCTGGCACAAACAAGATAAGAAAGACCGGGGTAAATTACTGCCAGTGGACAGCGAATGCTGTGGCATCCCAGAGCACATAGTCGCCCCAAATGGCGTCTCTCCTTCACTGGTATCTGTATCCTCGGGATGCAGGTACTGGTAAAAACAAGGGTTGGACAGGGAAATGACCACTTCCACTTCCATCATTGAGCCTGTGCGTCCGATTACAGCAGGCACAATTACATCATTACGTCACTTCAGCTGTGCGGTGCCAGCATTCTGAATGGGGGCTGTGTGGAGTCATCATCTTGAATGATGCACTGGGTGGAGACATAAGACTGTGTGAGGGGGCTGTGTGGGGATAGTATACTGTGAACGTGGGCTGTGTGGACATCATTCTAAATGAGAGGCTGTGACTTTATACGGCCAGTATTCTGATTGGGGGCTATGTGAGGATATTATACTGTGTAAGTGGCTGTGTGGAGACATCATTCTTTATGGTGGTATTATGTCAGGGCATCATTCTGAATGAGGACTGTTTGGGGACACCATTTTGAATTGGGGATCTGTGTGAGGACTTTATTCTGAATGGGGGCTGTGTGGAGACATAATACTGTGTAAGGGGGCTGTTTGACAATATTATACTGAATGGGGGACTATGTTGCGATATACAGTGCATGGGGCTGAGTGGTGACATCATTTTGCATTATTGGCTCAATGGGAACATGAGGGCTGTGTAGCCCTTCATGGAGGGCTGTGTAGGGACATAATACTGTGAGAGAGGTGAAAGAGGGCTTTGTTTGGACATAACACTGTGTAAGGAGTCTGTGTGGGGACATAATACTGTGTAAGGGGGCTGTTTGACAATATTATACTGAATGGGAGGCTATGTGGCGATATACTGTGCATGGGGCTGAGTGGTGACATCATTCTGCATTATTGGCTCAATGGGAACATGATACCACATGAAGGGCTGTGTAGGGACATAATACTGTGAGAGAGGTGAAAGAGGACTTTGTTTGGACATAACACTGTGTAAGGAGTCTGTGTGGGGACATAATACTGTGTAAAGGGCTGCGTAGAGACATCATTCTGCTTGGGGTGCTGTGCAGTGACAGAATACTGTGAAAGAGGGCTGTGTTTATGCATAGTTTTGGATGGGGACTATGTGGGGACATAATACTTTGTAAGGCTGTGTGCTCATGATCAGTAAAAGCAGCATTTTGGACACGGCATATTGTCGCTGCGTCCAGAACGCTGTGTTGTACAGTACCAGCACAGTAGATTGGATTTGTAGAAATTCCCTCTTGACTATGAGTCTCCTGAACGCAGTGTTATTTCAGCCGCAGTGTTGGTTGCCGCGCTCCCGCATCTCTGCAGCATATCAATTTAATGCTGTGGAGTTGGAAGTGATAACCATTGGGTGCACACAGGGATAAGCCACCCTGCACCCACTGCAAATCGTCAGTACAAGAACCTGCAGGTTCCTACAGGTCCAAAGGGCCTGCAATGGAGAAGCAGCATCTTCAGATCGTGAGCACATACCCTAAGAAGGCTGCGTGGGATCATAATACTGTGCAAGGGTGCTCTGTGGGCACATCATTCTGATTGAGCAGCCGTGCAGGGACGTAACAATGTCTGCACATGGCCTTGTGGCTGTGTGGAGACATCATTATGGCCTGGGTATAGACATCATTTTCCATGGGGACTATGTGGGGATGTTCTACTGTGTAAGGGGACTGTGTGGAGACAATACTGTCTAAGGGGCTCTGTGGGGAAATTAATCTGAATGGGTGTATTTTGAGGGCATACTATGTAGTGATACTGTGTGAAGACATACTACTATGCAGGGGGCTTTTTGGGGACATCGTACTGTTTGAGGGGACATGTTACTGTTTGAGGGGCTGTATGGTGACATCATACTATGTGTGGGGACATGATACTATGTGTGGGGACATCACATTGTGTTGGCAACTGTTGATCAAGGTACACAGTGTGAATAACAGGAGCAGAATGATTTACTGTTTTCTATAAACTTTATAAATAGCAGTAAACTATACCGTGTGGATGTGCTAACTTGGGTAAGAGTACGGGTTACAAGAATCCCTATCATAACATGTATTAAAAGTAGCAGCAAGCCAAGTCAACATACTTAATTCTGCTCAATATGACTGCTGTGACCCGACCACCCCGACTCCTATAAAGTGACGCGACACCACTTTATTAAACAAAAATAGCTTTATTGAGGAGAGATATAAACAAGAACTCTCATCTTTTACGTGGCATATTTTGTGGTCGCAGCTCAAACCAGGCAATTATTTTGCCTACCAACGGAGTGTAGGGAGACTACCCGCATTCCGACGCAGGTTTCATCACCACCAAAGGCTCCACCCACTCCGCAGCTGTGATTTGAATAACACAATAAACAAGGGTGGAGGCCAGGAAACAGGTCCGGGTCTCCAGAAAGAGGCCGGAAGCTGTAGGGCAGGGGCATATAAACCTGCGGGGTGGGGACTGCCCCAGGGGAGGGTACAACATCCAGCCAGCGTCACCCTATGGGAGACCTCTTTCAGCCAGGAAGGAGGGCCCAGCAGTCAGGGGACAGCAGCTGAAATATGGCTGCAGTGCCCCTCATAAGAGATACAAATTAATAAATACGGTAATAATAATGAGCAAAATTAAGTTCAGTCTGTTTGTTCGACTGTCCGTAAAAGCCAGTCTCTCATGTGGCCCCTTACCACTGACAAAAGACATCACAGTGTAATACATAGTTCAGTAGATACCAAGAAGAATAAGGGTCCTTGCTCGTAAGCTTACAATCTATGAGGAAATAGAGGTAACACAAAAGATAATTCTAGAGATGAGCAGAATTCTTTCTAGTAAATTTCTCCATGGAGACGAGCTAATTTTACAGTTTTAATTAAGCAAATGTCAATCACACTGTGCTGAACTTGATTCTACGGTTCTCAGAGAAACAACACCCGCCACTGGCTCACTTGATTTAGTCTCTCGGACTCCTCACTTTCTTTCTCGCAGGTGACTGGGACTGACAGCTTTAAAAAGACTGCATTTTCAACAAACTTTCCATAAATGAATATCACAGAGAAATATAAGAAACACTGAAATATATCTCTTCAGAGATCTTAGGTTTTTTTCTTCACTTATGAGCCACTTCTTCCTCACTCCTACCCCCTAAACCAAGGTTTCTCAACTCCAGTCCTCAGGACCCACCAACAGGTCATGTTTTCAGGATTTCCTTAGCATTGCACAGGTGTTAGAATTATCCCCTTTGCAGGTGATTAAACTAACACCTATGCAATACTAAAGAAATCCTGGAAACATGACCTGTTGGTGGGTCCTGAGGACTGGAGTTGAGAAACACTGCACTAAACCTATTATCCATGCTGAAAAAAAACAGCTCAACTCGATGTTCCCCAAGGCAATACCTACAGTCAGTACAGTGAGGTGTCAGTTTACTCCTCCTGTTATACTCTATGGAGAAGAAAGGGTGGATGAGTGAGGAGCAGAATGAGAAAACAGGTAAGGTAATCACAGAAGGATGCAAGATCAGTGTATTACCTCACTCAGAGCTGGATTCACAGCTATGCTGCTCACTAGTTATGATAGAATTGTCTCCATGCCATTCTGTCTGTGTGCTAACTAAGGAATAAGGAGCAAGAATCCCCCTCTGTGATGGCTGTGAGAAACATTATAACAGGTAATATTATCTCACTGGCTAGGTGGCAATTACTAATTAAAAGTTAGCTACCGGAAAGTGGAAAACTGGTGAAAATGCAGGATACAGGTCATTTAATGGCCAGATAAAGTGTACACATATAGCAGAGTATATTCTGGAAAGTTACCGTACTTGAAAGTGCCTTTATTGTTTCAGTTCAAGGATCCGTCTCACTCTCCTCCACCATTCTAAGGCTAGGGTCACACTAGTGTTGTGGCCTCCAACCCGGGGGCCTCCGTCAAAAAGCAGGAGTCCGGCAGCATTATCGCAGCGTTACCGTAGTTTAGCTACCAATAGAATCCTATGGGCGACGGACTCCTGAGTGCATGCAAATGCCACCACATAAGTGCTGGAGTTGAAGTGTTGTACTATTTCGTAGCGCACAGGAAAACGCATAAGGTGCATTACGGCTAAATTCACATCTAGTTTTTTGGAGTTTTTTTTTCTAGTTTGAAAAAAAAAAAGGTACCGTAATTATAATTGTCTTTTTTTTATTGGTCGTGCACTATTTTATCTTTTTTTTTTTTACTTTTAGAAGCCAGTGTGAAAATGCAACAGCTAGGCAATGCTGCATTTGGAAAAGATAGCAAAACCGCCAAAACAATCCAAAAGTATGAATAAGACATGCCAAAATGCACTGTTTGCATTGCATTTCATATTGATTTTTTTCATCCTTTTTTTCTGCAAAAATTGTGACAAATTCATCATACATAAAATTGGTAAATATAGGGTAAAAGCTAGTGTCAATTGATCAAAATATGTGTTGCCTTAAATGGAATCTGTCAGCAGGTTTTGCTGCCTCACCTGACAGTAACATAATGTAGGCAAAGAACTCTGAATTCAGAGTCCTCCTTAGCTGCTCATTATCACGCCCCGATGGGCGTGATAAATAGTCTTAGTCCTCCTCGCCCTGCTGTATGGGCGTAATAGCCGGTGTGACGCTATTTGTCTCACATCCGGTCATGGGGATGTCGGTACACCCTCTAGGTGTATGCCGACCTCACCATGCGCATTGCGTATGCGCAGCTTTTGATTTACACCTAAAGGGTGTACAGACGTCACCATGACCGGATGTGACGCAAATAGCGTCACATCGGCAATTACGCCCATACAGCAGGGCGAGGAGGACTAGGGATTATTTATCACGCCCATCAGGTTGTGATAATGAACAGTTAAGGAGGGCTTAGAGTCTCATAGGGAAACGCCCTGTGACACTTATTCAGGGACAAGGAGTCGCAGATATGTAAGTGCATAATGTTCATTTTGGCAATGTTACAGCACACATTTTTTTATAGAAAAGGACCACTAATAATGATCTGTCATGGTGCAGGGACATGTATTAATAGGGTTGGGAGTGATTTGGAGGGGTCAGGTTCCCTTTAAGCCATGCAGCAGACTTGTGAGAGCTGACGCTGCCCACTTCAGGCTCTCAATAAAGATTGTGCATTCACAGTGAAATGTCAATCACAGGAGGGGCGTGTTGGACTGCCATGTGTGTGACAAAGTAGTCCAGTAACGGTAATCACCAAGTGATAAAGCCTTTAGTTTAAGTACACAATAGCACAGAGCCTGTTAAGAGAGGTACAATTGATTTTTGTTTTATAACCCTTACAGCATGCTGTCCTCAATTTACACAGCAAAAATCTGATGACTGGTTAAGTTTTGCTTGGCTCATTTTCAGAAAGGGAGAAGGGCAGGTGAAGTCATGTCATCTGATCAAAAAGAACGTTTTTTCAGCACTTGGTAAAATGTAGTTATTTCTTAAAAAAAGGTTACAACCACAAAGGAAATGATTAAAACCAACGTGTTTCGGCCAGGGCTTCCGAGTCGGTGTCTATTTTGGGTAGAGTTGGATGTTTGGATTACTGACTTGGCCATGGCTGTGGCGTCAGAGTCATAAAGTCGGAGTCTTTGTCCATTTTGGTGGAGTTGTAGTCGGATTCAGGGAAATTGAAGAGTTGGATGTTTGGCTTACCGACTCCACAGCCCTGGTTTGGCTGGCTACGTGGAGCCTTTTTTAAAAGCGTAAGCTGCTGCCCGAAATGCATTGCTTTTAATCAATTCCTTTGTAGTTGTAATCTTCTTTTTTTTTTTTTAAAGAAAAAACTATTTTTTACCAAGAGCTGGAAAAACTTTTCCTTTTACCTGAATTAACTGCATGAAGTCGCACATTTATTTCCTTGATCTTGAACATGCCATGGGCTGGATGGGACAGGTGAGCTGGTACTGATTTTCTTCTTATCATCTGATACCTGCAAGAACCTGCTCAGTAAATATCATTAGATGTGATTTCACCTGCCTGTTTGTCTCCCTGTACGGAGGTGAGGTAACATGTACTCACCTGGTGCTGTATATCTATGTATTCTTCTCACTGGTGGACACAGATAGAAAAGGGCCCCTGTGCAAGAGCAATATATGGGCCCTTTGCAACCTATGAGCTACTTAAAATGCACAATTGGATATCTCGGGAGAAATAGGAAGGAATATTTGCGATGACTTGATAGTCAGAGATATAGACGACCTAAATATCTCTCTTATATATAGTCTTATTAGAGAGTCGCTAGTGCCTTCACGATCAGACGGACTATTTGCGCAATGGGTAAAATACCTATGTAGGGGTGGGACTCAGTGGATCATATCCTTACAGGGTGGGGAGGAGTTAGGAAACATATCGTAAATGAACAATGGTGGGATAGTCACTTATGGATAATGCATAGGAAGATATGTGGATTCAACTCTTCCCCCCACCCCCCCGGATGCTTGCCCTGATAGATCTGTAGTATGTCCAAAATACAGCAAAGAGAGAACAGATATGATCCATGGCTTGTGGAGTTGCGAATATTCACAAAGATTTTGGAAAATGATTCAAAAGCTGGTACATGGTGTATGTGGTCATATGATAGACCTAGACCCATGTGGATGATAAATTGGAGGGCAAAGAAATATTGGGGGCGTGTATTGCGCTCTTGGCGAAAAGATTGATTCTCAGAAACTGGTTGTTGACCATGCTGCCTGGAGAAAGTGAGATATTATCAGGATTAAAGTCAACTCAAGATATAGACAAATGGGAAGCCGAGAGACAAAAAGACAAGATGACAGAAAAAGGTATCCCGAAGTGGTGGAACGTTATTGAAATGAAATGAACTAATGACGAAATGGAACGCTTGATTAGACCATTCGCAAATTCGAAATGGAATCTCCTGGAAGATCTTGGGGGTAACTTAGGAAGATTAAAATAGCAGGACCAGAGGATCTCAATGACTTAATAGGTGGGAGGTAGAGGTTATAGGAATGAAAAGATACTTACAGGCAGTATGACAGGGATTATCTTGATTATTCCGATAAGTGGCCATGTTTACTTGATACTAGGAAACTGTGATCTATGACTTGTGGATGGATAGATGATTAGCTTTGCTAAAGTTTGTTTAACACTATTGATGTAATACATGTTTTACTTGATTTTACATGGAAACATGATTTGAAACGAAATTTAAAATTGCACAATTCCACCTGGTTTGGGGGTAGAAATGGGCCCCCTTACCTGTCGGGCCCCTGTGAGGTTGCACCACTTGTATGTCTGCCCCTGATTCTTCTGGTAGAAGTTGAGTAGAATTTAATGAAATGTCCCCTTGATTTCTTTTGTATGGGATGTCAATTCCCTTGGTTGTAACTGCATCACAGGATGGGAAGATATTTCGACTAATAAGTTTTGCCCTCATCCTTCCTTATTTCGGCTGATCTCCTTCTCAGCATGGAATAGGAGACTTCAAAGTACAGAGAGCAAAGTCCTCTGGATGTTGAAAAGACATTGATTAGCAGATATGCTGATGTGGAATTTAATAGGTAGATCCTGGACTAACTGTGAATGTTAAAATGAATGAATGAATCATTCATCAGTCCTGAAAGGCAAGGTTGTTCCGTATTCTTCTTGCTGGTGTTCATCAGTCTCAGATTGAACATGTCTGGATGTCTCTTCCTCCGCAGCCCAGATTAGGTGATAATTTAGACAACAATGGCCGTGTTTTAGTTTTTAATCCTGCGTCATTTTCTGCATTGTAAAGGAATGAATTGATGAGACAGAAAACAGTGATTAATTCTTCAAGGTTTATTGTAGAATCTAAAATCTTGTTTAATTGCAGCATGTGCTTATTATATTGTCAGACTGCGAGTGTGAACCGTGCTGGGTGCAGGGCTGAATGTATTGCATTGCTGACATACATCATACCCAGCTCTGCGGGATGACAGCTCAAGGGGAAAGCTTTCATATTGCAGTGGACAACATTGAGGTGTTCACGTCAACTGTCTGTCCTGTCTTGGATCACAGATACAGTCATCAATTAGAACAAATCATCACCCAAATCTTTATAAAAATATCAGAGGAGACAAGCCAAAGAATGAGCTTGTTACTTTTATATAGAGATTAAACCGTTCCAAAATGATGCTAGCCTTCTATATTTCTATATTTGGGATTTGTTACCAGCATATTCACTTCTGATAGTCAATGGAGAGCAATGAGTATGTGTGGAGTCCACTGGGACGGGGTACTCAGAACCGAACCGTGGTACTGATAGGGAAATCACGGCGGTCTTGGTCCGGACCGTGTCTCGGGTTCTCAGAAGTAAAAGGGGTATTTACAGGGATAGTTTGTCGTGATGCCATCCACAGGTTGTGGTCAGTAATGGGATCACCGCTGCAGCGCAACTCTGCCAGGAGGATGGAGGGATGGATGGACTGCAGCTGGATGGATGAGCCCGCTGCTGGTCGGGCTGCTCCTGACAGGGTAAGAAGTACAATAACAGTCCTGTATACCTGGAATCACACACGGAAACTGAAGCAGGGTTCACCGGGTTTACTTTCAAGTTCTTCAAAGTCACACAAGTCACGGTACAGTTCTCAACACAGTTCAGTTAACTCCGGGAACACTTAACCCTTTGCAGCCGGGCTGTCGCGCTGAGACCCCTCACTCCTTCTAAATGTCCTCTCAGGCTGTTCTCTCCCTCTCTCTGTTCTTTCCGTGGGTTGTATGGCGGCAGCTCGACTCCTTGTATGCAGCTTACCCCTAAGTGTGTGCAGGCGGTAAGTCAGGTCCTCGTGGTTGCTGCTGTGCCTCCAATCCTGTAGTGGGAACATGGACATGGAATCTGTAGTTTGCCTATCCTGCAGTAACCCTGTCTCCCAAGGGCTTACCAGGCTCCTTCTAACCCGTGTGATTCCAGCACAATCAGGAAAAGCTACTCCGCCGGTAGTTGGTCGGTGCTGCCGTGTTCCTCGGACCCGGTGATACCGGTCCGGTCTCTGTCCTCACACTCCCCTGGGTTGCCGGCTATGGACAAGCTTTCTCTCCATTGATCTGTGTCTCTGTGGATTCTGCGTCTCCAGGGAGCCCAATTCCACCGGCATGTGTCACTTTCTGTCTGCTATCTTTACTCTCGGCTCACTCTGGCCTACTCATTCCATCCTCCTCTTTTCCTCCTTTTGTACTGGTCTACCACCTGACCTACCTTCCCACCCACTTTCCTCTAAACGCCACCCCCTCTTGCCCACCTAGAGTTCCGGGCTCCAGGTTGGGTTTTGTGTCTTGTGGGTGTGTGTGCTGTGAAGGTGTGTGTGTAGCACTTGTCTCCTACCTGCCTGGCTGCAGTTCCCTCATGTGGCCACCCTGGTCGCAGGGGCGCCACATATGTATCAGAGAAAATGGCCTACAGTTTCAATCAATTTTTACTTGTTTTAAGAATTGTTGATTTTTTTCAATTTACTTATTCTGTCACTGTCATTGTTTCAATAATAATAATAATAATAATAATAATTAAAATATTTTCTTTGAATAGAAACACTTATGTACAGATCAGTAATGCATAATTATTATTGCAGCCAAGTGTATGAACCGGTAATCACAGTAGTGACTCCCATTCCTTAATAGTCACAGCAATGCCTGCCTTCCCTTAGTAGCAACAGTAGTCTAACTTTTCTTAGTAGTCACAGCTGTCCCTCTTTTATATCAATAGTTACAGCATTGCATCCTTTGTCTCCGTGTTTCAGTAGTCACAGCATTGCTTTCCTTTCATTAGTAATCACCAGGGGTGTAACTACCACAGGTGCAGGGATTGGGATCGCACCCAGGCCCTGCAGCCTAGGGGCCCCAAAAGTCCTTTTGGCCTATGGAAAAAGACTAATACTACTAAAGATTTGCAATAATTGGGGGCCTCATTGGAACTTTTGCATCGGGGCCCCTGGGCCTGAAGTTACGCCACTGGTAATCACACCAGTCCCTCCCTTCTCTCCATAGTCACAGCAATCCTTTCCTTTTCTCAGTAGTCGCAGCACTCCCTTCCTTCTCTAATTATTCACTGCAGTATTTCAGTTTTCTAAATAGTCACAGCAGTCCCTCACTTCTCAGTAGTCATGGCAGTACCTCCCTTCTCTCAGTAATCACAGCAGTCCCTCTCTTCCCACATTAGTCACAGCAATCCCTCCCTTTTCTCAGTAATCACAGCAGTCCTTACCTTCTCTCAGTAATCACAACAGTCCCTACCTTCTCTCAGTAATCATAGCAGTGTTTCCCATTGATCAGTAGTCACAACAGTGTCTCCCTTCACTCAGTAGTCACAGCAGTGTCTCCCTTCTCTCAGTAGTCACTGCTGTCCCTCCCTTCTCTCAGTAATCGCAGTAGTCCCTCCCTTCTCTCAGTTGTCACAACAGTGTTTCCCATCCCTTAGTAGTCACAGCAGTCCCTATTTTCTCTCAGTTATCACAGCAGTCCCTCACTTCTCAGTCACTGCAGTCCCTCCCTTCTCTCAGTAATCACAGTAGTCCCTTTTCTCAGTAGTCAGCAGTGTTTCCCATCCCTCAGTAGTCACGGTAGTGTTGTCCATCCCTCAGTAGTCACGGTAGTGTTGCTCATCCCTCAGTAGTCAGCAGTGTTTCCCATCCCTCAGTAGTCACTGTAGTGTTTCCCATCCCTCAGTAGTCACAGCAGTCCCTCTTTTCTCTCAGTAGTCACAGCAGTCCCTCTTTTCTCTCAGTAGTCACAGCAGTGTCTCCCTTCGCTCAGTAGTCACAGCAGTCCCTCTTTTCTCTCAGTAGTCACAGCAGTCCCTCTTTTCTCTCAGTAGTCACAGCAGTCCCTCTTTTCTCTCAGTAGTCACAGCAGTCCCTCTTTTCTCTCAGTAGTCACAGCAGTCCCTCTTTTCTCTCAGTAGTAACAGTAGTGTTTCTCATCCCTCAGTAGTCACAGCAGCCCCTCTTTTCTCTCCGTAGTCACAGCAGTCCCTCTTTTCTCTCAGTAGTCACAGTAGTGTTTCTCATCCCTCAGTAGTCACAGCAGTCCCTCTTTTCTCTCAGTAGTCACAGCAGTCCCTCTTTTCTCTCAGTAGTCACAGCAGTCCCTCTTTTCTCTCAGTAGTCACAGTAGTGTTTCTCATCCCTCAGTAGTCACAGCAGCCCCTCTTTTCTCTCCGTAGTCACAGCAGTCCCTCTTTTCTCTCAGTAGTCACAGTAGTGTTTCTCATCCCTCAGTAGTCACAGCAGCCCCTCTTTTCTCTCCGTAGTCACAGCAGTCCCTCTTTTCTCTCCATAGTCACAGCAGTCCCTCTTTTCTCTCCATAGTCACAGCAGTCCCTCTTTTCTCTCCATAGTCACAGCAGTCCCTCTTTTCTCTCAGTAGTCACAGCAGTCTCTCTTTTCTCTCAGTAGTCACAGCAGTCCCTCTTTTCTCTCAGTAGTCACAGCAGTCCCTCTTTTCTCTCAGTAGTCACAGCAGTCCCTCTTTTCTCTCAGTAGTCACAGTAGTGTTTCTCATCCCTCAGTAGTCACAGCAGCCCCTCTTTTCTCTCCGTAGTCACAGCAGCCCCTCTTTTCTCTCCGTAGTCACAGCAGTCCCTCTTTTCTCTCAGTAGTCACAGTAGTGTTTCTCATCCCTCAGTAGTCACAGCAGCCCCTCTTTTCTCTCCGTAGTCACAGCAGTCCCTCTTTTCTCTCCATAGTCACAGCAGTCCCTCTTTTCTCTCCATAGTCACAGCAGCCCCTCTTTTCTCTCAGTAGTCACAGCAGTCCCTCTTTTCTCTCAGTAGTCACAGCAGTCCCTCTTTTCTCTCAGTAGTCACTGTTGTGTTTCCCATCCCTCAGTAATCATTGCAGTACTTCAATTCCTTCCTATTAATGTATTTTGCTTCTCATTGCTTTCTTTAGTGTAGTGTTTCATATCTACGTTGGTACTCTTTATTTTGATATATGGTATGCTTGTTCTGCATTATGAACTCATTTTGCTACGATTTTATATGCAATGTGCCCAATCCACTTTCATAACAGTATCAGGTTGTGAATATTGACCGTTATCTGTGCTGTTTTTCATCCTCCTCCTCCAAATCATTGCCCACATGTTCAAGCTTTACTAATATACCAACTAATTACTTAGATAATAAAGTATAGCAGGAAGCATGTTAATGACCATACAATGTCGTCATTATCAAATACATATTAATAAACTGTTGCATAATATCATCAACGGCATTACACTACGTTACAAGATCTGAATACATATTTTTATCATTTCTTAATTGTTCTCTGTAAAGTTCTATTTTTATATATTTTCATGAAAGATCCATGACTGGAATCATCTCTAGGCATTCCCGTATTGCTGGTTTATATCTCTGGTCTTGTGTTGGCCATTTTGCTGTCAGTGATGTCCTACATCTTGCTCCTTTTATATGTCCTCTATTGGAATGATTGCATTGTGGCTACAGACGTGATAATTCGTGGTCATATAAATGATCAGATGAAAGTAATGTTATTCTTAATGATAACTAATAATTCTATTTTTTCACATTTTACAGCTGATATATGGAGTGACCATTCATTTCAAACCGATCCAGATCTACCACCAGGTTGGAAGAAAATCAATGACATTGCAGGAATCTATTACTGGCACATTCCAACTGGAGCCACCCAGTGGGAGCGCCCTGAGTCTGCACCAGCTGATCTCCCAGGATCACGAAAAGGATCCCTTAGTTCTGTTACATCATCACCTACTCCAGAGAATGAGGTAAAACATTTATACTTTGATCCAGCTGTAAGTTCCTGTGACCTAAGGGCATATTACATAGTGTTAAGATCATTTGTACAAACTTTTTTTTAATCTCCAGATCATATCCAAGCGTAAGCATGGCAAACAATCCAATGAAAAAGAGACTCATTTGTCATTGATCCGATCTTTTATGCTGGCATAAAAATTGTTTGTCCGCAGTGTGTCCTCTTGTGTAAATGGGATGTGCTTCTGTAAAATGTATGACAGAATAGGGTACAAACAGTCCAAGGACGCTTAGTAATTTGATAGACGCCTGTACAATGGATTCCTGGGAGCCTGTACACTGCAGACTCTCTGCTCCTGCTGTCGGCTGACAGCAGGAGCAGACAATAGCCAGCTCCCACTACGAGTGAGGGGGCAGCATATGCAGCTGACGGGGAGAGACCTCGGGCACTGCCGCAGGAGGATCTGACCATGACGGTGCCCCCTGCCTGCTGTACACAGGGCAGATGCCCCGCCAGCCTCCCCCCCAGATACGCCACTGTCTTCTTAAAGCACCACTCCAGTGGGCTTTTTTCAGCATTGGAGCATCTGTCATGTCCCTATTCTTGATTCCACAATATACTGCCTGTGTTAGTCATCTGAATTGTCTTAGCTTTGTACTCAGTCGCTAAGACATGTAAGGAGACTCCACGAGAAGTGGGTGTTGCTTTCAACTAAATGTCTTGTATAAATGTACAATGCGGCAAGTAAAAAGGGATGAATAAGTTCCAAGTTGTGGGACATGACAGTGGCAACTTTAATCTAGCTCCAGTGCCCCTTCACTTTTTACCGCAAACACTCTGGTCTTGCAGCGCCATTGTGTGCCTGTAACTTCTGACTGGCCTGAAGTCAGGAGTTACATCACAAGCTTCAAATACATCTCTATGAGAGCAAAAATGAGGCCAAAACTAGGCTGTTATAGAGATGTATTGAAACACTGGAAATGCTGGCAGGTCACAAATCACAGGAGGCTGACAGGAGCGGCAGCGATAGAAGGTGTAGATGTGTGCAGATTAATATAAGACAAGGAGTAGGGGACTATAGCAGTGTAATAAAAAAAAAAACTGGAGTGGTGCTTTAAATACGTTATATGGTTCCACATACAGGCCTTTGTATTTAGTTCTACTTTTTATGGTTTTTATCAATGGGGTGGTGCTCATATTCTCTGAGCACATACCTTTAGGATGCGAGCCATGCCTCCTTGGTAAAACCACAAATCTTAGCACTCAATAAAAAGACCCATATCTCTTTAATCCTATGACAGCTCACCTTTAAAGGTAAAGTGTACAGAAAGAATACTGAAATTGAATAAGATACCCAGCCAAGATGGAAACATCTGAGGTAGAGTTAAGGGCTTGTTCAGATCAGCATATTATAGGTATACATTCCGTATATACATTAAGAGGCTTTTCTTTCACACAGACTGAGAGTCCTTGGGGAAAAAAACACAGCATGCTTTAGTCTCTTCTGTATTTTGAATGAGACTGACCCATTCAAGGGTGCAAAAAAAATCCCCAAACAATCCCATACAGATCATCCATAATGCATCCGTTTTTAACTGATACATTGCGAATATAAACATAGGAAGTTACCATATATTGGGACTTAAACAATTTTTTTTAAACTATTGATTTATAAAAACAGGTGGCATACAAAGATAAAACACAGATTGCATATGGATGGAATACAGATGACAATATGGATGGGACGTTTTTTATTGATACTCTCATCTGAACCTTGTCTAAAAGTCATTTTATTAGACAGTTGTATGGGTGGAGGCACACTGGCATGAGACTTGCGCGAGTGCAATGCAAAACTCGCATTGCACTCGGACCAATGTTAAACATTCAGTCAGGACAGATTGTTGCATTTCTCCTGCGCTGAACTCGCATTTCGAGTCAAAAGCGAGTGCAATCGCTGCATGCTGCGATTGTTTGCGAGTGTCACGCGCATGAGGCCAAAGAAAGTCTATGGGTGCGAGAAAAACTTGCACCCAGACAGCACACTGTGCGAGTTTTGTAGCATGGGCTTTCCATGCTGGTAAAAGTTAGAATGGATACAATAGCTGGATCGGGCTTATTAGTCTCCCGCTGTTACTTCCCGGCCGCCTATTAAGCTAATTGCATATTCACTACGCTGTCAAACAAACAGCCAATCACAGAAGCTCACACTCTGTGAGAGCCTCTGTGATTGGCTGTTGTAGTCAGACTGGATTTCCTCAATCTGGACAGTGATTCTGGTTGATTACTATACACATTAGTGTATGGCAAGCAACCTGTCATCATAGGGTGTTAATTAAATAAATAATTTTAAAAATGCATGGGGCTTCGCAGTATTTTTAAGTCCATCCCAGTGCAAGCAGACAAACTGCTCCCTCAGCTGCCTAATTTACCCTTGGCTGGCAAATTTACCCTTGGCTGGCAAAAAAAAAAGTATGGGCTCCGCCTTATTTTTAATTGCCAGCCAAGGTAAAACTAGGCAGCTGAGGGCTTGTATTCCCAATGGGGTGATGGCCCACTATTTTAGGGACCCATACACTAAAGAATAGCAGCTTGCAGCTGCCCCTGAAAATCGTGCATTAATAATAAACACCATTTCCAGGCGCCTTACCAGGCTCTTCCAGTGGCCCTGGTGACGGGTGGTATTCTCGGTAATAAAGGGGTTAATACCAGCTTTGTTTTACCAGCTGGTATTAAGCCTGAGACTCTTAAGGCCCAGTTACATGGCATCACATTGAAACAATGTCGGCAACGATCTTGGAGTCGCACGGTAATTTTTAACATCATTTCAACATCGTTGGTGAGATGTCCCACGTCTAGATGTCGTGAACAACTCGCCGACGATGTTGTGAGCAGGTATCGTTCGCAAACCCCGCGAACGATCCCTGCTCATTGCTGTGAATGAGCGAAGTCGTCCACGACATCGTTATCGCGGTGTCACACAGAACGATGCAGCAGGTTGCTGGAGTTGAGATCGTCAGGTTTTCCAACATGTTGGTAAACCTGTCAACTCCGACCCAACGATTTATTGTTATAACTTGCCAGAGTCACATGCAACGAGGTTGCAACGACGCCTCTGGTACGCCTTCAAACCTGTGACGTATCAGCGATGTCGTTAATGATGTCGTGCCGTGTAACTGGGCCTTTAATGTCAGGCCAAGTGTGACCTGACAAAGATAGTGGGGCCATTCTTCATCAATGGAAACCTCAATGGCCCTTGATATCTGAAATTGCTACATGATTCAGATATCCAGTGGGGTTGAGGTTTCCATTGATGAAGAATGGCCCCAATATCTTTGTACCCCATATACCACACCATAACATCAATTTTTATGTTCCAACAGTCTTGGAGGGATCTATCCACTGTGGGTTAGTGTCAGAACAATACCGGTGATTTTGTTTGTTAACTTCACCATTCACAAAAAGGTTTGCCTCATCACTCATCTGAAGGCAATTGTCTATGCTGTGAAGATATGAGGTGTGCAGCATCTGAAACAACGGATACTGGAAGCCTGTGCTAGCATTTCTTCTGCGGTGTTGCTATAAGTGTGTCAAGAGTAATAAAAGAGGGGTGCATTGACAATCCAACACAATAGGCAGCACTTTGAACACATTTTATAAGTGGTCATAAACTTGTAAATAACTCATGAAAGAATAACGTTGCATTAAAACCAAGCACACCATTGTTTTTTTAATGAAATTCTCAATATATTTGATGTGTCACATGACCCTCTTCCCATTGAAAAAAATAAAGTTGGATCCAAAATGGCTGACTTCAAAATGTCCGCCATGATCACCACTCACCTGGAAAAGTTTTCCCCCTTCCATATACTAATGTGCCACAAACAGGAGGTTGATATCACCAACCATTCCCATTTTATTTAGGTGGATGCATATAAATGACCCACCCTGTAGATCTGGTAGATATAGGGAAAGGTTAAAAAAAATACTTAAACTAAATTAATTATAAACCAACTCATTAATAGTCCCCAGAGCCACCATTTCACTTTTTCTTAACTGTCTTCGGTCATCAATAATTCACCCTTTCAGCCTTGCTCATCCCTGATGACTATTCTAGTTAGTGATATATAAGAACGGGGTCCTGAGATGTAGGATTTATGAGGGAAAGGGTCCAAGTCTTCTAGATAAAGGTTGTTAGCTCTGATATGAAGAGAGGAAAAGTCTTTAAAATGTTGCCCCAAATCACCGACACCAATATATGGCAAGGTAGAGTCTTGTAAAGACCGTGAGATAAAAGGGAACATTGCTTTAATTTCACACTTATTTACACAGACGGGATTTGACAGGATCCCTTCAGGGACGTTCCATATCTCCCGTGTACAAACAAGGTACATCAAATATTTACTTGTACCGGCTCCAGATACGGCTTTTCTCTGGCTGTGCGTCTATCTTTCATTTCCTCCTGATACAAGTCCTTCATTCATATAGTCTAAGTTGTCTGTATATAGCCAGGAAAGTGATAGGACATGAAATAAACATTATACCCTCCCAAGTCTGAATATTTAAATGCAGCCACCAATACATTATTCTTGTATGAAGCAGACATGCAAATTTCAGAGTCATACATTTTTGATTCACTTTGAGACATCAGATTGAATATTTGAAATAAATGTGGATTGAAGTTATCCGCTGTCATGCATGAAAAAATGGAGGCGAGGTGATAAATATTTAATAGGTAGAGAACATTTCAGGGATATTAACAAGATACATCACTGTATTCTCTCTACAGTGAGAAAATTATAGAAAAATTCAAATAAAGTCTAAATAGTTTACATGCAAATATTACTTAGGTACAATATCACTTGTTTAAGTGGAAGTTTCTAAAACATAAAGGGGGCAATTTATAAGCTGGTACTGAAAAAAACGCCGCTCGAGGATCACACCTCTTAAAGGATTATTCCCATCTCTTCCCTGTAAGGTCAAGAAAAGAAAAGATATTCCTTCAAGCTCCGGCTCATCGGAGGCGATGATACAAAAACAGTCAAGCACAGCTGTGAAGCGCTTAGCTTCCTTTGTCTGTTTTATTTTTGTAACTCCAATTAATTTCGGTAGGAGTTATGCAAACCCAAAACACTACTGTGCACAGCTACTTCTGGTGGCTGTCACTGACCCCGTCCCCTTTAGATAAGCCTCATACATTTTTTTAAGTGAAAAAAATTACAATTCACAATGTTTTCAAGTTTTATGCTCCAGAAAACTTAAAGGGAACCTGTCATGTCCTCTTTTGTCACTAAACTACCCCCAATGTTATCTAGTTCATGAAGTGTTCATTAGTAAGTTTTTTTCTAAATTGTTGTATTTATCCCATAAAAGCATTCTAGATACTTAGATGTTTTCATTAGCTAGCTGGTCAAACAGTCAAACAGTCATCCAGCTAGTTAACAGACATGTCACTGCATTGCTGAAATTCATATGATGCTGAAAGGACCTCTGGTGATGTCATGGCCATATGTCTATTAGGCGGAGCTAAATCTTTATAATCCTTCAATCTGTGCTCCAGCCATTAAAGTCACATAGTCATGACATCGCACATTGCTTTATAAAGACCATTAGATGATTTTCGGCATTGCTGGAGTTCAGTGATATATCTGTTAATCGTTAACCAGCCGAATGACTGCTTGACTGTTTGCCCAGCTAGCATTTGAAAACATGTAAGTATCTAAAATGCTTTTTTGGGATAAATACAAAGATCTAAAAAAAATACAATAGTTACTTTGGGAACACTACTTGATCTAAATAACATTGGGGTGGTTTAATAACAAAAAAAAAAAACATGACAGGTTCCCTGTAAGTTAGTGTTGCAAAAACCCAAGGAATATTAACTTTTGGAGGTAGACATGTTTGGCCCCATTATTTAAAAATAAGGTATCAAAGAATTGTCCTGAGGGTACCGTTCCACGTCGCAACATTGCATGCAATTTCACTTGCAATTTGCTGGTTGCAGTGAAATCATGGACACATTGTTACATTTGTACATAGCAACAAAATAGAACAATGTGTCCATGATTTCACTGCAACCAGCAAATTGCCAGTGAAATTGCATGCAATGTTGCGACGTGTAACGGTACTCTAAGGGTCATAGTCAAGAGTATGAGGGGGCAACTAAACCAGGTCCATCTGGCTTGGGTGGTCCTGGATGTATGTATCAGAAAAATAATTGTATATTGCCTTGTATACATCTTTAGTTGCAGAGGCTAGTGATGAGCGAGCAGTGAAATATTTGGATTCAGATAGCTCTAACCGAATACTTTGAATTATTTCATTACTCGTTACTCCTCCAATGCAAGTCAATGGGGAACTCACTAGGATTTGAATACTTAAACATTTCAAACATGTGTGAATGTTTAGCCAGCTCACCGGTCAATAGCTCTCAGAGTGTAGCAATTCTGGTTGACGGAGCAGGAGACTCCTTGCTGGTAAGGCAAGCTCCCAAACTTCAGAATTATAGAAAGTCCAGCTCAACGTCTTTGTATAGAATCCAAAAATTTTTAGTGACTTTAAAATTCCATCAGTATTGACATGTTTTGACCATAGTGCTGGTCTTAATCATAATTACTTACATGTTTTCAATTGCTAGCTGGGCAAACAGTCAGGCAGTCATTCGGACTGGTTAACTATTAACAGATATATCACTGAAAATCATCTAATGGTCTGTATAAAGCACCTGTGCGATGTCATGACTATGTGACTTTTAATGGCTGGAGCAAAGATTGAAGGACTATAAAGACTTAATTTTGATTAAGAACCAGCACTATGGTCGAAGCATGTCAATACTGGTGGAATTTAAAAGTCACTAATACATTTTGGATTTTATGCAAAGACGTCAAGCTGGACATTCTATAATTCTTAAACATTTCAAAGTATTCAGTTAGAGCTATCCGAACCCGAATGTCTTACTACTCGCTCATCACTAGCAGAGGCATCTCTGTATAGTAAGTATAGTAATACCCAGGCTCTAGAGAATCAAAAAGTGAATTGAAGCTAAAATGTAACCATGCAGTAGGTGCATGTTCACACTGACCTCAAAACAGCAAAACCACCAGACAAATAGTGAGGAAAATACCCTAAAGTAAATTTAAAAAAATTTCAAAGAGCATCAAATTAAAGATAGGGTAGTTAGTGACATTATTTGATGAAAAAATGTGCAAGCTGTCCCACCTTGTCAAGGAGACCCCATCGGAGTGGTCCCTACCTAACAATACTAAAAACATTACAAGATGTTGGTAACATGAATTGGACATGGGCTGAGTAGGACCTGGGTCTCCCTGGAAAACACCAAGCAATGGGGAGCTGTGCATACTAGTATAATGGAATCACCTCATGGCCAAACTAATCCTGCACTAGCTAGGTGCAAAGAACTCACCAGGTAGGAGCTGGGGGCGCAATGGTGCATCATGTAGATAGACCAGTTGCTCACATCCTTTAAATAGAATCAGTCATACAGATAAGTGAGGTATACACATGGTGTCTGAATAGCAGCCTATTAGTGGCTCCAGTTGCGGTGGGCCAGTTAACACTGAATGACAATCTGCTCCGTGTCTGAACAGTGGCCTATTAGTTACACCAAGTAAACTTTTGTGAAAAAAAAAAAAAAAACAACAACTTTTTTTTCTGGTTATAGCTACACTAGTATGATGTCCAGCTTTTATAAGGTAGGCCACACCCAAGTTTGCAATGACTGCAAAATAACATAAAGAAATGAAAAGTGAACTGTAATAATAATAATAATCTTTATTGATATAGCTCCAACATATTCCGCATCGCTTTACAATTCAGGGGTTCATATACAAACGATCATAAGTAACAATTATAAAAAATACAATACAATAATTAAAGCAAAAATAAGGCATCTCTGCTCAAAAGAGCTTACAATCTACAACGAGAAGGGGGTTACACAAAGTATAGGTGCTTATTACAATGGTGGTCCGGCATCTTGAGGAAGAGGGGGATAGAAAAAAATTACATGAATGGTCACCAGCCAATCTGTGTAGAGCTTTTGGGCTTGGTGTAGTTTGAAGGAGAGTTATGTCCAGAGAGATACTGAATGGGTTATGTACAGTATAAAGGACTTGTATTTGTGAGCATGATAGGCCGCCTTAAAAAGAAGTGTTTTTAAGGAGCACCTGAAGCTATGTAAGTTGTGGATAGTCCTAATTTCTTGGGGTAGAGCATTCCAGAGAATTGGTGTAGCTCGGGAGAAGTCTTGGAACCGGGAATGGGAGGTTCGGATTAATGCAGATGTTAGTCGAAGGTCATTTGTAGAACGTAGAGAACGGGTGGGGTGATAAACAGAGATGAGGGAGGAGATGTAGGGAGGTGCTGCACTGTGAAGAGCTTTGTGGGTATGTACAAGCAGTTTGAATTGGATCCTATAATGTATGGGCAGCCAATGCCGTGACTGGCACAGAGCGGAGGCTAAGTAAGTGATCCTGACTGCTGCATTAAGGAAGGACTGGAGAGGGGAAAGTCTAGTGTGGGAGAGGCCAATTAATAGAAAATTACAATAATCAAGGTGGAATAGATCAGGACCACAGTGAGAGTTTTTGTTGTTTCCATGGTGAGAAAAAGGCGGACTTTAGAGATGTTCTTCAGGTGCATGCGCCAAGAGCGGCAAGACATTGTATGTAGGGGGTGAAGGAGAGATTGGTGTCAAACATAACACCCAGACAGCAAGCCTGCTGCTTTAGGTGTTATTGTGGTGCTACAACCCGAGTTGGAGATGTCAGACTTAGGGAGATTAGTGGAGGGCGGGAGCAGAGAAGTTCAGTTTTGGAAAGGTTGAGCTTCAGATACAGAGTGGACATGATATTGGAAACTGCAGTTAGACAGTCATTGATGTTCTTTAGTACCATGGGGGTACGGTCAGGGGCTGAAGTGTATAATTGTGTGTCATCAGCATAGAGATGGTACTGGAAGCCAAATCTGCTGATGGTGTTCAATTGGGGAAGTGGAGCCAGCAAATGATACACTTTGCCGTCAGAAGGTCATTGGTCACATCTGTAACTAAAATGTAATCATGCAAGAGGTGCATTTTCACTCTGGCCTCAAAACAGCAAAACCAACAGAAAAATAGTGAGCAAAATACCCTAAATAAATAAATTGCAAAGTCCATAAAAGTAAAAATGGGGTACTTAATGACATTGTTTGATCAAAAAATATGCAAGCCATCCCACCGCATCAAGGCGACCCCATTGGGATGGTCCCTACCTAACGCTATTAAAAACCTTACCAGATGTTGGTAACCTGAATCTGACAGACCATAGCGCCTAAAAGGTCCCTTTGGCCCATATAGAAAAAACAGTGCTATTAAAGTCTCATGATAGCTGGGGGCTTTTTTGATACTTTACATTGGAGCACCCTACTGTTTGGTTGTATTCAATTTATTATTAAAAAGCCATAAATATATTAATAGACAAAACTGGAAATGGTGTCCACGGTCCGCGCTGCTGCTCTTTTCCAAAGGATTTCACAAGACGGTTATTACCATAAGAATGTCCTTTATTTACATCACACCTACGCGTTTCGGTGCTGTCCCAGCACCTTCCTCAGGGCATGTTACATGGCACAGTGTCAAAACCTTTTATATGTAATTACAGGTTAACAACCCCTCCTCCCAAGAAAGGGGTTGTTAACCTGTAATTACATATAAAAGGTTTTGACACTGTGCCATGTAACATGCCCTGAGGAAGGTGCTGGGACAGCACCGAAACGCGTAGGTGTGATGTAAATAAAGGACATTCTTATGGTAATAACCATCTTGTGAAATTCTTTGGAAAAGAGCAGCAGCGCGGACCGTGGACACCATTTCCAGTTTTGTCTCCTGATTTCCCGCGGTTTTGCAGTTGGTGGAGGTTCTGCAGCAGCTGTCTCATGCTTTCATACTGGTTGTGAGTCTCACAACCAGAAAAGGTGAGTGGATGGCTTTATAATCCACATAGAAAAATTCAGTGTCCCTTTGATAAGGCACAATCTGCGCCTCTTTGTATCTCCTTTTTAATAAATATATTAATGTACCTTTAAGGGACTTAAACACATAGACAATATGTCCTCCGTTTGAATACATAATTACCAATTTATGAGAATTCACAGTGAAATACTGACTAATACCAAGTCCGAGGTGATATTGAAATCATTAATATGAGCTCAGTATCAAGATGACTCACACCTTCCTCTTATGAAGTTTTCCCCAGAATAAGAAAAATAATATCTCAACTTATAGTTCCATTCCAGGGATTTTTTTTATTTAACCACCAGAGTGATATCAATAATGTATGATCCCTGTGTAGAGCATAATACTTACCTGCCGCCGTCTTCTTGCATTCCTAGTGGCTCTCCAGCTTCTGTACCATGTGACTACTCGGACCACTCCAGTGTTTTCTGGGCGGACCAGAAGTCTTTTCTCATTGTAAGTCTATGAGACAAAGAACAAGGCTTTCTACATTAAGAGCAATAGTGACCTTTAGCGATCATGTTTATTATTATTTTATATTTATATAGCGCCATTGGATTCCATGGCACTTTACATATGGAAAGGGGTGGCGAAGACAAGTATGGTATATATGCACAATCGAGTCATGCAGGTGCAAGAGGGGAGAGGACATAGTCTGCAAGGGCTCACAGTCTACGAGGGACGGGTGGGGGGATACAGTAGGAGAGGGTAGTGCTGATCGTGAGATGGTGCAGTGGATCAGGTCTCATTGTAGATTGTAGGCTTGCCAGAAGAGGTGAGTCTTCAGGTTTCTTTTGAAGGTTACTAGTGTAGGCGAATGTCTGATGTGCTGGGGCAGAGAGCTCCAGAGTATAGAGGATGCACAGGAGAATTCTTGTATGCGGTTGTGTGAGGAGGAGCTAAGAGGGGAGTAGAGGAGTAGCTCTTGAGAGGATTGCAGGTTGCGTGAGGATAGGTGTCGGGAGACCATGTCAGAGATGTATGGAGGGGACAGGATGTGGATGGCTTGGTATGTCATGGTTAGGGTTTTGAACCGGGACCTCTGAGAAGTGGGGAGCCACTGAAGGGCTTGGCAGAGGGGGAAGACTGGGGAGTATTGAAGAGAAGGATGGATTAGTCGGGCAGCGGTGTTTAAGATAGATTGGAGAGGAGCGAGGGAGGCTGGTGAACCGGAGGTGCAGTAGTCAAGGCGGGAGATGATGAGAGCATTAACAAGTGTTTTTGCAGTGTCATGGTCAAGGAAAGGGCGGATCTGGGAAATGTTTTTGAGCTAGAGTCGGCAGGAGGTTGGAGGGCTTGGATGTGAGGCTTGAAGGAGAGGGAAGAGTCGAAGATTACCCCGAGGCACTTGGCGTGGGGTACTGGGGAGAGTGAGCAGTTGTTGACATTGATGGATAGGTTTGGTAGAGGAGGAGAGCGACTTGGGGGGAAGATGATAAACTCAGTTTTATCCATGTTCGGTTTTAGAAAGTGAGCAAAGAAGAAGGAAGAGATGGCAGACAAGCATTGTGGAATTTTGGATAGTAGGGAGGTGATGTCAGGCCCAGACAGATAGATCTGGGTGTCTTGGCATAGAGATGACCTGGAAGGCCGTGGGACTCAATGAGTTGTCCTAGGCCGAGGGTGTAGATGGAAAAAAGTAGGGGGCCCAAAACCGAGCCTTGGAGACACCAACAGATTGGGGGTAGGGCGAAGAGGAGGTGTACTCAATTAGCGTTGCTGTAACAGAATGGCAGCGAGAGACCAGAGCTGTGCCAGAACTAGTAGAAGATGGATTAATACTTGGAAACATTTTGATAACTTCTAAAGAAATGTCAAGTTTATATTACTTTTGCTTTACAGAGAATCTGCGACCATTGCTGCTGACTTCTCTGACTTACCGCATGCATGAATTATCCAGGAAATAATAAATCTTGATCATCGTTTCTTATAACTCCACTTTGTATATTTCCTCTGTTATTCTTCCTTGAAACTGATAATTAAATAGCCAACTAGATGTTACTATTCCATCTGTCAAGTGCATGTGCCCCTCTGACATCCTTCATGGCTGCTATACTTGGCTGTTTTCACCAGCGCCATTGACATTGAGTGAAGGTGCACTGGGCATGTGTGCCCATTAGAGATGAGCGAACCCATGGAAGTTCGGATTCTCAGTTTTGGTCCCACACTTGACCCGAAACTCAATGGAAGTCATAGATTGGGCAGTTCAGCTCTTTGTCCACATACAGCCAGCCATGAGCAAAATACTTCCATGGGAGGGAGAGATTTTACCCCCAGTGCTGTCATTTAAACACTACAAGCGACTCATACTGAGCCAAGCACCAAGTGGAGCACAGTGATGCTCACTCCTGGTTTGCTCACTCCTGGTTTGGGTATGTAAAGCACCCGAACTCAAACACTGATGCTTTGTAAAGTCTGTGCTCAGCACAAACACCAAATTTTAAATTTCACGTCCACTTATCACTTGTGGCCACCACTATACAATTCAACTAGAGATGAGCAGACCCATGGAAGCTCAGGTTCTGGGGGTTCAGCTGAACTTTTTATAAAGTTCTGTTCTGTACCCAAACTTGACACAAACCTCATTGGAAGTCACTGATTGGGCCGTTCAGCTCTCCGCACACATACATCCAGCCATAAACAAAGCAATTCCAGGGGACAGAGAGTGGGGATTTGTCATTTTAATTTTACAACCACACTACAGCTGATAACTCTGCTTTTACCCCCAGTGAGAGCCATTCAAACACTGCAAGTGGATCGTGCTGGGCCGAGCACGGTGATGCTCGCTCCAGTGATATGGAAACATAAAGCACCCGAACCATGAAACCGAACATTGAACATTTTTGTGAAGTCTGGTTTGCTCATTCCTATATACAACCTTACTCTCGGGACCCTCATAAATCATACAATTATCACCTGTCATGTATATAGGTGATATATGTGTTGTGGTTGGGCGTGACGGGGTACTCGGCTGGCCTGGGGGCAGGCAGTCTCTATCATGGTGCGTGGTGTCCAGGAACCGTGGCCAAGACCGGACATGGAAAAGGGTTGTTTACAGGGGATAAGAGTTTGTACATAGTTCATGATTACAGCTGAGGGAACTGGTCAGGAGTGACCAGCACTTCATATAGTGGACTCCCAAGGAATGGATGTTATTGCAGCAAGGTGTATTACTCCCCTCAGCAGAAGCAGGCCTCCGAGGCTTGTAGCAGGAGATGGATGGTGGAGATGATGGTGGAAGTTGCAGTGAGGAGAGGTACAGAGAGGTGCAGGAAGGAAGGAGATAGTCTCTTTGAAGCTTCTTTACCTTTACTTTTAAAACAGCAGTCACAAGTCCAGTGTACTGCTCACCGAGTACATCAGGGTATGACCAGTCTGGAAAGGATTGGGTACTGCTTTGCTGAGGTGCTTGTGTGGCCTTCCTGCTGACTTCTCCCTGAGATGAGGTACTAGGTATTTCGTTTTCCCATGCGCCTCTTGCTCCTTTGTGGCTAACTACCAGTCAGGCAACCCAGTCTCCATGAGACCTGGACCCACACCGTTTCTCTGGCCCTTTTGCATTTGCTGTGCCCCTGGATAGTTCCATAGTGTAGCTACTGAGCTTACAGCCCAGTAGCCTCCAATTTGCTGCCAGTCTTGAAGATCTAGCAGCTTCGGGTACTGGCACCCCTTGTAGCATCTTGAGCTCCTTCTTTCCTGAAGGCTGCATCTAGACTTCTCTTTTCTACCTAACCTTCCCCACTCCAGCTAACTCTTCTCTCCAACCAGAGGATGAGACACCGCCCCAAACAGGCCTTTAAGTGCTACATCTGAGGACCCAGCATAGGACACCCCAAATCCTCTCCAGGCATGGCACTAATATGGATTCCTTTAAGTACCATTGTGGCAGCCAGACTGCCGGGGCGCCACATACAGTTAGGGCCAGAAATATTTGGACAGTGACACAAGTTTTGTTATTTTAGCTGTTTACAAAAACATGTTCAGAAATACAATTATATATATAATATGGGCTGAAAGTGCACACTCCCAGCTGCAATATGAGAGTTTCCACATCCAAATCGGAGAAAGGGTTTAGGAATTACAGCTCTGTAATGCATAGCCTCCTCTTTTTCAAGGGACCAAAAGTAATTGGACAATGGACTCTTAAGGGCTGCAATTAACTCTGAAGGCGTCTCCCTCGTTAACCTGTAATCAATGAAGTAGTTAAAAGGTCAGGGGTGGATTCCAGGTGTGTGGTTTTGCATTTGGAAGCTGTTGCTGTGACCAGACAACATGAGGTCAAAGGAACTCTCAATTGAGGTGAAGCAGAACATCCTGAGGCTGAAAAAAAAGAAAAAATCCATCAGAGAGATAGCAGACATGCTTGGAGTAGCAAAATCAACAGTTGGGTACATTCTCAGAAAAAAGGAATTGACTGGTGAGCTTGGGAACTCTAAAAGGCCTGGGCGTCCACGGATGACAACAGTGGTGGATGATCGCCGCATACTTTATTTGGTGAAGAAGAACCCGTTCACAACATCAACTGAAGTCCAGAACACTCTCAGTGAAGTAGGTGTATCTGTCTCTAAGTCAACAGTAAAGAGAAGACTCCATGACAGTAAATACAAAGGGTTCACATCTAGATGCAAACCATTCATCAATTCCAAAACTAGACAGGCCAGAGTTAAATTTGCTGAAAAACACCTCAAGAAGCCAGCTCAGTTCTGGAAAAGTATTCTATGGACAGATGAGACAAAGATCAACCTGTACCAGAATGATGGGAAGAAAAAAGTTTGGAGAAGAAAGGGAACGGCACATGATCCAAGGCACACCACATCCTCTGTAAAACATGGTGGAGGCAACGTGATGGCATGGGCATGCCTGGCTTTCAATGGCACTGGGTCACTTGTGTTTATTGATGACATTACAGCAGACAAGAGTAGCCGGATGAATTCTAAAGTGTACCGGGATATACTTTCAGCCCAGATTCAGCCAAATGCTGCAAAGTTGATTGGACGGCGCTTCATAGTACAGATGGACAATGACCCCAAGCATACAGCCAAAGCTACCCAGGAGTTCATGAGTGCAAAAAAGTGGAACATTCTGCAATGGCCAAGTCAATCACCAGAGCTTAACCCAATTGAGCATGCATTTCACTTGCTCAAATCCAGACTTAAGACGGAAAGACCCACAAACAAGCAAGACCTGAAGGCTGCGGCTGTAAAGGCCTGGCAAAGCATTAAGAAGGAGGAAACCCAGCGTTTGGTGATGTCCATGGGTTCCAGACTTAAGGCTGTGATTGCCTCCAAAGGATTCGCAACAAAATATTGAAAATAAAAATATTTTGTTTGGGCTATGTTTATTTGTCCAATTACTTTTGACCTCCTAAAATGTGGAGTGTTTGTAAAGAAATGTGTGCAATTCCTACATTTTCTATCAGATATTTTTGTTCAACCCTTCAAATTAAACGTTACAATCTGCACTTGAATTCTGTTGTAGAGGTTTCATTTCAAATCCAATGTGGTGGCATGCAGAGCCCAACTCGCGAAAATTGTGTCACTGTCCAAATATTTCTGGCCCTAACTGTATGTGCTTCATGGCACAACCTATTTAATTAAACATTTTTAATTCATTCACACTTTAATCAATGCAATTACGGTGCCTTGATTCTGTAGTATCCAGTGTAAGTGGTGTTTTTCTTGTCCTTGGATGTCGGCTTGCTCACTTGGAAATTCAGTGACACGATGATCACAGTCACATTTCTCTGAACATCTGCCTCACATTACTAGTCAGTTGCAATATGAAAAATTGCCTAAATGAGGCATATCATAAAAATCCACTTCTGAAATAATGCAAGTCTGCTTGTGCCCCCCAGCAAGTGGTAGTTAGGGGCTGTTTTCTTGGTGGCAATTTTTCATGTGTGCACATATTGCTCATGCAGCTTGATCTGATAAGGCTTTGTATCTTTTGGCATTCATGATATGGAGGATAGATACAGTCTGACAGGGATAATAGTAGTGCGCTGCTTCAGCTGCTGATGTCTCTAGTATCATCGTCATTACATGAGTATCTCAGACGTGACCAAGACCTTCTGACATGTCAGGAAAGTAAAGCAACACTTGCTATACTATATATAATATATTAAATTGAATCAATTGTTTAGGATCAAATAGTAAATGATTTCTTAGTGGAAAATCATTCCCATCATCTAAAATATTGAGTTTTCCAGACAAGTGGTTCAATAATAAAATGTAAAGAAACAGCACAATGGTTAACCTTAAAGAAATGTAGCCAAGTTTATAAACTGTCCTCTATCTTTAGGATAAATGTTAATTTAGTTTGATTTCATACTTCAGTTTTTCAGTATATGTGTTAACGCAGCTGAAACTGGGTGCACCCGCATCCGATCTGTTTTCAGCCCCATTGACTTTCAATGGGGCCGCAGGAACTTGTGGAAGCATCCAGATCGTTACGGTTCCCCCTGATTTGGGTGTCCATGTTTTTTTCACTGAGACCAAAAAAGCATTTAGTGTCACTTTCAAAACTGAGAACACCCGGATCTGGGGGGCAATGCAGATTAAATTACAATGTGTGAAACCAGCTTTATTGATAACTGGGGTTTAGACGACTGGAACCCCCATCCATCCCGAGAATGGCACTCGGTAGAGCCTCACATGAATAGAGCAGAGATCCATTGCACCCATTTTCTATGGGATGGGCTAAGATACCCAAGATATATATATGGTATTCGCTTACCAGTGGCAGTCCTATAGAGACTGAATGGATCTACTCCATTTAGATAGGACCCTGCAGGTGATCAGGGGGCTTCCCAGTACTTGAACCCCCAGCAATCAGTACAAGTTATCTACTGTTCTGTGTACTTAGTACAAGACCTGTGTAAAGCTAAGAGTACATCCACATGAGATATAACTTTAAGAAAAAAAAATCATCCATAAAAAAAATCTGCAACAAATCGGTGGTCGAAATCCAAAGAATTAACTGAAATTATTTATTATCTGATCCACTGTAAAATGATGTGTCTTTCCTCTTGAAAGCTCTGGATACAATATGTCCACTCTGTGTGCACTTATTAAGGATTTTCCCTTGTGAATATTATTGCCTCAGCACTTTCATGACTTTCAGTTGGTCTACCATAAAAGAGTAACAGGTGCGGCCCAACTTCCAGGGCATCTACCATCTTTGAACTCAGAGACGGCAGCAGATTTCCTTATTTATTCTTCCTATTGGAATTTATATGTATGTCACACAGAATAGATTCTTACGATGGGCTCATACTGAGATTTTTTAGATATTCTTTTTGCAGAAACTCTCAAAAAACCATGAGGAGCTCAAACACCATACATTTTGATTGGATAGTTTCTGAGTGTGAACACACCATAAGAACTCAAAGTCGCTACTGGTGGCCATAGAGTTGTCCAAATGCAATCAGCAACTCTCTGACACCTTCAGAAACCCAAATGGGAAACAAAGCCTGTCACTGTTTCTCACAGTGATGACAACTGTTCCAGGATTGCCAATGTGATTTTTTATTTTTACTGGACAGCTTATCAAATACTCACAGACTGACACATTAGAAAACCACAATAAGGCCCCTTTCACATCAGCGTTTTTTAAAATTCGCGGCAGATGCGGTGAAAAAACTGCATCTGCCGCGATTACCGCATGTCGGCTGCACTTGCGGCATGGTTGCGGTAAACGCCATACAAGGTATAGGCGGACTTGCGGCAGGTGCGGCAAGTGCGGTTTTGGCACTTGCGGAAGGTGCGGCCGCGAAAAAGACCGCGGCTGACAGCATTTTTTTTTGCGGCCGCACCTGCCGCAAGTGCCAAAACCGCACTTGCCGCACCTGCCACAAGTCCACCTATACCTTGTATGGCGTTTACTGCAACCAGCGCCGCAACCGTGCCGCAAGTGCAGCCGGTATGCGGTAATCGCGGCACATGCGGTTTTTTCACCGCATCTGCCGCGAATTTCAAAAAACGCTGATGTGAAAGGGCCCTTAATCATTATGGTTATAAGTGATCCATGTCTACATCCCATATGACGACATCAGCTGCATTCACTGTAAAATGATACCTTAAAAAACAATTTATAGACTGGGCTAAAACGTGCCGTATTTTTACTGACTGTCCTGGAATTTGTGGACGGTTGGCGAGCGAGCACGGTTCTCCTCTGCACTGCTCTGCTGTGAACACTAGAGTTTGCATAGTGCTGTGGAGTCGGTGTCCATTTTGGTGGAGTTGGAATTGGATTCAGGGAAATTGAGGAGTTGGAGTCAGATGTTTGGCTTATTGACTTCACACCCATGATTGTGGAATCAGAGTCTGTCCATATTGGTGGAGTCGAATTTGGGAAAATTGATGAGTTGGAGTTGGATGTTTGGGTTACTGACTTTACAGCCTGCATTTTGCATCTCAAACATGATAGGGTGCGTGCAGATGATCAGTAAACGCAGCGTTTTGGACGCAGAGTCTTGCCTCTGTGTCCAAAACGCTGCGTCTTACAGTATAAGCATAGTGGATGGGATTTCAAGAAATCCCATCCTCACTATGCGTAACCCGCCTGCAACGTGTTTGGAGCCGTGGTGTGGGTTGCCGGCGTTCCTCTCCTCCGCAGCATGTTTATTTCATGCTGCGGAGTCGTAAGCGGCTGCCACAAAGAGACTGCAGGGAGAAGCTGCCCCGCACCTGCCGCACATGGTGAGTACAGGGCGGCTGCGGTTTCCCTGCGGCCACCCACGGCTTCACTCAGGTCCGGAGGAGCCGCATCCAACACGCAGCTCCTCCGGACCGTGAGCACATACCCTTATTCTCACACTGAATTTCCTTCTTTCCAAAGCATAATGTGAAATCCATTGCCAATCAAAAGCAAAAATAAACGTCAACAAATCCATACATAATGCATGTTGAGTATAATGCAGATTTGTTTAAGGACTTAGCCATGTATTGATGCCAAAATCAACAGCAAATTATTTGTCTCTCTATCCAAGTCCCATACAGGCAATTCTTAAAGGGAACCTGTCACCTCCTAAAAGCCACCTAACCTATCAATACATGTCCCTGCACCTTCCTTTTACCATTATAACTATCCCTCTCTCTGCTAAATACTTGCTTTCAATGTTCTAAAAAACGTTTTTATACTTGCTCATTATGATGATAGTGAAGCAGGGGCTATATGCAATAGTCCCCCTGGGCGCGTTGGTTTGCAACCTCCATGATCCTTTATCACGCCCCGATGGGTGTGATCTTGAAATTAAATTTCGCGCCCCCAGTCTGGCTCCCTCCTCTCTGCATCTTTCCTGTGGTAATGACGCTGAACGCGTCAATTCCAGAACCACGGGCCCCATAGCAACCCGATATTTACCTTAGCAGTGGCACATTGCTGCTAAGCGGGGCTCCATAGAACTCCACATAGCAGCGCACATTGCTGCTAAGGTAAATATCTGGTTGCTATGGGGCCCGCGATTCCGGAAATGACGCGTTCAGCGTCATTACCACAGGAAAGATGCAGAGAGGAGGGAGCCAGACTGGGGGCGCGAAATTTTATTTCAAGATCACACCCATCGGGACGTGATAAAGGATCATGGAGGCTGCAAACCAACGCGTCCAGGGGGACTATTGCATATAGCCCCCGCTTCATTATCATCCTAATGACTAAGTACAAAAACATTTTTTAGAACATTGAAAGCAAGCATTTAGCAGAGAGAGGGATACTTATAATGGCAGGGGCTGGCTGGCAAATTTTGGCTTGGGTGGCAAGCACACAGCAGTGGCCCATAAGTAGTGAACTTCAGGGGTAGAGAAGCCTCCCAGACCAAAAGGACAGATGGCTGGGCGGCCGCATAACTGCTGCTTGACCACTGGCCTGGGGGGCATCTTCCCCCCCTGACCCCCGGGCCAGCCAGCCCCTGTATAATGGTAATAGGAAGGTGCAGGGACATGTATTGATAGGTTCAAGTTGAGAACATAGTATTGTATCGAGGCTAAAATTAGGTTGATACGTGCAGCCAGGAACATCTCAAAAATTTGCAGTATCTGTAGTTCTATACTTCTAAATGCTTGAAGCTCCAGAATCACAGCTAGCCATTTGGCTCTCATAGTGACTGCTGTAGGTCATCTTTTAGTTTCAAGCCCTGTGCAAGGAATCTTCCATCCTTTACTGGCAATATAATGGAATGTTGTGTTTGCACAGAAGAGCTTTAAGCATTCTGCATGGTCATTAGTCTGCTCCTTGCGTATGACGCCCTTCTGTGGGAGGCAGGTGACAGCAGCAGTTCAGAGTCAAGGGCAGAAGTCAGACATGAAAGGAATGTGACTGATTACTGAAAAGCATCAATTACATCTGCCAGAGCTAATGCATCAGGGAGTCAGTGCCCACAATATGAGGACAGCGCTGTCATGTTCTAATTGTCTTCTCTTGTCAATTACCTTCTTAAAAAATAAAACGCTATAGAAACATAATGCAGTGATAAATATATGTGCATTTCCACTTATTAAAGGGGTGGCCAGTTTTAGAAAACCAGCCCCTTTAAGTACCCCAGTTGACATTTCATATTGAAGAGTTTGGAGAACCGGTCTTGTCCATATATCACATTGACATGTGCATCTTGTAATGCTTTATGTGCCCAGTGATAATTAAAGGGATTGTCTCATGCTTACCAATTGATGACCTATCCACAGGATTGGTCATCTGTATGAGGTTCACTTTAATGTCAGGGATAAATGGGCACTACTCACTTTCCAACAATCAATACAAAATCCTTGGTAAGCATAATGTAGTATAAAGTCCCCGGTGAACAATTATCATCACTCAGGGATCAAAAATCGTAAACTCCAATGAACAGGAAAAAACCATACTACGGTATATTGCAAATCAGACATAATTTTTATTGAAGTATAAAATATTATAAGTTATAGAAAACAACCTGAAAAGACAACATCAATATTAGGGTGGTTTCACTAGCGTTTATTTGAAATCGCGGCAGATGCGGTGAAAAAACCGCATCTGCCGCGATTACCGCATACCGGCTGCACTTGCGGCACGGTTGCGGCATGGTTGCGGCAAGCCCCATACAATGTATAGGCGGGCTTGCGGCAGGTGCGGCAAGTGCGGTTTTGGCACTTGCGGCAGGTGCGGCCGCGAAAAAAACCACGGTCAGCCACGTTTTTTTCGCGGCCGCACCTGCCGCAAGTGCCAAAACCGCACTTGCCGCACCTGCTGCAAGCCCGCCTATACATTGTATAGGGCTTGCCACAACCGTGCCGCAAGTGCAGCCGGTATGCGGTAATCTCGGCAGATGCGTTTTTTTCACCGCATCTGCCGCGATTTCAAATAAACGCTGATGTGAAAGGGGCCTAAGGGGATATTTTGCTGGCAGTGTATACAGAAATAACACCCACTATATAGTCAATACATCCAAGCACAATTCATATCATATGATATAAAACAAGTGTTTCCCCTTAAGAATGATATGACACATAAGCAGCAATAATGCCGTACAGATGTGGTCAAATGGCATACATTAAGCCTATACATTCTATAACAAACTACTGGATGTTGGACCATAAAATAGAAGATACATTCTCCTCAAAAAGTGCCAGTGCATGGTATAAGTGAGCAAAAAAGCATACCCATAATGATCCACCAAAAAGTATGGAGAAATCCTGATAAAAGAAAGGAAGGCTAACGTTCTATAAACTGCCCAAATATGTGTTTTGCATCTCAAATATAGTTTCCATGGGGAAAGTAGTAAAAATAGTTGTATCCACTATAGCATGGGACCCCGAACAGGGAATTGTTGTAATCAAAGCATTATACTCACCTCTCTCGTCGCTGCGGTCTCTATCGGGTCCTGCTCATTAGCCCCATGTAATATGTACTGCATTGGCTGCTGAACAGCCAATCATAGACACTCATTGTCTGTGATAACGTCTGTGAATGTCTGTTGCACCCAACCTACTGCACCAGCAACTAATCACAGACGCAATGGGTGGGACGCAACAGCCAATCACAGACAGAAATTGGGCGTCTGTGATTGGCTGTTCAGCAGACAGTGCACAGCAGACCCGGACGTGACCGCAGTGACGACAGAGGTGAGTATAATGTTTTAATCTTATATGTTCCTGTTTGGGGTCTGTGCACAAACACTCAAGTGTTCGGTATGGACCTCAAACAGGCAAACAAATCCACACTATGCCGGATGGTGCCGTATTAAATCGTACCGGTATTATAACGGACATGGCATACGGATCCAGTATATTACCGGTACGGTTACATTCAGGTTAAGGGCAAAAACGTATCTGGTCAGATGAGATTTTCGCCTGATCTCGACATGTACAAAAAGAACACATGTGAAAATGCCCTTACCCTGACCAGACAGCCTCTTTAATATCAGTTGTGTCTTAGATACCACAGAATAATACAACGGATGTATGTGATGCATGTGAATGATGTATGCTTGTGTCAGTGGGTCTTATAAAAAGCTGACAGCAATCCCTGATAGATTATAAAGTGTGAGAGTACAAGGAATGCTCAGTATCTCTCTGCTGAGAGCTGACAATCTCAGATATGTGTCATTCTCTGACACTTTGTAATGTTGGTTGTCATCCATTTTTCCTGCATCCAAACATAATCAGTGATGCCCTATGTGTTGAAATATATGGATGGTGTTCTCGGATTGGAAAGCAGAATACCTTGGGCCATTCTTATCTGTAATGAAATAACTTGCAATGTGCTTTGCTTTTAAGACGTTGTCCAAGATTCAAAGAAAAAATAATAAGAGGCTGCAAAGCAAGAAAGACTATAGAATAAGATACACACTACTCTTCTCTTCACTGCTTTAATAATCCTCCCGGCCTTTGTGAGATGTGGATCAGCCATTGAATCCTTGCCTGCTATAAACAGACAGTAACCTAAGTGGTCATGGGCCACATGTGCTACCATCATTGTTGGTGCCATGTCATCACTGCTGTACAATTCACAATGGCCGAAAAGATCCCTAGATCAGCAGCACTGGAGTGATAGATGGACTATCAATTTTGTGACTATTTAAAAAAAATCTTGAACAAAACTCTAAAGGGGCCGTCAGACGCATCAATCTGGCATGCGATGTCGGAAGTGATGCGTAGGTGTGCGCTCGCTTCCAACATCACAGGCCAGCTGTCACACGGCATGATGTTGCTGGTGACGCGCGGCGGCGATGCCGGCGGAGCCATCGCTTGCTGGGCTGGGATCAACCCAGCGAGCGATCCTCAGTAACGCTGCGGTTTAGGCTGGATTGCCGCCAACATTGCTATTACAGTGTCAGACAGCGCTATCCAGCCTAATTGCTGGTTGCAGATTGACAGGTTTACCTTCATGCTGGTAAACCTGTCAACCTGCGACCAGCGATAAATCGCAGTTGCGTGGCGCTTTCACACAGCACAACGCAACTGCGATATCGCGAGCGACATTGCTGATGCGTCACTTTTCGGCGATGTCGCTCGCGATATTGACGCGTGTGACGCCGCCTTAAGGCTTTATATCAGCACTGCTTTTTGCAGCGTATTTGTGTCCCCTTTTGTCACAAAACTGCATGCCTATCCTTACCATAGCAAAGTCTATGAGAATTCAGAAATTCTTGCAGTTTAGGTGCAGATTGTGGTCAAGATAAAAGATTGAGCATGTCAATTGTTTTCTGCGTTGTGTAGCCTTCACAGCCATTGACTCTACAAAAACGCATGGCAACAATCTACACCCAAAACACACCAAAAAGCATGCGTTTTGTGGTGCATTTTTGCTGCAGGAAATTTCTGCCCCAAAAAAGCAGTGTTGGCACATGCCCTAACTGTGATGTCCCTTTTACGTGCCCACGTTGCCAACTCATTCCTAGCTGTGATTTCCGTTACTAGTAATCACGTTGTCTTTTTAAGTAATAGTTGTAGTCACTAGTAAGTATTGTGTGCAATAAATCGGGGAAACCCAGACAGGATGCCGGTAAATGGTGCCCTGGCACTACAAAATAGAGGGGAATAGGCAATAAAAACTGGGAGGTATTAGATAGATAGAAATATTAATAGAGGATATGTGGCTTGAAACTATGGCCCCGATTCATCTCAGTGTCTAGGCCAAAAATCTGGAGTAAAATGTCACCAAAATTTTGAGCAACACGAGGTTGCACAAAGGTTTTTCAACTTTTGTCATTCTCTTGCCAGTTTTGGTCAGCTCTTCCAAAATAGGTCAACTTTTCCAAGATAGATGGGCAGGACGGTGTGGTTATGCTTTTCTCTCTGACTGTGGCGAGGTACACGAAGGCCTCTTAGTGAAACAGGCTCCTCTAACTTCAAGTTGTTCCCTCATCTACACTGGCATGAATTATACCAATTTTGATGAATTGGGGCATATATATTTTGTATTTTTGGCTAAACCACATGTGGAAGAAGGAAGTGAGTAGTATGAGTTCACGCTGCCGAATCAGATCGATCCAAACCAATTAACCAGTCTACATATGAATAAAATCATTTATAGACACTTATAGACAAGGAGAATAGCTGTTCCCCCAGACCTCGTCTCAGCCTCTCATACAGCCAGATCATAATTCCCACACACTGCACTGATGAGGGGCAATCACCCCGAAACGCAGCGTCTGCAGTTTGGGGTTCTAATCTGGCACAAATCCTAAATCGTATTAAAAGGCTTGTTAAAGAGTCAATGATGACTTTTAGGATTGCTACCTTTATTAGGTGGCATTAGAGTTTGACTTCCCTCACTGAAATGACAATTTGCTTATAGACATATAGACATAAAAGGAAAAGAAACAATCATATAATCATATGTCTATAAGTGATTTTATTCATACTTCGATACTGTTTGTATATAGAGTTTTTATGTTTGAACTTTTTTTACGTTCTGAGAGTTCTGTTTAAGTCTGTACACGGCTTACATCCGGTCTGCCATTTATAGGCTGATGTTATGCATGTCAGTAAGAGATTTTATATCCTGAAGAAGGGGGTAGTTTGCCCACGAAACACATTGATACTATAAAATCTTTGCCCGAAGATCTGTGGACCTAATTGATCAATCTGATTTGGCAGTATGAACTCCTACTAACCGCTTCCACTCGGGGTTTCTCCATTTTATGGTTGGTTTGCAGCAGCCGGACACGTTGTAATATGGTCGTGTCTCACACAGCCCTCTAAGGTGAGTGGTTCTGACACCATTCTGTACTTCCATTTAGAAGGATAAGACCTTATATGTGCTTTTCTTCCATTTAGCCTTTGTAGTACCGTAAGTTATTGTTTTATCACAATCAACATCATCTACTTTTTTTAAGAATGACTGTTTGGTATTTGTTAAAAATAGTTACCGGTATATTTTCTTACGTGTAATGTTGTCTTAGTAAAATAAAATAATAATTTGGTAGAAGTAGAAGCAACAAAGGTGCAGCAGCTCCCCTCGCTTATGGGAGGCGAGGAGCACCGCTGTGCAGCCCCTTCATCTTCAGGACTTCTGGTGATCCCCAAAATTTGGCCTTTGCTGATCCTTAAGGCTGCTTTCATATTAGCGATTTTGGCAATTCGTGGCAGATTTGGCAGTTTTACTGATCTACCGCGTAACGGCTCACTTGCGGCAAGCCCAATTCATTCACTATGAGACTTGCAGTCATGTGCGGCACTTGCGGTTTTGCCGGATGTGGCAGATCTGGCACTTGCAGCAAAGGAAAAAAAACACTGCTAACAGCGGTTTTTATGACTTGCCGTAAGTGCTGGATCCGGCAAAACCTCAAGTGCCACACATGACCGCAAGTCCCATAGTGAATAAATTGGGCTTGCCGCAAGTGAGCAGCTACGTGGTAGATGCAGCAAAACTGCTGGATTTGACGCGATTGACAAACATTGCTGATGCGAAAGCAGCCTAAGTGATATGGAATCACAGGGGAATAACCCTTTAATGGTGTTGCTGTTTTATGGAGACACCTGCTCACTTCATCCAAAAATATCTAAACATCTGATATTTATTTGAGAATTTGCTGCGAGAGTAAATTGCAAAAATCTATAATAATCTGGTTGATCCAATAAAATATATTTTCTTCCAAAAACATCGCCACTAATGCCCATAAATTGCGTTTGATATTACATTTCAGCTCTATTGAAGTGAATGGAGATAAACTGCAATATCGCACATAGCCCAAGGACACAAGTGGCGACATTTTTGGAGGAAAGTGATCCTGTTTGTCTAATCCACAACTCCTTTACATTGATTTGCTTCCATAAAATAAAGAAAATCAAGATGAAGGAATTATTGGTTGTGTGCATGTATGTGTAGTGTGGAAACTATCACGAGACTTTAAATTCAATTTGTTGCCCTGAATTCATTTATTCAGCATTAGATTAAAAAGAAAAAAAATGTTAAAGGGAATCTGTCAGCAGGTGTTTGCTATGTGACCTGAAGACAGCATGCTGTACGGGGTTAACTCACAGAATTCAGCCACGCGTTTCTTATCATACTGTGTGTTGCTGTTTATCTGCATTGTTTGTTCAAGCATCAGGTTATTATTATTGCCAGACTAGGTCAGGTAGTCCGGCATGTCTCCTCCTGTGATTAGCAGCTCACGGTCTAAAGATATTGTACATTAAGAGTCTGGTCTGGGCTGGGGGCAGCTCTGCTGCATCGCTAAATCTAAATTGTGTCAGAACCGCTGCACCCAGTAAACTAAGTGATACATAGCTGGATTCGGGATCCCTTTGCCTAAATCTCGTTGCTCTTAGATGAAGTCGTAAAAACTTGATGACAGATTCCCTTAAGAGGACATTTTATACTTTTGCATAGCGCCATGTTGTCTTTGGTGGGATTTTGACCCAGGACTCCAGTGCTGCAAAGCAATAGTGCTAAGCATTGAGCCACAAATTTAAATGCTATGTACAGCTATTTTTACACTGATTTTGATAGTAGTAAATCAGCTTCATCAGGTTTAACAGATCTATGTCCAAATGTATATACCGTAGTTTATACATACATTGTGATAGATACTGTTAATAAGAATAGAAATATAATCACTTTGTGTTGGCAGCGGGGCTTCTTCTTGAAGACCCTTATTAGAGTAGAAAAATTAAAGGGGATCTCCAGGGAGAAAATTTTGCTGAGTTCTCTGCTACATTTGTATAATCTTTAGAAATAATATAAATCTTTTATTCACTTTCCTATCACAACTCCCAGTGGGGTCAATACGTCACTCCTAATTGAGCAGCTCTCCTCCTCCCTCCGCAGAGAGCATCTGTGCTTCCGAGTACAAAGACATCCTCATGCAATCACATGGGCGTGACATCACCATAGGTCCTATCAACACAGGTGTCACATCCTGCTCTCTGCACAGAAAGATCTCCAGATACCAAGACCTGTGGTGACGTCACGCCCACGTGATTGCATGACAAAGTGTTTGAACTCGAACGGCACTGAGGCTGACTGAGAGGGAGGGGGAGAGCTGCCCTTTTAGGCATGAAGTATTGACCCCAGTGGGAGTGGTGACTGGTTAGCAAATAAGAGATTTTATTATTTTTAAACATTATACAAATGTAACAGACAGCTCAGTTATGAGTGCAGGGTCCATACAAAAAAAATTAGTTCCCCTTTAAAATGAGAATCTCTTATTCTGGGGAAGTCTGGCTTGGGTCAAATTGTGATCCTTTCCTCTTGTGGAGAGTGCAAAGCCGGTGGAAAGAGAAATAATATGCCATTTGATTTTTATCTAGGAATTTAAATATGCAAATAGTCCCTTCAGAGAGAAACAGGTCTTAAGCTCCAGCACCACTTATTAGGCTGCTTTTACACTGGCTATTTGCAAATCCGTATGTATCCTTGAATTTCAAGGAACCACATGGACAGGCACGGATCTGTGCAAATGGATGCCAGCGGATATACACGGACTGTTTTTGTAACAGATCCGTCTTCAGTTACCAGAGAGAAGGGGTGAGAGGAACAGTACCTTGATTCTGAGCATTCTCAGTACAACAAAACGGATCTGTTTCACGGATCCATTTTTGTTCACGGATCCATACGGATCCGTTCTCCATAGAGCTCCATTATAATTTCATACGAACACCAACAGATCCGTAGCTGTCAGTTGGTGTCCGCGATTTTCAAGGAAGCCCAGAAACGGAAACTGCTCAGTTTCTGGGTACATAAAAGAAGCTGACACCAATGAATCCGTTACAAAACGGACACACACGGTTGGCCACTTAGGATCAATCCTTGCCCATAGGATAATATTTAAGAGGCAGAAGTGCGGGGGACTTGCCCATAGGATAATATGGGAGGCCATAACTGATCTGTGGCCATCAGTTTCAAAACGGATGGACACAGCTTTGCAAATTTGCCAGTGTGAAAGCAGCCTTAGATGTAGCAATTCTAAAAAGTCAGTAAAGACGCTTTATTATGGCTTTACCATAAGGGCCTATTACCTAGCCAAATCAGGTTTCCTGCTTTGCTATGATGAGGGGCAAACACTCCAAAACACAGGTCTGCAAATGCAGTGTTGGTTTGGCTGCAAATCCTAAATCATATGCAAGGCTAGTTAAAGGATTGATATCTGCTTTTAGGATTACTTCCCCAATAGGTGACATTTCAATTCTTTACCTCTATTCCCTGAACCTTTTTTGCATATTTAAATTCCCAGAGGAGCATTGCATTGCCTGTAAGTCTCCTTACACCGGCTTGGCCGTCAGTGGAGATATGATTGAAATTACCCTTAATTTGAATTTGTATTGGAGCACCTCTCAACTGAAAGCCGTGTGTAATGGGTCCCTGGCCTTGATGTAGACGTGGATCTCATTGGCGGATTGCACATCTTTGATACATTTATAGCATATTCCTAATTCAAGCATGCTGCTAGTGTAAGTAAGGAGGCGATCAGTGGATGTTGCTGTAGCGCGCAGGGATGTGTCGTTGGAATGCGGTTTGCTTACAATCAGAATGAGCCAATGAACAATGGCCATGAAATATTTCACTAAAGTCTTGTGATAATTCCCCAGTACAACGCTACTGATCCTAAACTCACCAGTAAAAATTTGCTAACAACATTGTTTTGTGTTTGTTTTTTTGTTTTTTTTTATTCCCTTTTCCCTTTTTATGAATGTGCTTCTACCTTGTGAATAATTGTATGCCTAGAAACAGCTATGGAGTGATTTTGCTGTTCTGAATGGGGGAAAGATAAATGTTGACATTTGGAAGGCAAGTATCTGGTCAGACATTTCGACGTGTAACCTTTCTTTTTTGTTTGCATGGCAGTGGCTGTTACTTTCACAATTACCATTCATAAAGCAGGCGGAAGAGAACAAAGCAAGCGCAGGGCTCTCGCTCCGGAGTTCCTACTATGAATCTTACTTTGACTCAATGGTTCATTTTTCTGTTCAATGCTTGGCCCAGACTGGTAGATGATCACAACCTCACCAGCATAAAGTGCATGCCCCTATCTGTCAACCAGTCTCCTATGTATGCTGCTTTTGCTTGGAGGGAAAAATGTTGGGTCATATTTACATTGCCACAATGCAAACTGGGGCTTATGTGAAGTATATTCATCAAATGGCCTTCTTTATGTCACATGAGATAAGTATCTCTTCATTCAATGTTATTCCTCCGGGGCTCCTACTTGTGACAATGATAGATTTATCACCGCATGATGAATTACTCACATATATGAGAATATACACACACTGATCTCTATCTCATGTGCGGCATATATGGCTCTTTGATGTATACGTCTCTTTCTGCTTGGCTTCCACACATGGCCCTGTTATTTCTGTCCTTACTAGTAAATATGGATGACTGTCTTCACCCCCCAATTTCTTCACAGTCTTATTGAGCGATGGTTGACCATTCTATTCTAATGTCAAGTGTGTTTATCTGTAGGATTTGCATGCCGCCACAGTCAACCCGGATCCAAGTCTGAAGGAGTTTGAAGGAGCTACCTTACGCTACGCTTCTTTAAAATTAAGGCAAGGAATGGATTGAAATATTGTATACTGAATACTGCAATAAAGTCCGTCATATGTACTGTATAGTTTTGCACATGGAAATGTTTTGGATTTAGAAAATAATATAGATGTCTCTGTGTTATCTATGACTTGGGATTTTGGGTGTAGAGTGTTCTCCACAAGACTATGTGGTTTACGAAACCAATTTGAGATACCACACTGAGATTGAGTTCTGGATACAATACTCATGCAGTGTAAACAGGCTGCCGAACACCGCATGAGCGAGCAAAGTTGTTAGTTGAACTGATCTCTGGGCTACTCAAATGGTCATCGTCATCAAACACCTGTGCTGCCTAGAAGAATGGCAGCCTATGCACAGTATAAAATGTATTACCGAATGTTCAGTGCGCATCTGAAGCATGCCAGCTTTTATATGACCGCCTGTTGACAAATATCTACAGATCGGCACATGCTTTCCCTGCAGGATCGCCACATGTAGTAGCACCCTAAATCTTTTGTGAATTCTACTGACAAGCCATGCAATACAATAAGCATCTTGTAATGCTTCATTTCTCCTCTGGTGGCGCTGTAGGAGAATTGAAATTTTTTGTGCCAGGGTCCCCAAGATTTTACAGCAAGTCACTTGGATTCCTAGTGGTACAATTTGCTTATTTTGGAAGGGACTATTGTAATAAAAAGGTATTGTAAATTAAAGTTGAATATACATTTTCAACTACAAGATTAATGGTATTTAACACCCAATTAATTACTTCTTGCTGACAATCTACAGAAGCTACTCCTTATCCTTAGTGGCTCTAAATCCTAGGAGCCAGGCTGTGCCCTCTCTGAATGGAGCGGAGTTGCGCCTGCTTGACTTCTGCATTGTACATTGTCTATAGGACTGCCATAACTAGCCAATGGCTATGCTCCGGTTTCTCTGGCAATAACTGGATTGGAAGATAAGCAGGCGCACTTCGGCTCCATTCAGAGGCTAG